>CM052139.1:11621037-11971071 GCA_028454255.1 Halictus ligatus | reverse complement strand
AATTCACTGTTAAATTTATTATTTCAAAAACACAGTTTTTGTTTCGGGTTAACTTGTCATTCAATGAACATCGTCACCTTTTTTTTGGATTTCTAATTGAAAGCTTCTTTTCTTAAAATTGATATTTTGTGCCTAAAATTGATATTCCTTCGATCGAAGGTCCTTCCATCACAGACGAGGATACCTCGTCCCCTTGCAGTTTCTGTTAATATTGTATTGATAAAGATGATTATAGATATATAACATAATGGCATCAAATATAAAAATATAATTTGAACATATCGTCATAACATCAGATATGTACATAACTCGTCAATCATATGTATTTGACCAGATTTGATCATTTTTGTGGATCTAGTTCCATCATTTATTGTTTGTCAGCGTAGAGGGCGTAAGAAAACGGAATTGGAAAGGGGGCTCTAGAGCCCCCCGAGCGTGAGACAGAAAAATACATTCGGTGATGGGTCTACTCCTATACCTCGTCTGTGCTTCTATCCTCTCTGGTATAATAAGGTGACTGGCGCACTCCTACATCTCGTCTGTAATATTGGTTCCACAATATTAGTTCCGACCGATAAGGTAGGATGTGACACAAAAATGGTAATGGGGCTCCAGAGCCCCGCGGACGTGAGACAAAAAAATACATTTGGTGATTGGTCTACTCTTGTACCTCGTCTGTGCTAAAATCCCGGGCGTGAGCACTCTCATTTCCTATCTGATAATAATTATTGAATTAATTAGCTCATGAAAAACATGACTACGCCATCTAAGGTTAGGAACATATTTCAATTTGACCAGTAGTTAGGTTGATGTAGGGTAAATTGCACCATAGGTCATTTTAGCTGCATTTATCACAATGTAGAAAAAGTCACTGACAGGTATATTAAACCATGTCGGAGTAACTTTTATGCATAATTATTGGGATTATACCAGATACTCGATTCTCAGTAATATTCCCAATTCGTGAGTTATATTGTGTGCGCTGTGCTCTATGTAGCTGACCAGCTGGTTGTCCTATTCCATTTGGGTAGAGTCGGTATTTTATATTAAGACACAAAACCCCATACGGTGAGTGGTCTATTTCAATATCTCGTCTGTGATAAAATTAATCAACTAATTAGTCTTCATTACCGAAACCTAACAATTTATATTATTTTCAATTAATATATATACACACAAATGCAATAATATTTCAACGCTATTAAAAGTTTACAAAAAATTGCGGATTCTGTACTAATCTGTACACAGATCTGCATTTTATATTAAAGGACACACCCCCACATCTACAAATCAACGCCAATGATTTAAACAGAAGCAAAGTGAAATAGAATCGCAATGATTTCATTGGGTTCATCATTAAAATCGGATCTCCGTTAAAGAGAAACCAATTTTTCCCATAATCGACGAATTTTCGAGCGGCGTTTGAGTTACAAATTGATCAAATTATCGATCGTTGGTATCGCGCCGCTACGGTATTCATCATCAGCTGTCAAAGAGTAATTTCAGCAATTACCGGAAAAGCCAGGGTTAAACTTGAATGAAAATTGCGAAACAGGGAACGGCAATGAGAGAACTCTGGCCCGGTTAATTTTCCCGTTGTCCATAAACGGTGATCGATCGTTGCTAACTTTTGTCTCCGCATTGTGACGCAACGGTGCCGCGATATGCACGCGAAACTGCACGTTTTTTCTCATTTCGCGAAAAGTCAGTGCCAAAAACGTTCGCTTTCGAGTCCGAGTCCAAGGTCTCGAAAAGTCACACCGCGATATCGATCTTCGCTTTGCTGGACAGTGAGGTACCGCATAGTTGCTTGCCAGCTTCTTTGTCTCGGCTTTGCGATCCATCAATTTGCATAACAGCCGTTCTTTGATGAGGAAGAAAATCTTAATAAATGTTGGCCGGCAAATGCGAAAGCTTTATTAAGATTAGGTTTACGACCCGTCAAAATGAGGGGTTCTAATATTTTTAATTTACGATTATCGAGATTGTGAAGGTCCATCTACGTGGAATTACTCAACAAATTTATTTCTTTACACGGGTCTTACCAGCGACATACATCGTCCAGGAGACATACTTCGAGCTATGTTATGTTTACACTCCTCCAGGACTCTCGAGCTTCGCTGTCCCTCACGATATGTACCCCTCGGTAGTGGAGATAATTCCGCGACATATATAGAGAAACCACTATATTGTAATTTCTTAACTGTTTTACGCTGTACCCTCAAACGTATAATATCTACAGTCAACAAGTAAACGCAAGAAATCAATTTGTTTTACATTGTAATATTTCAGCTAAATAGCTAATTTCGAAAGAAAAACACACACAGAATGTGCATATATGTACGTTCTTGCCACTGTACAGAGTGCGCCGAGAAATCCCGACGAGAAACTTAAACATCCGCTTCATCCGTTTCCGCACAATCTCAAACAAAAGTTCGTAGTAGCAGTCGCTCGAGCCATTCTCTCAACGATATTACGAACTCTCACAATATACTACCGTGATATCGCCGCTGGTAGAGACTGCAGATGCCAAACCGCATTTTTGCGGATTAATTTGCAAACGTAGCACACCAAATGTGGACGGTTATTTTACCGCCGAACGCGACGAAACGAAACTACGAGAAGAAGGCGAGCAGGTTTATTTCGTAAACGCAATATAGACGCAAATAGGTATTTTCTCGAGTAAAACATAATACAAGCTCGACACAGAAAGGCGCAGAATTTTCTAAGAAACAGAAATTCCTTTCAATCCCAGCAAAAACCTAAAATTGCGGACAAAACGAGAGACCGAGTCAAGATTAAATCGGGGTCGCGCGCGCGCCTAATCGTCGGGAATATCGTTTCCTCGCGCGATTAATCGTCGTCGATCCCGGCAATATCCCGGGCGAATGCGGATTTAATTGATAGCCGGCGATCCTCGGGATCGGAATCGAGAATATCGGGATCGATCGGGCTCCACCTCCCGGTTAAAACGCGTTGATATTTGCGGCCGCGATTAATCCCGGCCCGTCCTCAGAATAATGTTTCGAACAGAGCGGGCGAACACCACCGGCACTGCCGATCGAACAATGGATTTCAATGCAGAAAATGGCGGTATTGTTCGCGGAGTCGGGCCGTGTCGGACCGAGGCGAGCCGTCGCGATCGATCCCGGCCCGGCAATGCATTCGCGCGCGATCAAGATGGTGGCGAACGGCATCAAGGACGTCCATCGGCAAGAACCTCTGTTGTTCCGATCGATCGGCCGCGAACAACGGGGAAACTGTCGATGAAAATCGCGCGGAATTTCGGTCGTCGACACCGTTACCAGCGATCGAGGCGGACGTGAACGGGACGAGAGAGAGAGAGAGAGAGAGAGAGAGAGAGAGAGAGAGAGAGAGAGAGAGAGAGAGAGAGAGTGAGAGAGAGGGAGTGAGAGCGGATGGAAAAGAGGAACTTCGCGAACAAGAGCATGAGAGTAGACAAACGTGCGAGACGTTACGAAGCAGTTCCGACTATCATGGACGAACACGAGTCTCCTCCAAAGATTTATTCGGTGCTTTTCACACACGGTTCCATTTCCACCGCGTGCAAGCGCATGGATCCACGCGTTCTGTGTGATAGGATATTGAATACCTCGTAGCAATTTTTATAGACACCCGAGAACGCGTATACTTTAGTTGTTTTATTTAATTTTCACCTGGAACCTGTGAAAATGGTAATTTTGATGAAGATCCATAGTAATGATACAGAGCTAATCGTTTTTCGTTAATGCATTTTTATGGCTATGTGTAGAGTATTAACATCATGTATTTTATCTGATTCGTTCTTGTTGTATACGCACAAAGTTCGTACTGTATCCTGCAGAAGGGTCTATGAGCAGCCATTTTGAAGAAAAAGTTTCTACCCGGAAAACTGTGGGAGAAAGTTCGAGGTTACATTTTCTGTGGATAATGTCGATTGTTTAACTATTCGCTTTGTCATTTCAGGTTTTCTCGCCTCTCTTCACGATCATCTTAATTTTCTGGTTTGCAACAGAATTAGTCGGAGATGCAGACGAAACAAAACCATCAGAATACACGAAGATACTCTTCATTCCCTACTCAACAACGACGACCCTCAAACACCAACCCCTGTCCCAGCGACCACCTGGAATACCCTCGCGATCCCTCGTCGCCATTTTACAAACACGCTCCCGGCTTTCCGAGGACCAATTAAACCCTCTTCAGGGACAAAAACCTGCCGCGGACAAATTTCAAAACTGTAATTCATCAAGATACACGTTCGCACTCGGCACTCGTGTTGCACGAGGGTGCGAGGAACCCCTCAACATTTTTCCAATATTTCCCTTTCTTCTGCGGGAAAATTCTACATCAACTCCATATGAAATCGGACTCCAAAGTAGATTAGAATTCGTCAACCAATATAGGATATTGAACCAGATAAATTAAGTCAAACTGGATCGAGGTAAATCAAACCAGATCGAACCTATCTGGAGAACTGCCTATACTAAGGAAATGTCAAACTAGACTAAAGTACTCGGACTAAACTCTGTTTATATAGGAAAGTAAATAATAACCACTACATAGGAAATTAAAGCTAGACAGATCAAACTGGATTAAGGCAAACCAACCTATACTGAACTACGTCAAACTAGTTCAAATCAAGTCAAACAGGACAAGATTAGATAAACGAGTATGAACCACGTTAAATTAGATGTTAAACTGTCTACCATAATGTCTGGTCAAAACAGCACGAAATAATGCCAAACAAAACGAAACTAGACAAACTATTTCAAATGTGGGCAAGCTAAATCAAACCGGTTCAAACCATGTCAGTCACAATGAACTAAATCAGACCAGACGAAGCTAGATGTGAACAAGACCCCAGGTCACGTTAAATCAGACGTACAAAAACACCTGATTCAAACGAATCAAACCCGAACAAACCAAACCGATCCACAGCAAATCAGGCCAAACCATCTGCAGTAATCTGCGCCATCGACCAGACCCAGATCGAAAACAAGATGGCAGCACTCGAAAGGACTCAGACGAAGACAGATCGGTCCGAACCGAATGAGATCAAACCAAACAACCGCGCGTTTCGTTCGGTAATCGGTTCCCCAACGAGCGTTGAATATACTTGACGTCGGTGGTGAGGTCCGGGGCGATGGGGTGGGGGGTGGGGGGTTGAAATAAGAGGGAATCACGTGTGCCGTGTTGGAAGAGGCTGAAAGAGAGGGCTGCTAGGTGGTGGGCAAAGGCGGCTGTGGGGATGCCGTGTGCCGAACGGGGTTGAAAGGATAGGGATGCTGTGGGCAGAGAGCGGTTTCAGTCGCGCGACGGCTCTCGTCCCGGCCAGTCGATCGAGCTCACAGCCGAGAGAGCTGCCTCGCGTACGAGCCGCACGATGTTTCCGTCGAATGTTCCGCGTCGATCGTCCGCGTGATCCAGCCTTGTGAGCGTGTGTGATCAGTGGACAACCCAGTCAGTGATCGTCAGCCCTTAATCTGCGCACGATTCCCCGCGTTTTCTCGCGTTCTCGCGACCAGTCTCACCCCCGGGGAGCAAAACTTTGCAACCACCTGTGCTCGCGAGGCTATTCTTGCTCGCGGGCGAGCCCTGCGAAGCTCCGCGAGGCTCTGAGAAGCTCGTCGAGCCTTCTCTCGGGGATTCTGCCAGCCCCCTACGCGAAATTAAAGATCGCTGTCCATTTAACAACGCGGTTGAGCGCCGTCACACCAGCATCTACAGACTCGCGTTCTTTACGTGCAACCCTTCGTCGGTCTATAATTTGTCCTCCATTTCAGAACTTCCTACGAAATTGTTAAATATGATTATGCGAAACTCTAGCGGGTTCGGAACATTTGAGGAGTACTGCAGTTCTTCGTGTTTCTTTAAAAATTCATTTTGCAACATTCGTATGTTGATGTCGGTCCAACCTCATTCAGGCCCAGTTAACACTAGAACTACCGAGCAATAAATGCGATCGACGTATATTGCTTTGTAACAGTGACAAGACTGTGCCCATTCAGACTCCATACAACTTTTATTGCAATATGTGCTTCAATGAAGAGGTTCATTAAAAAATTTCGGATGAAAATATTTTTACAATTTTAGTAATTGCAAAAGAAGAAACTAGAAACTAGTGTTAATTGGCTGAGGATCTTAACTCTTTAGGGCCGACACCTGATTATATCAATCTGCACGGTCGACGTTGATGATATCGTGATCTTTAGCTCGTTTAAACCCAACGGTATTTCTCGCAGCCACCCGGAATTTCTAGGAACAATGACGAACGAGGTGTATAGATGTTGTCTGTGATGAGTTAAAGCAGAGCAGCAAGAGTATACTCGCCGGTCAGGGTCGTTTCTATGCCGGTGATCGAAGAGGAATCGACTCGTGCAGCTTCTGCTGCTCCGTTGTCCCGGCTTTACAGTCGAAGGGCATCGAGCCCTTGTTCATGGACTCAGGGTCTTTTCCAATCCTTTCGCGACAGCAGATCCCAACGCGTACCGCTCTGCAATGAGAGTTGAACCGCGGACCACGCTGCGAACAGTGAAACTTTTCTTCAATCCTTTTAGCTTCTTCATTTAATCTCTTGAAATTATTTAATCTCTTCAAGTCGGTGAAGCGGCTTATCTTTTCTTATTTTTAGGAATTTATTGAAACCCTGTGCATTTATATAACTTACTTAGATCTACAAAAGTCATACTTTCAATTTTAAGCACAGGTAAAAAAGTGACAAATCGTGACGTTCACCGTTCTCCTCCAAATTCCGAGCAATGGAAATTTCAAGAAAATTTTGTTTACATGTCACCTGGTAAACTAAAATTTATTGTATAAATTGCATAATAATTTATTATATAAATTTTTGGTAAAATTTTTTAAAGAAGTTTTGAATTTTCTCCCCGACTGTGAAGACTAATCGTTTGGAGCAAAAATTTAAAGATAACAATTTCATGTTCAACGGGTTGGTAGGGTCCCCTAGTAGGCTAGATCCTCCGCGCTGTATCGACCTAATCGAAGCGTTCGTCGAGAAAAAGGCGAGTGATACCGTTGGAATCCTCAGGTGTGAGAGATTGATGGCACCCGGCCGGGTCAAGGCTGTCGGAGTATGTTTCCTTCCTTTTTTCGACGCGTTCGGAAATAATTGAGGGTTGAAGCGGCGAGGATCGAGCGAGGCGACACCGTTCCCGGAATGGATTTCGTGTAATTGGCGAAACGAGGGTCACGAGGGTCACGTAGGGGTTAGGTTCAGAGTGGATCGCAGGGTAATAGGTCGTATAATTGAGCGACAACGTGAGAAATCGCTGTCGGGGTCGCGACACCGTGGAATCTCAGAAGAGAATTCTTCCGAGCGCCGCGCCGGGTCAAGGCCGGTTTTTAAAGCCCGAGGAGAACGTTCGGATGAAGAACAGCGAATTTCCCGGTGGTGCACAGTTAACGCATTATTCACCGACGATTATTCTCATAATTTCTGGAAGTCCATGGGTGACATTTTTTGATATTCCTCCAACAACCCACTTTCAATTTGGACGGACCAGAAACGACCTCTCACGGAGAAACATTATTTACTGTTGAACTCGATAATAGTAATGCCCTCGTCTCTCCCCCGAATTTCTTCAGTCGTTTGTTTATGGGGTGGAGGAGCCCGTTGTCGCCGTGAAGCATCGCAGCGACAGTTCTCTACAGGAGGAAACCTTTTTCTCCGTCCTCCATTTTTCTTTACCAACTCGAGTCCTCTGTCTAGTCAACTATTTTTCGCTTCCATTTAGCACGAAGGACAAAATTATTCAGTCGGTAGCGTGGCGTTTGTTTGTACAGTATCTCCGCATAGTGTTATGCATAACAGATGAACTTCCATGTTCTAGTATAATTGACGCGTTTATCGTCCTTCCATGACCCCCCGCACACGTGTAACCGGATAATTTTAATTGAGAAGTTAGCAGGTTACACGCGGATAGGTGTAACGAATGCCGCGGGTATGAATAAACCTATCGGCCATTTTGAAACCGATGGAATGACCTTGCGGAGACTTTAAAACGAGGTCGTTTCTTGCTGATTATAAAAAGCTCGCCGCGTAAGTTCAAGTTTAGATGCACAGTGTACGATAAATAATGCACACGATGCGTTTATTTTTATTTTCTAAAACGAATCCTCTTTATCAACGACTTTGATTATTAATTTCACCTTCGAGGCACTCGCTGCATTTTCCTCCGGGCACGCTAATTGTTTCCAATAGTTTTGCTGGTTAATTCTTCGCACTTTTTACTGCAGTTTTATTAACATAGCTGGCACACAGAATAAATAAGTCTGGTTCAACAATCGTAAAGCCTTTAACATTTTCTTGTGGACCTTCACATGTAAGTGGACAAGCATAAAAATGTTAAGGGTGATAAGGGTAAGGGTTTAATGAAAATTGTTTGCGATTTCGAGATTATTCCTGTGGATTATTGGCATTGTCGGTCCCCGGGAGAAGGTACGAAACGATGAGATCATGCTGGCTCATGGCGGAGTACCGCGAAAACGCGATTAACACGTTCGCGGACGCAAATGCTATAATATTCATTTTCACAGTGATGCAAAATGACGTGAATGCTATAGCATTCAAATTTTAAAGCCAATTTTTATTCGTTTAATGTTATGCAACCTTAAGTTTTAGTAATTAATATACATTCCATTTGTCATTACTAATGACAGTTAACTTATTATTATTGTCTATTTCTAATTAGATTTTGGATGGTACAACTAATTTCAAGAAAAATTACCTGTCTATTTTTGCAGCTCACTGAAATTTTTACTGTCCGCGAATGTGTTAAAAGAACGACGGCTGGCCTCGCGAGGAAGAGTCGCGTGCCAACTCGGTAGGATTGGTTTCGATTGAAATCGCGTTGTCATTTTAGCAAGGGAAACGCCGGGCATCGCCTTCGTCTGCCAGCCCCGAGCGTCCTAAACACGGTATTCTTGAACTCTCGACGATACGTTGACCCCCTTACACACGGAGGCCGAGTGTCGAGTGTCCGCAACACGTTGCTTAAAAGGATTTCCCCCCTCCACCCCGCCCCGGAAGATAGCTGTCTCGGCCCATCAAACAAGTGTGAGTACTCGAATTTATTTTGTGCTCGTTAAGCCCCCGACAAACAACGTTGATCTATACTAAACATCCGCTAACACTCCAGACACGATAATTCAATTTTCAGGGCGCGGTTTCTACAGATTTTTTCATTTTATAATTTTTCTTTAGTCGTCAACTGGGTGCCAATAAGCTTCCTAACATTTTTTTATTGGTTAACAGGTTTCTGGCAATAATATATACAATTTTATCAAATATTGTATACCGACCAATGCAGTCTTTTTTCGATATATGTCGCAAATACCTGGAAGATAAAAGGCGCAATACCCCGCATATACCCCGTGAGGGGTATATATTAATATTACTAATTTTTCTTTTGTCATCAGCGAAGTGAACATGCTTTCGATCATTCTTCATTTATAAACACAAGATTTGCAATACAGTGATTGACAATACTGGATTTTTCTTGGCAACGTAATTCAATAATTTCTTCCGGAATTGTTATTTGACAGAATATTTTCGAACCACATTTTGATATTGTAATTATTGGAAATATTATTAATGGGCTTCCGGTGGGTAACATATTTATGGCAACGTAGAACGTTGGAAAATATATTGGATGTTACGCATGTAGGTATCAGCTGCAGTTTTAATTGTAGTAACCGAATATCGATAATAAATTCCATATTTTGTAGACACGCCGATCTCACAATTCTCCCGAAGCGTGGTCACAAAATGATGTCGCTTTTTTTGATATTTTTTGATAGCGAAAACATTTTTTTTTCAAAAACGATAAAATATTTTAGAGAATATTTTCACGCTTCTACCCCGATAAATCATTTATCCAGCCAACTAAAATTTCTCTCCGTTCGGTTCTCGTTATAAAAATGCGAATTTCGGTACATTAAAAACGGCACGGCGCTACACCAATGTTCCCCCACTTTTTGTTTCAATGAGCAGACCGAGAGGGCCGATTTCCCACGGTGTATCGATCACGGTAAGTTTCATTCGGCTATAGTATAGCGCCGCGCCGGAAGAGACGGAAAACCGAGAAGAAAAACATTTTTCGAGGAGCCCCGTAACTGTGGAGACAGCCTCGCCGGATATATTAGAACACGTGTATCTTTCACGTGTTCGTGTTGTGTGGTACTCCATCGTGCTCCACGAAGACTTAAAAGTGCCTGGTGGCTTTAATATTGGCTTTGTTTCCGATTTCTGCCTGATTACGATCTTCCATGAAATTCTTTCCTCGCTCTAACCACGAACAAGCGAGCGAGCGAGCGAGAGAGGGAGGGAGAGAGAGAGAGAGAGAGCAAGGGAGAGGGGAGAAAATAAAGAAGCAAAGGAAAAAAGAACGGCTATTTTCGAAATGAAAATATCGATTGTCGGCCAAGAGAGTAAGCTGACTTCCTATTCGACACCGTATACGATTGTTATATCATTATTATCATTTTTCCTCGGTTTTCATTATCCCCACGGCGGATTACGAAAGTTCGAATTTCCCAGCAGACCCGCACGCAATTTCCGCGACGATATTCAATTTCCAGCCGTATTTTAATTAAACCGTGATGACCGATGCACGGCTTCCTTTTTTTCGCAAATCGAATCAAGGCGACACGGTGCGTATTTTCCATTTGTTTCTTTTCCTCCGCTTTCTATAGGGTGTCCCGCAATGTATGCGACGCGGGGAACGAATTTAAAATTCAATTCTGTTCGCGCAACATTTAAAATTCGAACGGATACGAATTGGTTGTTGCAAGAGCATTTTTAAAACGGTTTAATATTGTGACACATGGTCGCGTGCTTCTGGTGCTATCTAGCGGCTTCGCTCTACGGACGGTGCCATTGTCCATTTAAAATCACGCTTTAAATAAGCATAACTTTTGAACCAGTGAATTCCTCGCACTACAGCTTCGATTTTTGGCATTTTTTCGTCAAAATCTAGATAATAGTATGAAAAACAGTTAAAAATTTTGGTCCAAGAAAGTGAAGTTTACCTTTATTTTTTTTATCGTATTTCTTGATAGAGTGAACGAAATTAAATCGTGTAATTTTATGGTACACTTTCATTCTGATATGTTTAAAATCACTTCTACGGTATTTTTTCGCCATCAAACCGGGCAATATTCGAGTTATTCGTTTTTGATGATACACTCTGTCCAGAAACTATACCTGGGCTTGATGCGATTTACGTTCGTTTCAATTTCTCTACGTGCGTGACGTTTATGTCGAAACGGTCCACTTTACGGTGATTCACGTCACGAACGCTTTTTTTTTAATTTTCGGAGGTTGAAAGTGTCTCGGAGTTCGTGAAATAACGATATCTTTCTAAATTGATCGTATCAAGATCGTATTAAAATTGATCGCTGTGTCTGAACCGCTGAAACGTTTGTTGTTATTTTGTCAGTCGAAAACGTGGCTTCGGGGGGAAAAAAAATAGACAAAAGAGTTCGCAAAAATATCCGGACGAATCGATGCGGACACGTTCGGACACACGCGGAATAATAATCATGGATCTGTAGCTGTTTTCTCTGTAACGAGAAAAACACTGGCCGAAGGAACGTTCGAAATATTAGGGGAACGCATAAGTAATCAATTATTTTGAAATCTAAAACAAACTTTGTAGTAAATTTAAGTTTTTATTCCTTAATTTATTATATAATCTCCATCATTATCAGTTGGATAATGACAAACAGGACAGTTTGCCATCTTTCCAGCAAATTTTCAATCCCCCTCTTATAGAAAGCCAGGGTTCGTGAAGCAAAATACGACTCAAGGTGCCTCCTTACATCTTCTACAGAAGTGAATGTTTTATCTCTTAAATAATGCTCCAGAGATCTGAAAAGATGATAGTCAGAGGGAGCAATATCCGGTGAGTACAGGGGGTGCGGTAAAACTACCCATTGCAATTCTTTGATTTTTCCTGAGTGAGTTTTGCTGTATGGGGCCGGGCATTGTCAATTTGCAGTATCACACCTTTTCTGTCGACTAAAGATGCCCTCTTTTTCAATAGTTCTGAATATAGCCGTCGTAATTGTTGACAATACAACTCATTGTCAGCAGTAACTGTTTCTCCAGGTTTCAACAAGTCAAAGTCGTGAATTATGTCCCGACAGTCCCACCAAATGCACAGTAACACCTTTCTAAGTAATAAAATAGGTTTAGGGGTTGATATTGCGGTTTTATTTGCAGAAAGCTATTGCTTGGAATGCTTTATGTGATCATAAAGAATCCATTTTTTATCTCCAGTAACGATTCTGCTAAGAAATAGATCTCTACGTAATCTGGATAGCAATGAAGTGCAAATTGATCGACGAATATTCTTGTTGGTCTCAGATAATAATTGATGCGGTACCCATTTTCCTTGCTTATATGCCTTTCCCATTTCGTGCAGGTGCCTTTGTATAGTTGACCATGTGGACCCAAGTTTTCTCGATACTTCTTGTATACTTAATTTTGGATCAGATGCCACTAGAAGGCTTCCACTATTAGGGTGTTGTTATCAAATTCAACTGGTCGTCCACTTCGAGGCTTGTCAGAGAGATCATAATCACCAGAAGCAAACTTTCTGAACCAACGTTGACACTTGTTGACCTTCAATACATCTCCATAAATATCGCAAATTTTCTTTGTTGTTGCCGTTGCATTAAATCCTGCATGAAAATGGAAAAGTATGAAATGACGAATATGATCCTCGGAAAGTACGGACGCCGCCATTTTATTACAGGATTGTAAAAAAATTATACTTCTTATAATACTTTGAACACTGGCTGCTTTGCCGAAAACTCTAAAAGAATACGCGTTTCCTCTTCAACGATCGGTACAGAGTTAAAGGCAAAACAAATTCTTTGCAAATAATTGATTACTTATAGACACCCCTAATATAATACGTGCACAGCCCTACAAGATTTGCATGGCTCGTATTTCACTGAATAAATCTTCCATTAAATTTCAGCGAAGGGATGGAACGCAGAACGGCGAGCAGGAATGTTTCGGGACACGCGTTTGTTATTTCGGTGTGCAATTATTTTCGTTCACGTAGAAACTTCGTTAATCGGTGCTGGACCGATAATCGAGTTTTTCAATTTATTCGCGTCCCAATGTTTTGTTCTCGGCGCGAGTAATTGAGTCGGGGTGTAAAAATCTCTTTGAACTTTAGCAGACTACTGACAAGCTCTTCGAAAGTTTATTCCTTTTTATCCGGTGTTATAGTTGCACAAAGGACCCCAGGAACCTCCGACCTTTTTATGGAAAAATCGAATTATCAATTTTGGTCTGTTTTTCCTACTCGGTGGCTTCAGAAAATTATCAAATAAATCCTGCATGTTGCTGTGCATGAGGTGCATGTTTCACAATTTTTCCCGATTTTATGGTGAACAATTTCGATTGTAATAAATCAGCATCAATTCTATAAATGTTGGAAAAGAAGGACTGCGATGCAATTTCATTTGCAATGCGCATTTAGCACAACTGTAGACAATATTATTAATCGCATGCTTAAAAATATGTTTTTCATACTGCCACTCTAGTACAGTAAAGTCTTGATCTAAACCCAATCTCCTTGGGTCCGTGCTAAGACATAGATCATGTAGGGCTATCATTTTCTTGTCATTTAAACCACTAAATACAGTTCAAATTATATTCGTGTTGAGTGTCATTTTAATCAGGAAATTAAATGCAGGTTATGCACCACAGTGGAGGGGATAGGCGAACTGACTAAGATCGTGCAGCTCCGTTCGCGTAGATCAAGACTTTACTGTAGTCTGCTCAGTCATTTTAAATCATTCCTAAATGAACCAAATTCATACTATACCATAACAACTAAATAAATGTATCCAATAATTCCCAACAAAAGGACCGTATTAAAATCGATAGTTGCAAATGAAAAAATCTGGAATAAACAAATCGAGCACAAAAAGCGTACAAATATCTTCATTTTCGGCGAAACAGCATATAAAGCACGAGACCCGACAAATTCGCTGCCCAGTGCCTAATCTTCGGTGATCTCTTTTACCTAAAGCTAGACAGACAGAGTTTATGCAGCGACAGCATTTCCTCCGTAACTGAGGGACAAGGGGAGGAAAAAGAAGAAAAGAGAAAAATAGGTGGGCGGTCGTCATCGGGGATAAACATTTTCGGCTAATGTTTCGCTCCTGTCGCTTGGCCGATAAAACAATTTTCCATGCGTGTGGCATGTCGGTGTCGTTACAACACGGGAACTGAGTTGCACGGGTTTCGCGTGACGTTGCGTGGGCGGAGTGGCACTCGCCACCCTACCACGCGCCCTTTGTTCTCCATTTTGCGTATTTCTCTTTTTTTTTTGTAGTTCCTCTGACCTCTCACCTAACCCAGACCCTCCGACGTTTCCGGCGGCGTTTCGTCTGCGGTCTAGTGTTTCAACATCCGGTTAAATTAGGTTTCTTAATTGTTGCGTTACACCCGTGTTGATGCAATGAATCCGCAATGGCGGCGCGGCTGACGAATCCTCAACAATAGGACTTTTGCGAATTTTTTGAAGAAACATTTTTTAAAGAGACAATTTGGTACGTTAGTATACTGAATTTCTTTATATATATTTATTCGTTCCTATCAATCTTTCTGGACAGTGTTTTTCTTTAAGTCTTCCAGCCTCGGTTTGAAATTATGTATTTCACAAATCTCGAAATTATAAAGATGCTTCCATTGGAAACGATTGAATAAATAAATATCATATATGACATTAAATAAATTGAATCATTTCATTTTGATACACATAAACATTTAGCTTTCGGTAGGTTTTTGTTAAAATTTGTTTGCAAAGTTAAAATTGTCTGTGTGGGTTACAAAATACGGGTTACATGTGCGTTTGTTTCTGTTAACACGTTCACGGACAGTAGAAATTTCGGTGAGCTGCAAAAATAGACAGGAAATTTTTCTTGAAACTAGTTGTACTATCCGAAATCTGATTAGATATAAACAATAATAATAAGTTAACTGTCATTAGTAATGACAGTTGGTTATTACTTTGAAATGTATATTAATTACAAAAACTTAAGGTTGTATAAAATTAAGTGAATAAAAATTGGCTTTATTTGAATGCTACAGCATTCTCATATCATTTTGCACCACTATGGAAACGAATGCTATAGCATTCACGTCCGCGAACGTGTTAATGATTTTATTGCCTTGAAAACGGTACTTTTAAATTCCTCGAATATTTTTTACTGTTTCGTCTACTGAATAGATGAAATTGCGATACAAGATTAAATAAACAGTACACGCCAGTATGAACATTTGGAACGATTCTTCGTTTCGGTGGCTAATTGCAACAGCAAAATATCGTAAGGGATTAAATTGTCAGAGGACAGATGTTGCCATCCCACATGGGTCGCGTTTCTTTCCCAGTATCGCTGAAATTCGTGTGAAATTCGAGTTATGGTTTTAACAGGTTCGCTTCCGCCGTTGCGTGGCTAAAACGGGGTTCAACCGGGATTCAACCGGGATTTCCAGGTTTCAGTCAGACACTAAGCCACATTTGACGCAGGCCCGAGTCTGGCCCGACCTCTACATGCGACGCGAACTTAAGCTACTTCCGAATTTGAGCTAGATTTAAGCTCGGTGTCGCCAGTTTTGTACCATGGTTGAACTAAAAACCCGGCGGACACGTGACTTCACCCTAGAAATTATGAAACACCACGGACGAGTATAGTGTGTCCATAAAGACTTACAAGAACGGAAAAAGTTATGTTCGTTCAATGTTACCAACGTAATGTGCCCCAAGGAACAGTGATTACTCGATATACAATGGCGGCCATATACTTACGTACACTTCATATTTTAACTTTAGAACCTGACTTACTTCTACGGAACTCAGATAGTATTATCAACAATTTATTTCTAAGAGTGTTAGACCCTGATGTACATATCTGCAGTATAACTTTGACTTATTTCGAGAAAATAGGTATTTTGTAAATATTTTATTGCGATCCGTCAATTTTGTTTCGGACAAAAACTTACGTACGCTGCTGTATCGCACAGCTAAGCCAAATGTGAACAATATTTACTAGTATCTGCTGAGCAGTGTTTACAGTTAGACGTATTACAATAGTGATGAGTAAGCGACAGAACAGCGGCCATTAGTGCAACAGCTCCGGAAGGATGGAATGTCCTATCAAAAGATTTCCGCAAATTCTACCATCGTTCTATACAACATATTAAACTTCATGAAACACGAGGCAACGTTCCTCATAAAACGAGATCTCGAAAAACTGATCAAAGAACTGATCCCAAGATTCACCGATTGTCTGAAGCGGACAGATTCAACACTGCAGTTGCCATCCACAATGAAATATCAATAGATCTCCTTGAAAAAGTAAGTGTTGGAACTGTCCGGCGAAGATTAATGAGTTTCAATTATGCGGACGCGTTGCCGGAAAGAAATCGCTCATTTCGGAAAAAATTCGAAAGAACATTTAAACTGAACGCCCCGGCAATGGTCCAGAGTAATTTGTACAGATGAATCGAAATTTAATCGATTTGGATCTGATAGTAAAGTATACATGAGACGTCGCAAAGGAGAAGAAGTTCATAAAAATTGTATTAAATCGACTGTAAAAGGTGGTGGCGGCTCGGTACTCGTTTGGGGGGTGGGGGGGCAATGACAGTGAAAGGTACAGGTCCTATTCATCGGATAACTGGAATCATGGACAGATAAGTGTAACTGGATATTGTAGAAAATGTATTGCTACCATTCGCCGAAGAATACACGCTAAAAGAATGGATCTATCAATCGGATAATGATCCGGAATATTCCGCAAAAGTCCTCGAGACATTCTTGAGTGACAATAATATTCACGTAACGAAGTGGCCTGCGTAATCTCCGGATCTGAATCCAATCGAGATGCTGTGCATTGATGTCGATGAACATATAAATAAACAAGAACCGAAAAATATTGATGAATTGTACACTATTGTACAGGAAGCATGGAATTCGATACCTGCTAGCAGATGTGCTAGACTTATCGAATCCATGCCACGAAGATGTGTCGCAGTTATCAAAAATAAGGGTCTACATACGAAATATTGATGTATTATAATTATGAGTTAAAGAAACATGTGAAAATGTAGGTGTTTCGATGTGTACTTAAATCTGTGTCCGCAGAAAATTTGACATTTCAATATGAAAATAATAAAATCTTTTTAATTATAGTAAATTAAGGAATGCTATTTCGATATCTTATTGTCGATGTTGTAAACTTATAAAAAATATAATTGATTTTCATATGCTTGTTTAACGTATAAGTGTACAGGAAATAATATTTAATTTTATTAACAATACGTAGGTATATGGCCGCCACTGTATTTCCAAAACACGGGTCTAACCACGGACATATATCGGCTAGGAGAGACCTAGGTCTCTCGAGCTTCTTGGGGATAGTTCTGGGACTTTTATCGTCCAAGTCTTGGCGACATATATAGAGTAAACAGTGTATACTTTTATTGAACTTGACGCGACGTCTTCGGAGGAAAGATTTTATCAGATCCTAGACAAGCTGGCGCGCTGGAAGAGTTAATTAATTCTTCGGCGAGTAATCTGAAAAGTTTCCCCATTAAATTGAATAAACTGGAAAAATGAAGTGCGGCGGGCGAAGGAGGTGTGGGAAGCGAGAACGGTTGCGGTTTACCTGCGGAATGAACGCAATCTCGGTGAGCGGCACATTTCACGGTGAGAAACACGTCGGCCAGAAATATTGCCGCGTCGATTACTTCCGGGACGAGGAACTCCACCGTTTTTCGCGAAAGCTTTGCACACGTTCGCGTTCGAAATCGGCTCGATCGGGTCACGCACGAGTTCCGGACGCTCGCCTCTAGAATCTCGAGGAGATTCTCTCTTTCTTTCTCGGTGGATCGAACGCGAGGGCGAACCAGAAATGGACGAATCGAGTGTCTTTCCTGTTATACTGTTGTCTTTCGGTGTACCCGAGCATCGAGCAACACGTGGTTACAGCGTGTTAACGCTGTACAGGGTGTCGTGAACGGAAAATCTGTAACATTGACGGATCGACATTTTCAATCCCATTTTTCATTCCTCGTTACAATCGAAATTGCACTAATTATTGACCGATGACGAAAGCATTTTTCTTTCTCACCGCAGATATAATTTGGGATTTTTTCCTCGATCAACGGAGCGATGAATTTTTTTGAAACTTTGGCAAGTTGTTTGTACATGTTCGAGCTACGTTTGTGAATTTTTATGCGCGGTTAGGATCAAAATTTTGATAATTATTCACAAAAAGAGTACATTTTTGTATATTTTATAGGACATTCCTTTCGAATGTACATTTTGGACATTTTTTTTTATCAAATGAAGCGACGAATCTTTCTGAAATTTTGATCACTTATTTATACGTATTTCAGATACGTCTGTGATTTTTTATATGCTGCTAGCATTAAAATTGAATTATGCACAAATTCTTTTCTCGCGAATTAGATAGAAAAGTTGCCGAACCCTGCTTCCTTTAGCTATCCATAGTTGCAACAATTTCGATGATAAGGATTTGCAAAAAATGACTGAACATAGTACAGGCATGCACGAACAAACTGGTAGAGTTTCGAATAGGTACTTCTTATAGTTCTCCCTTCAAAAAATTCAGCATCCCGCCGTTTAGCTGGCACTCCCTTGCGTTCATCGTTATAACTTGCGCAATTATTCGAGTTTCTTCGTGAAATTTGCACGCGAATGTTCACGAGGAATGAGGCCTTCGGAATCGTCGTTTTTTAATCACAATAATCCTGTACCTCCTCGACGAGAACGGCTCGATGCACTTTCGACCATCGGCCGTTCGAGTTCGTTCTCGGTCGCGAACTTTCATTTAATATGGCGGACCAGTATTCGGCCCGAGGAACTTTTCGCGAACTATTCGTCTACCCGTGGAATTTCCAACCGTTGTGTATACCCCATCCTACGAGCAGATCGATCCCAGCCACGAAGAACGAAAGAAGCTTGACGACTCGTGGTCGTACTGCAGTCACGTGCAACGGCTGCAATTTAACGGGGTGCAGCGGCGGGAAGTCGGTAAAGAGTTGTCGGGAATGTGTCATGGCGACCATTGAATTTCGGACGTGACGGTACGCCGTTATACACTGCACTCTCTAACACGTCGGTATAAAGAAACAACCAATAGCACCAATCGCTTCTCATGCCCTCTTTCCGGAAATAATAATCGTACGATACTGTAGCTGGACGCGTCAAGGACTTATGAAGGTCGACCTCGAATTTATTAAGTGGAACCGTATATCTTTTTACGCACCAGTCAAAAATGGATTATGTTAATATAAAGTTGACCTTCATAAGTCCTTAGCGCGTCCATCTGCACAAAAACATTAATAACACCAGTATGTGTCTGTCTTGAAACTATTTAATCTCGATCAAAATATTTCTCACTGAGCATATTTATAGTGATGCAAATCAAGACGGCAATATCTGGTGAGACCACCGTGAACATACGTAAAAAGAAAAAGCCACCCTTTGTGTTATTAAAAATAATGTAACACGCTTCGGTAAATATCGGGTTAATCGGGAATGGGTTTGGGTTTGTTTGGGGTTATTTAACATATTAAAAAATTAACAACTTATCAGACGCAACGGATACCTGGCAAAAATTTAATCTAAATCTAATACAGCCGCATCTGGTTCGCACGACCCAACCCAGACATTGTCGAGACTTAACGAAGGTCTAACGCAATTATAATCAATATCTAACCCAGATCTAACGCAGGCTTAATGGGAATTCAATCCCGACTTACTCTAAATTTATTGAAGCCTGACAAAGATTGAATCCTGATCTAATAAAGAGCAACGCCTATTTTTAACGACCTAACCCAGACCTTATTTAAGCCCAACAAAGGGCTAGATCGATATTTTAAACTCAAACTAAATTTGTTTCTAAAGCACGTCAGGAAACTAGGAAATTTCATAAAAACTTTTAGCTTAACTATCATAATTTCATTGCCAACAATATACAAAAATTCACAAATTCTAGCATACACAAACAATCTCCAAAAAGTGTGATAAAAATTTGTTGCTTGGCTTCTTAAAAAGAAAATTCTGTTCTATAAAATGCATCATATGAAAATCCTGCGCACAGCTAAAATATGCACAAACAATCTCCACAAAGTCTCATAAAATGTTCGTCGCCTAGCCTGTGAAAAAAAAATCGTAAAGTGTACCTTTAAGAGGAGACGGGAACTGGGCCAGTCCCCTTTTGGTATCGGACAAAATTTAATTGGGGTAAGAAAAGCGAGGCGGTGGAGGAGTGAGGAGAGGGGAGGGGGGAGGTCCGGTTAAATTATACGGAAAGCTTCCGCGGCAGCGACGACCCGTGAAAAGCATATTCTGGCCGATTCGTTGAGTTCGATGAAACAAAAGCGAAAACAAAGCAGCGCATCAGCGATATCGCTGACCCGTTTCGCGAGTGTACAACGAACTGTGTTCCCCAGTGAAGCAATTTCGTCGGCGAATCAGCCGTGATTCGAGGAAGCCCGAGCGCTGTTTAAACTGCCGTCATCCCTGGTAGTCGTCGTTTCTCGCGATCCTCGGCCGAGCCGAAACTTTTTCGCTTGCAACGGCATCGGCTTTTTCTGATTCGGTTCGCGTTTCGTCGAAAGTTGTCAGAGAAGGCAGAATGGCGAACGGGGCGCTGGACGGACAGCAACAAGGATGTTTGCCGGGGATGAAATATAAGTTATCGGGTGATTCCGCGAGTCTATGTTTTTCCAGCGAGCGAACTTCCGGTTTAACCCTGGAACTTCTCCGAGTTCGGGATTCGTTGAACCTCCGCGAGTCGGACCAACTTGAAATGAGAGCTGTTTCGCCGTGTTTCTCTACATCCCGAGATTCTTAAAACTTTATCTATTGCCTCGTCGAGCCGAAGAAACCCGTGCAGAACCGTAAATATTTTTTTCGGCGAATTTTAGCCGCGGTTTTATGGACCTCAAATCCGAGCAGAAGTTGGAACAGAAAGTTTTTTGTTTTCGAGAACACCGGCGGCGCTTTTATAGATCGTTTCTCTCGCACCGACAACTCCGGAAACTTCATTTACTGTTTTATAACGGACATTGAAGAGGGGGGCGACACAGCGGAGAATTTTTTGGAAATTTTCCTGCCGCTTTTATGAACTTCGAATGAGAACGTGAAACAGGACTCTTTTACAAGAACTCTGGGGCCTTGATAGATTTTTAGGAAGGTTTAGTGTTCAGTAGAAATGAGTAGTATAGCGGACGGACTTTTAACCACGTTTATTCGAAAAGACTACTGCCTGACCGTTTGACGAGGAGTGAGCCCTGGACTGAAGTCTGTCTCTTCTTTTATACAATTTTAGTTTTTGATAGGTGAGGGTGTTTTGCACCCTATTGAGGCTGTCGCTAATGAAATATAATTTCAACCTTCGGAGGCATCTTAATGACTCTACCTGACAGTTACCTCAAAAATAGCTTCAATTGCCGCCTGAGTCCTAAAACCTCTCCAGCATCTGCTTTGCGAATGTCAACTTTATTATATGCAGCTAGACGCTACAGATTGTTTTTGTTGTGTCAGTAGCTCTTAGAACATGAATTATTGTTTTATAAAGGACATCAAAGGCCTATAGTATAGTGAAAAAGTTTTTTGGAAATTTTTTCAGTACTTAATTAACGGTACTTAATTTTTCAGAATTTTTGACGATATTTTTGCAGACTGCCTGCCTCTCTGCCTGGAACCACGATTCTTACAATTTTATTTGAAGTTTTATACACTTTTAGTAAACTATACAGATACCTGATAGCTCCTAATTATGGAGCGTAGTAAGGGCTTGTAAAACACTAAATAATTTTTTGAGAATTTTGGTGGTGCTTTTACAGGCTTGGTAGAAATCTTGCCGTTATAATTAGCGTTGTTTTACCATTTTTCTTACAATAGAGTCTCTTAAAGATTTGCTTAATATTTTATGGAGCCTAATAAAGACTTGTAAAACACTAAGTAACTTTTAAAGAATTTTGACGATGTTCTCAGAGGGTTTAAACGAGAGCAAAAGTTGAAACTCTTGTCTGTCGTTTTGTGGTGCCAATGTGAAGCCGTCTGCGAAGAATAAATCATTTTTGGGGGATTCTTAAGGGCACAACAATGGACGAACGGCGCACGAAATGAGTTAACTTTTCTCGCGACATAAATGGAATTTCCAAGTTGCCCGGGCGAATAAACAAAAAAATTCTGAAGACGGAGAAGTTATTTGGTTACGATTCAACTCTCTTAAACCGTCTGTTTAATTCAATCACGCCCCATTTAAACGGGTAAACTCCGCGCGGAAAATCGACTTGCAACGTAACCCGCGGCCGCGTCTCAAAAATTACAATTTCTTCCGTCTTCGGTTGAAAAGGGATAACGTTCGAGCCTCGACGAATTGCAAATTCCCTCGTTACCGGCCTCGCTTTCTTTTATTCATCCGGCATAACTAATTTCCCTGGGCGAAGTTAATTGTCACAGTTCCCCGCGAACCAATGGGGACGCCATGGGACTCGCCCACGCGCAGAGTCCATTATACAACCGTGTCTCGAACTTTTTCCTGAAACACCGGGAAACCATTAAAACGGGAACAAAAGGAAAAACGCTACACGATCGCTGACCGATTTTAGCAAAAATTTAACGGTACACCCTTCGTTGCTATTTTCTTTTGCAAAACTAAAGAGAACAAACGTCTCACTGTCTGTCTACCTTCTAAACAAAAATAATACTATTTTCCGTTAACCTATTTTCCGACTCGATTGCATGCTCTATTATCTTAATTAAAATAATTTGCTCCGTCCGGAAGAGTTCCTAAACGCACTCGTACAAATCAGAGTTCTTTCCAAACGAGTCCGCGCGCAACAAAAATAATTCATCTTGCCGAAGAAACTAGATCGTGTCCAGAACGTTTTCAGTTAATTAAAAATTTTTAGCTCTGCATTCTCGAAAAAGGGTTTAATTGAAAGTTTTCGGCGCAGCGGCACGGTTATGTACACTGCTCGAGAGAACCGCCACGAGTGCAAAAATGTTAATTGTCGTAATTTAAGAGACCCGGCTGGGACAAGGGTGACTCCCAATCGCCTAATCGCAGGTAAGCACGTGGAAGCTGGGAAAGAGCTTCGCCGTCGGTTTTAAAGTTCCGCCGTGCTGGTAACGCGAGGAATTAATCCGTTAAATCGACGGGACCGAGGCAGAGAGGGAAATTAGACGGAATTAATTTAGCAAATTATGTCCCCCTTTCTCCGTCCCGGTGAATCGATTATTCCGCGGTGTTCTCTCCCTATCCCCCGTCACCCCTTCCCTCTCTATTCCACCCTTTTCCATCCCCGCAGCAAAGAAACTGCCGGCAGTGCCACGTGGCACCGTGAAATTGCGACAACCCGATTAACACTGGCCCTTTGTGCGGTCGATTACGAATACATAGGGCAACTGGACCGTCAAACGACGAGACTGGGCCTCGTTGGACACGAACCAGAGATCCGACAGCACCGACAATCACCAGCTTCACAAATTAATTACGGAAACGTGTTTCGCGAGTCCCAAAAATACACCAATTATATTAGATTGTCCCGAAATCGTTTCGTTTCTGATTCGTCGACGTAGTGCAAATTTAGGGTAAGTTATCAACACTTCGACACGGTCAGGACACGTAAAAATACGATTCTGCGTGTTAAATAGATATTAAAAGTTAGTCAGACCTGGTGCTAACCTAATTTGGCAGCAAATGTTCCAGAAAATTTCGCGAAAGTGAGCACACTGTTCCAGGTGTCTTGGAAGGACTAACTAAGACGGCGGAACATTGAAAGTTGGCGTGCGTCGACAAAATGGCCGAAACTTCACGTTTCAACGTTTATGAAATTTAATATTTCATTCGAAGAGGGAAAATAAAGTTTACATTTATTTTACGTGTGAACAAGTGTGCTTGTACTTAGTTGATTCTGTTCGAAATCTTTATAATGAATTTTCAAATTTGTTGGATACTCTAATCGTAGAAATTTGTGAACATTAATTGTTGTGAGAAACATAAACTGACTATTCATGCATTCCTTGACAAATGTAATTGTTGTGAGTTTCGCTGTAAATTTACACCATCGCAGTAAGAGGTACAATCCGATTTACGGTTCGATTGTTGTCCACTCAATGCTAGCAAACTAACGTTAACAACAATATATCGAGCGAGGAAAATCTCGTTACGACGCGCAGCCCGGAATATCAACATTTTAGAAGGTATAAAGCCCATGTTCCACCGACTATAAACCCGGGACCATGAAAAGCCGCGGCTAAACGATTCAGGAGTGGGATTTACTGCAAGCTTGTTCCGCGATACTGTTAAGACACCCGGTGCATGCGTCCCACCGCAAGCTTTCGTCGCCGTAAAAAGTTTCCGGACAAAATGCTCGGCCGTATTCAACTTTTAACTAGCCCCGTTCCTCTTCGAAACAAGCCTCGTCGACTTCTAACTTCGAGCCAATATTTATTTTGTTGATTTCGCACCTGACTAATTTTTTTCCTGTCCGCCGGAGGGGGCGGGCCAGTTCTCAGCGCGTAAAACTGTGCAACAGGAGTGTGGAAAAAATTGAATAACTTCGCGGGAACTCGAGCAATTTTTCTTAATCCTCCCGGAAGCCCATTCCAGCAGGGAAGACTTTGACTGTAGGAGAAGCAAATATTTGCAGAGGCTTCTCAGTTTTCATCCACCAGGTTAGGGGAATCAATTTTCCGCTCGTTCTGAGCCATCGTTATTCGCGTCTGCTAATTGTGACGATGAGCGTCTTATAAAAATCCTGCTGGACCATCAATATTTAAACATTCAATTCACTCCGATTTCTTCATGTGTCATCCAGGCATCTGCGTATTAGATCACGCGATATTAAACTTTTTATCGAAAATCTTTTAATGCATTCCATAAATTTCGTACGTCAGGTACGCCAGATGAGGGGAGGGAGCACGAAGAAGGGGGAAGAAGTTACCCTCTCTCTGCCACTACCGGAGTGTGCATGACAGAGACGGAACGCGTGGAATAGTGTGGTAGAAGGGGAAATTAGAGCAGGGGAACAAGTCTCGATCTGGTGCCACTACATAAGGTCTGTCCAACTCGCGGCCCGCGGGGAACATTTGGCCCGTTCTACTTCTTCACTCCGCTAAGATGGGAAGTGACGCCCCCCCCCCACGCATTTATGTAAAAAATGAGTAGGTATAATTTAAAACAGTAAAAACATTATAACCATTTAAAAATATTGCTATACTATCTTCAATCTATTAAACATATTAAAAAAGAAATTCTATTTCGCTTCAGTTTGTTGCAATTCAGGTAGAATATTTTTATTTTGCACAAAAGTTCGCCGTATAATTATAACATAAGATTGAGCCTGTGGGGGAACGGACAGATTGATAGGATCCTTGTGGCTCGCGATGAAGAAGTTGGACAGGCTTGTCGTACATGATAGAACGAAGTAATTAAAATGATTTTAAAAGCAGAACAAGAGATGAAGGGTCATTGAGAAAGCAATGTAGAACAAACGAACGCAATAATTAAATTTAATCCTTTGAAATCCACTACTCGTCCATGTTTCGGGGTTTCCATCGGAAGAAAGCGTTTCCAGGCTCTCGGGACTCGGGCCGGCTTTCGCCACCATATTCCAGGTCAAATATTCATTTACCCGTCACTCGATTATGCAGATCAACGGCTGATTGCGCGACTAATCGATGCGGACTCGATTGTTTCGAGCCGGTACCGCCGCTCCTCTTGTTCGAGGAGTTGAGCGTTCTCTCGGAGCAAGGAAGAATCTTTTCCGTTGTTTCGAGGATCGGTTTTCCCGGTCGAGCCGGAGCGAGTTTCAGGATCGAATCGGGTCAGTGGGACGCGCTTTTCGAACCCGGCCCTCTTCGTCGAAGTTGAATTCCACAAAATATTCATCCGCGCGGAAATTATCCTTTAACGCTTTGCACCGCAACGTCGAGCCAAACCAGCGATGAATAAATATTAACCCTCGGAAGAAGAAGAAGAAGAAAAGGGGATAGAGATTTTCTTATTTATTATCTCTTTATTACATTATTTTCTATTACAATTTCCTATTTTTTACAGTCGCTGTTATTAATAGTCGGACACTCTTACCAAAGACAGTAACATTTTCAATATTGGACCATACGATTTGGATTTTTTGTTTTTTGAGAAGTTAGTACAATTAGGTTTATTATGTGGAAAAGAAGTCTTTAAAAAATTCCAATCGGAATTACAGAGAAGATACCGAAAGGTATTGTTCACAACTTTTTTATGCGGATCTATGTAGAGAACTTAAAAAATGTATTGTTTTGCACACATGTCGTGTTGAAAATTGCTACAAGTCTATGATACATGCGGTAAAACACCTTGTATACCTCGCAAACATACTCAGGAAATAAAAGAACGTGAGCTACCACGCCGTAAACGTTTATCGAGGCAACTCCGGGAACGGTGAACAATAGGCGAAACAAGTTTTTACGGTGCGTATATCGCGGTGGGTACATCGCGGTTGGTTCGATCGCTGGGGCCGTCTTCAAAGCAGATCCGAGGGGATCCCACGATTCTCGCAGAAGCTGTACGTGTTAGATAAAGTGATTTAAGTTCATCAGGGAACGGCTCGGGGCGCTTTTAGGCCGTCGCTTCTCACGGTCATTAAAACTTCTTAACGGGGAAGGTCGGGCTGGAAATGCGAGTGCACACGGCCCGAAGCCCGCGGTCGAAAGCTCGGATTCGGTGAAAAGGGACGTCGAAATGGCGCGTTCGCAATTTCGAAGGAAAATCGAGACCCCGGTTAAGCGTCCCGTGGCCCGTGACCCGTGACTTTCAACATACAGTGGCGGCCATAAGCTTACGCACAGTTAATAAAATTAAATATTATTTCCTGTACACTTATACGTTAAACAAGAAACGAAAATCGATTATTTTATAAATTTAAAATATATGTAATAAGATATAAAAATAGCTTTCCTTCGGCGAATGGTAGCAATACATTTTTCACCATATCCAAATACACTTATCTGTCCATAATTCCAGTTATCAGATGAATAGGACCTGTACCTTTCAATGCCATAGCCCCCGAAAC
The DNA here is from genome assembly GCA_028454255.1 of Halictus ligatus. NCBI lineage: Eukaryota > Metazoa > Arthropoda > Insecta > Hymenoptera > Halictidae > Halictus > Halictus ligatus. Next base: position 11,943,917 of record CM052139.1, on the reverse strand, counting down.
GAGTACCGAGCCACCACTACCTTTCAGAGTCGATTTAATACAATTTTTAATTACTTCTTCTTCTTTGCGACTGTTGCGTGCGCGTTTTCTATTACTTGCTATAGTTAAACCCGCACTTTGCTAGGTTAGGAGTCGACTGTATTAACGAATTTTGAGCCGGCGAGTAATTATATATAGTTTATTCAAGCGAATCTAAGATCGTAACTTAGCTTATGTGTATAAGGGTGACCTCGTGCGAAGTTGCTAATAATGCGATACGAAAGATACGAGATGCTAGAAAAATGTGTTGCTAGATAATGCTGTACGAATGATGCTCCCGCTGCTCCGTCTTGCTATTTATATAAAGTACGCCGGGCGCTTACAAAACTGATATACGGATGCTAATTGGCCGGAGAGTGAGGGTGGAGCCAAAAAAACCGTTGACCAGAGTGTCGCGAGTGGGAGCAGGGAGTTATAAAATAAGTGGGAAATCCCAAATTTTCTAACGTTTTCGCCGCGCGACAGCGCATCTGCGAATGACGCATGCAGGTATACGTCTAATTTTTATGGCTAGGACTCTGTGGAACATATTTTCATATTTCCATAAAAAACTAACTGCTCGGCCTGCAACGGTTTTCGGAGATTCTTGCCTCCAACGCATTTCGCTACGCGACAGCGACGTCTCATGTATACTTTACTATCAGATCCCAATCGATCAAATTCCGATTCATCTGTACAAATTACTCTGGACCATTGCCGGGGCGTTCAGTTTAAATGTTCTTTCGCGAAAGCAATTCTAGCCCGACGAATTTTTTCCGAAATGAGCGGTTCTGAATGAGACATTAAGTCTTCGCCGGACAGTTCCAACACTTACTTTTTCATGGAGATCTATTGATATTTCATCGTGGATGGCAACTGCAGTGTTGAAGCTGTCCGCTTCAGACAATCGGTGAATCTTGCGATCAGTTCTTTGATCAGTTTTTCGAGGTCTCGCTTTATGAGGAACGCAGCCTCGTGTTCCATGAAGTTTAATATATTGCATAGAATGATGGTACAATTTGCGGAAATCTTTGGTAGGACATTCCATCGTTCCGGAGCTGTTGCACTAATCGCCGCTGTTCTGTCGTTTACTCATCACTATTGTAATACGTCTAACTGTAAACACTGCTCAGCAGATGCTAGTAAATATTGTTCACATTTGGCTTAGCTGTGCGATACAGCAGCGTACGTAAGTTTTTGTCCGCTACAAAACCGACAGATCGCAATGAAATATTGACAAAATACTTATTTTCTCGAAATAAGTCAAAGTTTTACTGCAGATATGCACATCAGGGTCTAACACTCTCAGAAATAAATTGTTGATAATACTATCTAAGTTCCGTAGAAATAAGTCAGGTTCTAAAGTTAAAATGTACTTAAGTATATGGTCGCCACTGTAGATATCCCCTGGAAAGAAATTCTTCTAGGCGGAATTCGTAGGAATCGCTTCAATTCGAATTTTCATATCTCATTCAAGAATTATGAAAGGCACCGACTCATTGCTTGTATCGCTTTTGAAAAATTATTTTTAGATACTACATTTTTTTGTTGGCTTCGTGCAAACACGTATAATTTTCACTTCTTAAACGAGCCCTTCATTCGACCATCGAATATGCAGTTGGAACATGTAACAACTGAGTTTATTGTAATGTTTATTTTCATCGAATTCATAAATGAAAATTCATTAGATTTTTCAGCATCGAAAACAAATGAAATTGATTTTTGCGGATACATCTAAAAAAAAATTGTATAGATTCAAACGGGACTGTAGCAGTTACAATGAAGTATTCAGACAATCCCATTTGTACAGTACAGCTACAATATTAATTACTGTGCTAACATGAATGCACGTTTGGAGGAAAGGTATTCATAATAAAATCGACGCAGTATGAACATGTTTTTCTGGGGAGAAATATTTCAAAAATATTTCCAGGAGCATTGAATGCACAAGGTGAAACGTACGAATGCAGGAAAGAATGAGAGCTGAGTTTATAGAACAATTCAAGTGTGAAATAATTAATTACCAAGCTTTCGGGATATTTTTAAACATTCTTTCAAGCCAGAAAATATTTTTAACTGGCCAAACATTTTTATGAAATTTTGTGGAACCTAGAAATTTCAAATTTTGGGAAGTATATAGGACAATATTTGGAAAATATTTTCAAGTAGAAAAACACTTTTATAAAAAACAGAAAATAGCGGAACCAAGAAATTTACCAAAAAGTTTTACCAGCCCGACAAACAAATCGCGCAGCAACAAATTCCCCGGCAAAAGCCACGGATGGAATCTGTCGATAGCAGAGTTTCGTCCGAGTTTCGCAAGAGTTTGCAAACCGTTTGGCGATTTTTTCGCGGCGAGCATGGCCGGTTCCGACGAAAAACCTGGCCAAAGGGCTTTAATCGAATTTGGCCGCTTTAGCGAATGGCACTCTGAAACGTAAAAGGCCGAAAACATCGGTCCACCCGCGAAGGGTTCAAAGAGCCCTCCTTCTCTCTTCCTCTGTGGCGTCCACTATTTATAGGGTCCGGCTGTGACACGTAGACGGTGCATTGTTTAATCACAGTCGATTAAGCGGCCCAGAGACCCGGGTTTCCCTTAAGGCCGGCGCCCTTAATGAATCGATTTGGACACGGGATCGTGAAACCGGCGCGCGGAGCGGATCCGCTCGCGAGCCACCTGGAAACTGCGGGGTGGTCGATCAAAGCGCACGATCCACGCCGCCATAATTAACGTAATGCACCTCCGAGGGCCAGGATCCGGCCACGTGACTCCTTTATGAGCATACACGCTGTGCGAATTAGAGGGCCAATTATGGGCCAACAGACGCCTGTGCCGATGTGTTCGATAGCGTTTCCGCGTGATACCGACGCGCTGATGAACTTGCTTCCTGGATTTTGTATTCTTTTTAACCTACGATTCTGATGGTGTGAATGTTTAAACTCAAAATTATTGTACCGGACTGGAGTCCCCTTTCATGGCCGAGAGGCTGACAGAATTAACACTAGAACTACCGAGCCCTAAACGTGACTTAGACTTATCTCTTTATAATAACAGCAAGATTGAATTCACACGATTTTAATTGTAACATGTACTCCAAAGAAGAAATATGTTAAAAAATTTCTCGTGAAAACGTTTTCATAGTTTCAGTAATCGTGAAAGAAGAAGTCATCCACCAGTCATTTTGACTAGTTCGGTAGTTGTAGTGTTAAACTAACGATATAATTTAAAAATACAATTTAAAACGATAAATCCAGCACAAGAAAAATATTATTTCGAAGCTATTAAACATATTACGAATGGAAATAAATTTCTATTTCAGGTAGAAATTTTCCATAAAGATAAAGTTTAATAATTAAATTAGGTCAGAGCAACAGTTCGTGCCGGATTAAAATGCAACAGGGAATCGAGCACGAACTTTTTCACTGACGTAATAATTTATGAAGAGTTCGGACGGGTGTGAGGATCGAAATCGGTATCTCGACGTCGAACATAGTATATTGGGGGACGAATAATTCGATGAGGAATTATTGGATCGGGGATCCTTGGCTTGCGGAAGGATGCGAGCCGCGTTTCCAAGGAAAATCGATGTCACCGTTATTCCTGCCATATACGGGCTCGTCCCTCGTATAGCTGCCGTCCGGGAGTAGGTCAGAGAACGCATGAGGGAATTTTGCTGCGTCGTTTAGTGCATTCGTTCCACATCACCCATTTCGAGCGGACTATAGCGTTGCACGCCCGCGTATAAGGGGGCCGGGGGAAATCTGACAAGGAACGTCCTACGGCGCTGATGAAACCCGCCTGGTTTATGGAGCAGCCGAACTCGGCCAATTTTGCCGTTTTCTTAATCATTCCCACGCATACTTATCCGTCCGCAATCTATTTTGCAACGCTAAACCGATTCCTCGACGTTCCTACGAAAGTTTCGTGCCAACTTCCAAGAAACGCCGTTCGACCCTCCTTCTGCGTGCCTGCAAAAAATTCTGGGTCCGATCCGACCCATTCTACCTCTGCATTATACACTAGAAATAATCGCTGAGTGTCGGGTGAAAAAATTGTCTCCAATAATTGAGCCGTTTATTTTGAAAGTGGCCTAAGTCCATTTAATGTCCGAAGGACATTATCGAAAAGTGCCGGGAGGGTAATAACTTTGTTCCAAATAAAATGAAACAAGAGGATTTCATATCAACAAAATTTTTGGAGGACGCAATTTTTAAAAGGGTCAAGAATTCTAACGGAGAAACAATAAATTGATTAAAAATATGCTGGATGCGTTTCTTGAGAGATGAACCGTATAAAATTTTCTATAAGATATCAATTAAAATAAAATCCTGGATTTAATACCACGTGGGGCTAGAACAAGAATGTTTGAACCATTGACACCACTTTATAAATGTATAAGATGAATTACAACGATATACAAGGACACGATGGGCTTATTGCGATACATATCACCGGAGCACCATGATTTCTTCAAATCCTTCCCGCATACACAAAATGTATATGAGCAGTAAATTGTTATGTAATTTATGTGGTTAGAAAATGTCCCGAATTGCATAAATTGTGTTTTTGAAGTGTTTTAAAGATATATAAAGTAAATTGAGTATTGTTTTTTCAATTTGAAGCATTTTAAATTATGTCGAATGGACTTGGACTCTTTCAAATTTTATAACGAATCTGGTTGTTAACTTTGAAAGTGGTTTAACTCCATTTTTGGTAAGAAAACACATATTATTCACTTAATAATTGCTATTATTTTAATAGGAACTGTAAATTTAACTCTTCTAGATACACTCAAGCAGTATGACAACATTGGTATCCTATACGTATATTTTTAATTTTATTTAAACACAAACCCTTAAATATTTCAATTTAAGTGTAAGTGGACTTAGGCCACTTTCAAAATAAACGGCTCTGGAAACCAGTTAACTTTTCCTTATATAATAATTCTTTGAGATTTTTTTGTCTTCTCGATGAGAGGATTACGATGCAACAATAAAAAAGGACAATTTTGTAATTTTTCATACAGATCATCACCGATGCAAAACTCTAGACATAATTTTGGTACACCCTGTACATTCAATCCTCGAACTTGTATTAATTTGTGTCATTCTACGATGCTAAACGTAACCATAAAGAAAATTTGTTTGAATGGTAATTAAATTTGAAATAGATATTTTCAAATTCTTTTTGTGTGTTACTTTAAATTGCAAAATACTTAAAATTCCGGCCTAGAATGCATCTTACCGTAAGTGTTGCAATTACGGTGTACAATTTATTGTCGCAGCACTGACTCCAATTCCAGTTCGCGAAGGAATATTTCTAAATTAATCAACGAAAGCGATTACCAGACAAAAGTGCGTTGCTCTTCAGCGAGGCAACTAAATAGATTACAGCACGCCAGAGCTTTAACTTGATCGAGCCGCACACGTCCGCGAGCGTCGGTAATTTTTCACCGGAGTTTTCCTCTGACGCGCCGACAAACAAAATGAACGTTTCGAAACGTGACCGGGAATACCATTTCGAAAACACTTGTTTCCGCGGTTGACACGCGCCGAGTGATTTCTAATCGAACCGATCGCCTCTACCTCGAAACAAACACTCTGATCGCCGCATAATTTATCGACCGGCGAAGTTCCTGCGACGCACACTGTTCCCACGAATCGCGTTAAAATGGCGCCGAAAGATCGTTCAAAATTTATATCGCAAAGAGGAGGCTTTGATCTTTATATCCATTGTGGTCCGAGTCGAGAACAAATTTTGTAAAATTTTCGTAAAATTTCCGAGAGGGGATGATCGAGAAGTGAATCTTCTCCGCAAAATATCTTCGAGAATAAAATAAAGTAAAAATGAGCTAAGATAGGCCCAATTTGTTTTCACATAGTTTCATCCTAATGCGTTAGCGGTGTCCCGAAATGGCACGAACGTGGAAGGGATGATTCTACATGATAAAATAAATTACAAATATCGAATAAATTTTTGGAATTTGATGCCTCTTTGTCGAGGACAATTTCGCACGTAATTTTTCAAAAAGTTCTTCACTGATTCAAAGGTACAGAATTGTGGTATACCCCGTGCGCTGTATTTCATCAATTTTAATTTTCGTATATGCATACGTTTACCCAGAGACATGCGACTGCACCTTTCCATACATTTTCGTCCATGTTATCTTAATAGAGTCTCTGCTTATCCTAGCATGTTGACAAACAATGCAATATTCTATGACAACAATAACGTGAAGGAAAATTCCAGGAGGGATCATTGTACAATAACAAGGCAGATATTGCACAGAAATAGAAAATTAATTGAAACGAGTGACATATTTCAAAGAAGAGTCCCCTAATATTCTCAGTATCCAAATAAAATATCGTTTAAAATACTACTTTGACCCTGGATAATATTCAAAAATTTTTTTTCTAAACCTGTGATGAAAGTTTAGATAGAAAAAAATTGTCCAATATTATCCGGGATCAAAGTAGTATTTGAAATAATATTATACTGTTAATATTTTCCAGTTTGGAACATGTCATTCATATAATATATAACCTTTGATGAAAGTTTAAAAAGTGCAGAAAAGTTTTGCAGCTGCACCTCCGTTATATGCTAAAAATTTCATGGACACCGGTTAGTATGTTAATAAGAGCTCCTAATGAATAAAGATGGCAAAGAATTTTCACCATGTTTAATCGTTCGAATCTCGAACAATTATTTTGAGCCAATGTGTACAAGTTTAATAAACAATCATAGAGTAAAAAACCTGTTCCCTTCGGGACAAAATACTTCATTTTCAGAAGTGTATGTACGATCGAAGCACAAAGTAGGCTATTTACCGCTCGACAGGCTGTTCCACCGGAGCACCGATTCGAACAATAAACAAAAACGAGGTCCTGAAAGCTGAGGATTTTCGCGTCGGATCGTCACGGTGCCGGTTCGAGTCTACAGTTTCCCGTGAAAACATGAAAGAAAGAGCTCGGAACACGGGGCTTCATCGACTCCCTCATGGAAATAACGTTTTCGCTTTTTATTCCATTGCCCGTGTTTCGCGCGCGCGAGCACGCAGCCTTCGACTGTATTAATTTATTGGAGCCGGGCCAAGCTATTACGTTATATACAGTGAATACAGTAAATTACCGGAGCAGCTTTCCGTTCGCCGGGAGCTTTTCCAACGACGAAGTAGATTAGTCTATTACAGAGAGAAAGAGAAGGGGAGGAGGACAAAAGCGAGGCGCGGATCACAGTTATTTTTCAGCTTGTCGTCGGTTCACCCTTAATCAACGAAATATTGACCGGCTCTCTGCGAAGTGTCCTCTCTCGATTCGGAGTGGTCCTCGATCCTGGCCAGACCTGCGAACACGCGAAAATAATCGTTCGTCAACGCGGATCCTCGATATCCAACTGCGCTTCAAAGGAACTGCACGTTTCGAGCTTAACTAGACGGCAATTTATATACTTTTTTTTATCGGCGGAATGTATCGATTGCTGCATTTCTTTTTGGAACGGGAATCGTGTGATCTAATTCGATGTGGAACCACCCCCTCCACGTTTGTACCACCTTGGGACTCCCTGGAATAAATTATGAAATAAAACAGCCACATATGAAATAAAATTGGGAAAGTTTAAAGTTTTCTAAGAGAAAGTTTAAAGTTTTCTTAGCTCAAGACCCGTGATTCCTTTGAGACTTTTGTTCCTCGCGGTGAGTACTATACTATGCGATAAAAAACAATTTTGACCTTGAGAAAGTGGTCAAGGTCAATTTTTCGGTCCATGTTTTTAAACAAATCTCCACCGTCGTAGAACTTGGGAACACCTGGTCTTGAAAGGAAGCTTAAAAATTTGTTATCATAGCAATTCCAAACGCAGAAATTCGTCTTATTTTCTGCAAGTGATATAAGACTACCAAGAGTCAGCCAAGTGGGTCGACAAGTATAATACGACGGTAGCGAGTGACGACCAACGATTGTCGACAGAAGTACGATCGCGTGGATTGTTTCGGACGGGAAGTAGAATACGCCGTCGTTGGATCAGACCAGAGGAACACGACCGTTGTAAGCAGACAAGTGAAACGACGATTGTTATGAGCTGACGAGGCTGAAATATGATTGTCAGGACCTGAGAAGATGCTATGAACCGGGTGAGTGTTATAAACAGACGACTGAAATAGAATCGTTGCACGCCAACAAGTGGAGAACAGGTCGTTGTGCTCGGTCACGTGAGAGACGGTCATTATGAACGAACTGGTGAAATAAATCGAACAGTCCACGGGAGAGCTAACGATCCATGGTTGTAGAATCAGTAGAACAGGCCGGTTATGAGCAGACGCGAGGCATCGACGCTTATCCGCGGGGAAAGTAGAATGGGAGGTTCGTGATCAGACATGCGGATCATTTATTCCGAAAGTGGTGCAAGTCCGTTTCTTTGTTGATAAAAAATAAATACATACATGCAAATTATGTGACATTTCATATCTTTTAAAAAATGGACTTACTTACTTACTTATTTTTTAAAAAATGGACTTCTACTTCAATGATGAGCAACTCGCGGGCTGCGGTGGGCCAAAAGTGGAAATCTAATACTATGCGCGGTCCGCACGAAGACAACATCAAATACTTTTTTGTGTCGCCAGTTCCAATTTCGGTCTGTGTATTCGCTACGATCTCTTAATATCTCTATAATGAATTTATTATTTTAAGACCCTGGTACACGCATTGTACCACGACTTAACCTCCGAACTTTAGTGTTAAACAAAATATCGCCATATTCGCTTTCCATATCTTTAAAAAATTCTTTAAACTGACGTTGGTCTAGTCCTCGAGATCTAATAAAATTTACAATTTTAATAAAAGGTGGAACTAAATTAGACTGAAGGAACTGGTTATCGGAGGCGGGTGCTTTGAAATAAATGAAATGAAATGCCGGCCCGGCATCATACAGTTGTGTCTGTTGAGGCTCAATAGACACAACTGTGTTCAAGTCAGGTTTTGTAACTGAGTCGTTTATTCGCAAAGGGTGTCGCGATAGCGTCCGGGATAGATCGGTGCGCGATTGAAAATCTACCACTGGACAAGAACTCGGTGCGACTGGACTCTAACGCTATAGTGACTGGATATACGAGATGGATACTGATGCTGATCAATGCTAATCCTCAACTGTTGATGCGACGGATGCTGTCGATCTCGCGTTCCTTGGACACCTTCAGACTCCGATGGACCCTTCAGCTTCCAGTAGGTTCAAGTCCAATGCTTCTTCAAACCGCCCACCGTGGTCAGTTGTCGATCGCCATCGTTAGATCTGGACGTTGAGATGTCCAGTGATGTTGTTTTCGTAAACTGAACTATTTGCAGTCACGGTTTAGCTCGTAATTGTTAAGCCTGAATTGATGTAGATCACGGTCCTTGGATCACGATTTGTTAAGTGGAGTGCGCTGTCACACTTGACTTGACAATTTAATCCCGAACAGAACACTGAGATTTGCCAAAGAATCCGGCTCGAAGGACCAATTATGTATCGCGCCGAATGGTCAGGTTCGTTGTTCGGGAGGGATTTGATGATAGATGTGATCACTTCAGGCTTAACAGGAGTAACAAATATCTTCACTTTATTTAATGTGAAACGATAAAAACAAACTTTGTGGACTGTATAGGCATTTAGCGCGATTGTCTATTACAAGACGCCTTTTCTTGTCTAAACTGTACGAAAACGGTTGCCCCCAGGGAAGTGCTACGATTTCGGTATCTTTCCAATCTGGCCCGCGCTTGCCAAACACTGATATTTAAGTCCACTTGTCAATGGACGGTGACTTGAACGCCCACGATGGTCGAAGAAGTCGTGGAAAAGAGTAGACAACATTTGGCAAGCCGGGCTGGCGAAAAAACCCGGACTCAGGCGGCGCAACGCAGGTAAGGCCCGTCCGGTGACACGTGAGAATGACCAAAGTATTTTATGGACCGGGTGAAAAACGACTATTTCGACAGTGACGGTCAGGGAGGTGCACGTGTAGTATTGATAAATTACTTCACGAGTCCTAATCCCCGAAGCGTAATTTTTACGCTCCCGGTTGTAACTACCTCATAAAGTCTCCGTTCTCGGAACATTTGTTTGCGAAATGTGCAAGACGGGCACTTCGTCTAAACTAATAATATAAGCTGACCCTCGATGGTCGCACAACCAGTGACAGAATGTGTCTCTACTTTGATTCGGCTCGACTGGACTCGTTTGTGACTCAACTAACTCTCTCGCGTTGGTAGTCTGCCTTCTTATATTTTGGAAACGCATCTCGACTGATTGGTGGAAGTCCTTTCGAGGAACTTCCACCAATCAGTGAATTTTGCGCAACACGCCCACGTTCCACGCCCCTCGTGCGTGAGGAGGGTGAGCGCGTCGTTTCGTTAAAAATCTAATATTGGTGATGCAGCGGTTCTTCGGGGCCCCGTACTAAGTGTGGTACGTGACTGCTGGCTTACGTCAACGGGCCCAGCTTTTCCGGTTGATAGAAACCACGCACGCGTCGCTGGGACACTCTAAGTTGAAGTCCCTACGACTACCCAAAATTTATGGCGTCCACTTGCGCTATTGAGTTCGTCGTTGGGAACTACAAAGGACACACTGTCCGCTAAGTGGCCAAAATCGTTAAAGACGTTTTCTCACAAATAGCGTCTTATGCTGTGCAAACCATAAATCTTTCTCGGTGCTGGCGCGCCGAAGATTTCTCTTCCGGCGCCCAGCTAGCCGCTGCAAGACATTTTTAGAACTTTAGCACCCAAATTTTCTTGGTGTAAAATACAATGCGAAATAAATATTTCACGGCCTGTTAAATTTTTAATATCTTTCGATAATAATCCCGACAAACCAACATTCATACTCGACATGGCTCGAGCTCCATCTGTACTTATTGCAACAATCTTTTCCGTTGGGATATTTAATACATTCAGAACAGTTTTTATTTCGCTGTATACACCGTCTCCGGTAATAGTTCCTACAATAGGAACTAAAGATGCAAATTCTTCCGTTACATTGTAATTGAAATCAGTTCTCTTTAAAAATGCAGCAAGTTGTGCGGTATCATTTATGTCACAACTTTCATTCACAGCTAGAGAAATCCATTCTAACTTGGTAACATGTGTCCGCAAACTCTCCTCAATAATCTCTGATAGTTCGTCAATTCTCCTTGCGACTGTAAATCGCTACAAGTTATTTTTGGAAATTATATCCTTTTGATTGGGGAAGGCGGCATCTGCTATCGCCAATAGACATTCTTTCACAATTTCTCCGTCATAAAAGGGTTTAATCTTTTTTACCAAAATTTTACCAACAAGGTAACTCGCACGAACTGCCCTATCTGCGGTGGATGCAGTACTCTTAAGTGAATTTCGCGGCTTTAAATTGAAACTTGCTTCTAATTGATCCACCATGTCTTCGCGTAACTGTTCTTGCAAATTATTAAATTTTAAAGTGTTGGAGTATACACCGAAATGCACGAAACGTGCGTAGACGAAAGTCCTTTTTGATCTGCGGTTTATTGCACCTCGAAAGCCGCCTTTTTTCCGTATAAAGGGCTTAAGGAGGAAAAAGGCAAACCTCAGTCCAAACCAGTCTACCGAGCCAGTAACAGCTCCCATATTTCCATTTCTATTACCGATATTTATACTTTCAGTGTATCAATAAAGTACAAAATTGTGTTATATGCATTAACCAAACGACGATCAACGTTTATTCCGTTGCGGAGTTTAAATAAACACTTCAAATATAAAGTTACATTTAATCTCCTAACCTCGTCATCCCAACATAAAGAATGTTTACTATCATAGTGTCTCTCAATAATATGTTTTTTCAACACGGATATTTTATCACTGCACATCAAACACACAGCACTTTCATTGATAAAAGGAAAAAAGTAATTGTACGTCCAACTATCGATAAACTGCCGAGGTTCATTTTCAATTTTACTTTTATCAGAATTCGAGCTGATGGCAAAATATGAAAGTACTCAACCGTTATGCGAAGAATGTGTCTCCTGGCGCAGTTCAGCGAAGACTGTCCAATACTAGGAAACATAATCGAGAAGCAACAACAATGTATCGCAAATCGTGGATGAAGGGTACCGGGTTCCGGCGGGCCGCAGTTAGTACGCTACTGGGCCAAATGCGGCTCGCGGGCCGCATGTTGCTCATCACTGCTTTAATTGAATTTCTAGTCATATAATTTCGTTGATCGAGCAGAGCACAATGCTGCATGAAGAAGCAAAGGAACTACCAGGATTCTACGTCTCGAGTCTTTCAATTTTCTCGATCAGAACGCAGTGCTTCAGGGAGAAACGAATGTATCAGAATCGTCGATAACACGTAGTCAACTTAATGACTGTCAGGCCGAGATAGTATCTCGTGTACGTAGCATAAATCTGTCCTTCGCCTGCGATTCACGTGGCGCGAAATATGCCGACCAGCCATAAACTATCATCGATCCAGCCCAGTGAAATTTTATTAGACATTGGCGGCTCGGTCATCGACTTTACGAGCCGGGGCAAGAAATATGTGTTCGAACGTGCGTCGATTCGTACGAAGGCCGGCCCCTATCGAACGCACGCCACGAGATATGCCGTTTCCGGCTGCCAATATCCTGAAAATTCGATGATCTGTTTTATACGGGACTCTCACGCCACCCCACCATCTCGATTAACCACTCCTCCAGACCTAATCGTCGTTGGGAACGATTGGCTAGCTTGTCGGCCACCGGTCACCCACGGGACACTTGCTTCAAATGTTTTCACGATGCTTTCCCATCTTGAAAAATACAAAAAAATAATCGAAACATTTTTTTCATACACATTTGTACGTGTACACATCATTTGTACTTGTTGTGCGCATTTCCGGTATGTACAATAGGCGATTCAATTACACTGTCCAACACCAAAATCGTTTTGCAATACATGTTGGGTGATTCTTATACACTTTGTCATCCTAAAACCAAATCTGAAAGCAGAATTGCTCCACAAGCAACGTTTTCGAAAAATTTTGGTTTTTGTAAAAATGCGGATTTTGATACAAAATGACGTGTTACGCAAAATAAACACGCGGAAGTTAAATTTGATCAGAATAGAGGGAACTCTCTTCTCTGTAAACATCAAATTTGTCTCTATAGTAAGTTAAGAATAGTCATTGAAGCTGTGCGCGACGCGCACGTCATTGTTTATTGAATCCTCTAGGCTGCTATACTACCTCAGCATGCTTCTTCTAAATAAAATTTATTTTAGAAGAAGCATGCTGAGGTAGTATACGAGCCTAGAGGATTCAATAAACAATAGCGTGCGCGTCGCGCACACGTTCAATGACTATTCTTAACATTCTATAAGGGAAAATATCTATGATTTAGAGATGAGAGTTCCCTCTATTCTGATCAAATTTAACTTCCGCGTGTTTATTTTGCGTAACACGTCATTTTGTATCAAAATCCGCATTTTTACAAAAACCAAAATTTTTCGAAAACGTTGCTTGGTGGAGCAATTCTGCTTTCAGATTTGGTTTTAGGATGACAAAGTGTATAAGAATCACCCAACAGGTATTGAAAAACTCGAAAAAAGTTTGATTTTGTGGGAGAGTGTTATTGGAGAGAATTATAAAAAATTATATATTACTTTATTCATATGGTAAAATGTTCCATAATAAGACAATAAGGTCGTCTTGTTCGATAGACTGTACTAAATCATTTCCTTCAGATCATTCGTAGTTTACCGTCATTTTGTAGGACAAAGAATCTTTGGACGCTGACCAAACATTTCGGTTGCAAAGTCGCGAAAGATAGCATTATGGTTGGGTAGCAGACCTCTTCGTTTTTTTTATAGATAAATCTGTGGGAGGCACAATAAAATTCGATACTCCGCGGTGCGCTAATAAGCCGATCGTCAAGAAGGAGACGTAAAAACGGGAACAGTCTTGGAGAAAGCGAGAAAATTGTGTCACCGGGAAATCGGTCGTTCGCGGTATCGCTTACGCCGCTCGAGAACACAATCCGACGCCCCTAAGCGCTGCACTCGCCCGAGGAAATCCTATGGCGCGCTAATCGAGCCACTTTGTTATGCAAAGCTCGTTTGCATTTTTAAAGATGGCCTAGCCGCAAATTCTGCGCACCCGCGCCGAACGAATTGAACGCCGCGGCTTGAAATATTGAGGCGTCCGCTCTCGGAGCCGTTCCGCGGCCTCGGTCGCATAGTGCTCTCAATAATGACAAGTAAAAACAAAGAGAACAAAATTTGCTTACTCGGAGCAGGTAGAAGAGTACGTAGATCAATCAGCACACGAGGTTCCGTGTTACAGAATTTGGAATTGGTAAAAAATCGGACGCGGGTCTTACACATTTTTGACAAAAATTTAATAGGTCATATACAAGAGGTCATATACATATAAAATTGAAACGTCTTATAGAAGGGAGAAGATTGAATTGACTTAAACTTTGTACGATTTTCATTATAATATGTGCTTCAATAAAGAAGTCAATTCAGTGATGTGGATTGGATTTTGCCGAGGATGGGTATAACAAGGCGGAATAACCAACTGTAAAATTCCTCAAAAAATATCTTTACTTCCCGAAGTGCTCAAGACGAAGGTTGCTCGGAATCTGCCGGGTATTCGGTTCTCCTTAATGTTCTTAGACGCTATAGAGGGGTGAATCCTTGCTTGCCCCGACTGCAAGCTGAAAAACTCAAGGGTTGTAAGCTTCGGGGCCCCCGGGCACTGCTCGCCACATGACTCGGACCTATCCACATTTGGGTTGCAGATGCCCGGAAGTCCCATTCCATGACTTGGGCCCACCGAAGGTCTCCGGTTCACGATCCCGGCGCAATAAAGTGTCTCCTCGTAGGAAATGCCCACAGTAATATCCTCTGAAAACTTTTTTATAATTCAATAATTGTGGGATAGAAACCTGGTCATTTTGACCGCGGTAGGTGTAGTATTAAAAAAAGGAGAACGGAAACAAAATAAATAAATTTTCATTTTGCATAAATATTCGCAAACGAGACTTGTAAACACCACGGACGAGGTACGGAAACGGACCAATCACCGAACGTACCTTCCATTATAATGTCTCGTTAGCCTCGATCTCTAGATCACTGAACCGTTATAGTTCCTTTTCATGAGCATCTTCGCCTCGGATGTGTTTGATCCGGCTTCGGTTGTTCAGCAGAGGGACTGTAACCCCGTATAACGCTCGCCATTGGTTCCGAGGGAGTCGTACCACGATCCTGTATCCGAGATAAACCATTGCCGCGGCCGTTCCGCGAAGTATTACGAGCTTTCAGTGCTTTTACGATTGGAAAAAAGATTCTAACTCGCGGAGAATGTACTTTACACCGGGATTACCCGGGACTCCAAATTCGAATCGCGAAACATTTTGTTCGGGGTCGATGCACTGGTATCAACCCATCACGGGCTACGGAACAATTCATGAAACACTAGAAATTGAAAAATCTCTTTGTATTCGTTCTGTTACAAAGCACAGTTGCTCTTTTTTTAAAAAAATAATCCTTCACTCGTCAGCTACAACAATCCCCCTTGCTTTCGACCATGTTTCTCGCGTTGCAGACTTCAGTATCATTCAGTCTATGTCTTCAATTGAATCTCAACTGTATCTGTATGTTAACACTTTCACGTCCGCACGTTTCACAAAAATTTTCTTCTCTGTCGCCGGAACTTATTGCAAAGTTGTTCATTAAAATGTACAAATATAAAATATAAAATTCATTACAACATAATAAACTTAGCTGCTTTCTATTAAATGATACGTGTAACGGGATACGGGGTGCAAATGGCACCACGTTGGTGTCACCGGCAAATAATGACCGGCTTGCCAATGGCACCACGTTGGTGTCACCGGACATGAAAATGTTAATATTAGGGAGATCCATAAGTAATTAATTATTTTGAAATTTGAAACAAACTTTGTAGTAAATTCAAGTTTTTATTTCTTAATTCATTATATAATCTTCATCATTATCAAGGACAGTTTGCCATCTTTCCTGCAAATTTTCAATCCCCCTCTTATAGAAATCCAGGGTTCGTGAAGCAAAACGTGACTCAAGGTGCCTCCTTACATCTTCTACAGAAGTGAATGTTTTATTTCTTAAATAATGCTGCAGAGATCTGAAAAGATGATAGCTAGGGGGAGCAATATCCGGTGAGTACGGGGGGTGTGGTAGAACTTCCCAATGCAATTCTTCGATTTTTTTATGAGTGAGTTTTGCTGTATGGGGCCGGGCATTGTCAATTTGCAGTATTATACTTTTTCTGTGGACTAAAGATGCCCTCCTTTTCAATAGTTCTGAATACAGCCATTGTAATGACTGACAATACAACTCACAATCAGCAGTAATTGTTTCTCCAGGTTTCAACAACTCAAAGCGAATTATGGCACGACAGTCCCACCAAATGCACAGTAACACCTTTCTAAGTAATAAGATAGGTTTAAGGGTTGATATTGTGGTTTGATTTGCAGAAAGCCATTGCCTGGAACACTTTCTGTTATCATAAAGCATCCATTTTTCATTTCCGGTAACGATTCTGCTAAGAAATGGATCTCTACGAAATCTCGATAGCCATGAAGTGCACATTGATCGACGAATATTCTTGTTGGTCTCAGATAATAATTGATACGGTACCCAATTTCCTTGCCTATATGCCTTTCCCATTTCATGTAGGTGTCTTTGTATAGTTGACCATGTGGACCCAAGCCTTCTCGATAATTTTTGTATACTTAATTTTGGACCAGCTTCCACTAGAAGGCGTCCACTAATAGGGTGTTATTATCAACTTCAACTGGCCGACCACTTCGAGGCCTATCAGAGAGATCATAATTACCATCAGCAAACCTTCTGAACCAACGTTGACACTTGTTGACCCTCAATACATCTCCAT
Source organism: Halictus ligatus (assembly GCA_028454255.1). Lineage (NCBI taxonomy): Eukaryota > Metazoa > Arthropoda > Insecta > Hymenoptera > Halictidae > Halictus > Halictus ligatus. The sequence goes on along the minus strand of CM052139.1, from coordinate 11,927,000 downwards.
AAACATTGGAAATTTTCTTTTTTGTTGCCGTTGTAAAAAGTATGCAATGGCGAATATGATCCTCGGAAGGTACGGACACCGTGATTTTATTACAGGGTTGTACAAAAAAATTATACTTTCCAGAATATTTTGATCAAATGCTGCTTTACCGAAAACTGTTGAAGAATACGTGTTTTCTCTTCAACGATCGGTACAGAACTAAAGGCAAAACAAATTGTTTGCAAATAATTGATTATTTATAGGTACCTCTAATACATGATTAATGGAACAATTATATGAACGGTGTAGTTGAATCTAACAGAACGAGCAGCCCTACAATTTTTTGACCTATCAGTGTCACCAGGTTAGTACGTGTCTTCCACTCTGCCGTTCCCCTTCCACAACGCTCTTCCCTCACGCTTCCGCCACAGGCGGTCACGTGACGCGTTTCACCTCTGTCGTGCATGAGTCACCATGTCGCGTGACTGCTCCAGTACTGGCAGAGGGGGGGGGGGGACTGATTCCCCTGATCTGGCGACACTGTGACCTACTTGCCTTCCGAAAATTGTAAAATGTTTCAGCAGAAAATTTCATGCCCCTTGGACCAGTTACATTTAAAATAAAATTTCAGTTTGGATAATAATTTATTATTTTTTATTACCGAGGTACCCGCTACTTGATGTTTCCGCAGTTGAACATAAAATAAAATGGTAAACAATATGTATTATTCCTCGCCGAAATCTCGCTAAATATGGCAATTGCATTTGCGCACCATGGAATAGCAGATTATATCGAATTTGCTTTTTCGAAAAGATGGGAAGACGGGAATTCCGTGTGTCAAGAAGCGTCTCGGGATTCGAAGCGAAAGAAATCACGCGTGAGGGGTTGGACGAGGGGCCGCGTATTTACGGAACGAATATCAAACAACCCCTTTATGAATATGCAACGCCCTCCATTTCCATAGGATGCGAACGATGCCACGGGTTTCGTGGATTTCCAACGGCGTTCAAGCCCAGAGAGAATCGACCCTTGGCTCCCTTCGAATAAATCCCCAGTTTTGGAAGATTCTTCGGGGCAAACGCGCGTCTCCATTGAAATATTGTCTGGGAGTTGTTGTGGCTCGGGAGGAAGTTGTGGTAATTAGTCACAGCAATAAATTACCACCAAACTGGCGCAAACTGGTCCACCTCGTTGAGGATTACAAGCTGATTCTTTCTTATCGCCTGACAAGCCTCGGGGAAAATACGCTTTCTAATTAATATGTTCTAGTAAATTTTACCTTTATAAATATAGTGATACTTCATGTTATTTTTACTAAATTCTGAAAAATTTATTTCGTGTCGGGTAACCGGATGGGGGCACGGTTACTCGTACCTATACCCTAAATTTCTATATCCAATTTCTGTGGTCGCCGAGCGATCAACATGTTAATCCTGATTTGGGACCAGCGTCCATCAAGAGCAGCTCGTTGAGCTTTATTTCGCTATCCAGGGAAAACGAGAGAGAAAGAGGAAAAATGATTCCATTATCAGGCAAAATACATTGAAAGATTGCGGGAACGCGCTGCGATAAAAAGCGATTCGCATAAAGGGAGCAGCGACTCGCATAGAAATGCCGCTCGGGGTATTCTGAATGGTCTCCTTGCGCGTGACAGATCACGGGGCCAGGCTTTTGCCGTTCGCGTATCAATGATGAAATATGGCCGCGTTGCATTCGCTGGTCAGCTATTCCACTCTCGAACTCGCGAATTAGGCCGATCGCGTTCTCCGATCTCTGCACCATTCTTCGGATTTACGAAACACGCATTCTTGACTCTCCAATGACGTTTCCACTTTCAATTTGCATTCTTCAAACAATTTGGTCCATGATTTGGCTAAACTTTAACTTGGGGAATCACAAATTTTGCACTTTTGTTTATATAATCCCGTAGATTTTCACGAGAAAATGTCAAAAGTCCAAGTTCCAACGTTAGGAATTCACTGGGTCAAAAGGTATGCGTGTTTCAAGTGTTTCTGACAGCTGTGGGCGCCGCCATGTTGGTGTATACTCAGCGTCGCGCGTCGTCTAATGAGCGGAACCGCAAGGTGGCATCACAAGCACGCAGTGATGTCGATAACCTAGATTTGTAAGTGTAAACACACATTTTTTCATCGTGGGCTTCAATAGAATTGGAAAGTGCCTTTTTCATTTTCTCATGTAATTTTTTACTTAGTAAATCAATTGTTCTAATCTTAAAAAAAAAGGAAAATCAGTTTGGTCCGATTTTACAAAAATTATAGAAAACATTCGAACACTTTTGTGAGTCACTGTATGTGCAAAAATGGTGTAAACATTATTTCGAAAGTTATATTCAATTAACGTTACCATTAAAAATCAAATCGTTAATTTCATGTACGATCTCGTATGAGAAGATCTAATAATTCCCGGAAAACGACGGAGTAATTTCATTCGTCGAGGCATTTCGGGACTCCGTGAAATTCGAGCACGGGATTGCCTCGGATAGACTGACTCGAGAAAATGACGCTGTCGCCGATACGCGGTTCCGATGATCGGATCGATGTCGCAGCTCTTTCACCGGCGAAATTTCCGGTCCTGTTTGGAAACTCGCCTATGCCCCGAGGAATCCGATCGAACGGCCATAAAAAAAAACAAACAAAATAGAACGCCAAACATCAATTACTCCGGCAACAAGATAGCAATCGGAACTCCAAACGGAGTCTTAATTAACCCATTAACCTGCCGGTCGGCATTCAACGGGCACCGTTCTTAAATAAATCATTTCGACGAATTGCCTCGATGAATTATTTTCAGGAATTCCTGATCGTCGCAAATTGCTCTGCCTGTACGTCTCGTTAGTTTTCAAACTCTTCGAAATCTTTTGAAACATGTACAACTCCCGCGTTTCTATACGACAAATCACGAAGTTTCGCTGACTTCGAGACAGTAGGAGATTTCGCGCACTTTTCTTCGACTTCTGCTCGGGCATAGTGAAAACTCTGCCAGCTTTCAAGAAGTATAAAGACGTATCGCGTGTAAGTTCAGGTGACAGCATAAAAGCGTTTCGATTTCAAGAATTCAGTTAAGACTGTACATCTTTAGGCGAAATAAAAATTGAGAAACAGGCGGAACGATTTCAATATTTCTTCGTTTAATAATTTTTCTGAAGAAAAGCTGAAACTGGTACATTAATATTCCTAAACTTCTTTGATCTGTATACTGCTTCAAATTGCGACTAACTTTTGGTCATAAAGTCATGAAATGCAGAATTCAGTTACGACTGATTTCTAGTGTGCATTGTTGCGATTCAACCTTTCAAAAGATGATTAAAAGAGAAAATTTATTAAGGTATCTTACAATTGCCTGAGCCAATCTTCATTTTGCATAAAAATCCGCAGCCTATCGATCAAACGTTACATCATGTATTCTAATCGTATAAAAAGAATAAACGATAATTGTATGGAAGAATAATTATAGATTTTCTGAATTGTTCTTCAAATAGGTCACTGAGGTATGGGAATACGACTGAATTACACGTTGTACCAGATTACTGATGCACTATAATATCGAGTCAGACTCGTGACGATGATTCCGATCAAAATCTATTAACACTAGAACTACCGAACCAGTCAAAATGACTGGTGGATGATTTCTTGTTCCACGATCATTGAAAGTATGAAAACGTTTTCACGAGAATTTTTTAATATATCTCTTCTTTGGAGTACATGTTACTATGAAAATCTTATGAAACCTGAGCAAATTCAATCTTGCTGTTATTATAACGTTTCGAGCTCGGTAGTTCTAGTGTTAAATATATATTTTATTAATTTCCATTAAACCGAAACAGGATTCTATTTCGCTGCCGTCGATGCGTAGCCATTAGAGAATACGTGCGCATACGATAAATATAAATGTTCTTCTTCTTTTAAAGAATTAAAAAATAAATCATAATGCGAGTGGTTAACCTGGGAATTGGAAATGCAAAAATTAGGTCGACGATGGAGCAGAGTGCGCATCGGCAGACGTTTTCCGCCAGCTGCGAACAAGAGAAACCTTTGTCACGATGGTAAAAAGAGTTTCGCATCCTCTTGGTGCGCGAGAGGCAAAAAGTTGGGGCGGTTTAGCCGCAGTCTCGAGTGCGTCTGAATTTAAATTTTAATTTACGCGACCATTTGGAAGGGAAATGTCGTTTTCGGTGGGAATGATCGGGTTAAGGCAACGCCTCGGCCAACCGGTTGGAAAAGGCTCTCGCGATGCGACGACGTGACGTGATCATTTTCGCGCTGGCATCGGCGCAGTTATGCTTTATCTCGACCACTGGGTTGCAGTTCGCTCGCAACAACGCGAGAGAAAAACCTATCTTCGTCGTGGGCGATGTTGCAACAGCCCTGCATCCGATCCCACGAGGTCCACGTTACGTCACGGAGCAACTTGAGTTTATCGCAAACCATAAAACGGCCGTCCTGTTTCGTTATACACGAAGCAACGGGCTGAAACGCATTCTGGAGTGCAGCTTTTGTCGCGATGATGAAGTGTCGAATTTACCGGCGGACATCTCCCAGCGCAAAAGGCACAGTCCCGTCGAGATTTCGGCGATCGAAGGAGCTACGGGACTTTTCAAAAAGATTTTAGTCGAGATACCAGTCTTGGAGCTTGTTTAAATGGCGTTCTCGTATTTGTAAGTTTTGGGGAGAAAGAGTTTACATAGAGTATACATCAAGTACAAAATTGTTCAGTATTTAAAGTAGAAAGTGGACGAATTTTCTCATACAAATTTGATAAATACACTTTTACCGGTAGTTTATGCGTTTAGGACAGAAATGAGTAGTTTGAAACGTAAAATAGAACATCAGATGACTTTCGTGTCACTGATAAATTAGGTCTAGCCTATTAGAATTATTAAGAGAAGAAATCAATTATTATGTAACCCGTCATTTCTATAATTGATACAGACAATTTTTATCTTGCATAAAGATCCCATTTGTCAGGCAAGTACAATAGGACAGCCTTCGTCGAACAAGTGGAATAGAAACGTGGTTCGTTAAGTAGCACAAGAACGCCCTTTGTCAGACACAAAGGAAAAGAAAGTCTTTTGCCATACAACCATAAAGCATAAAGCATAAATTTGTATGTAAAGTACACGTTTAGAAAGTATACTTGTATAAAGAATGTATGTGGATTATATTATAAATTCGTATAAAATTTTTTCTAAATATGAATGCTTGCCTCCGCCCTCGATAGAATTGGAAAGCAGTGGATATCTCGATTGAGAAAGTCTCCGCGGCATTCGAGACGGTTCCGAAGCTTCTAGCTGCTCGATTATACATTTAAATCCGGTGGATGCTGATTGCCGCGTGCTTATCCGCTTACGGGAGCTATGGATACCGCGATCGATCTTCTAATCGTCTCCGTAATCCCCTACGATCGGTAATCAATTGATAAATCTGCGGCTTGCGGGCTACGTCGAGTGCCGCGGCCATTATAAAACGAAACAATGGACCGCGGATTATCGTATTCCATTTTTCTATTGGAAAATTCTGCTTGGTAGTCGATGAACAGAGATTTTTAGGAATTTTGGCTATTTTAATGCTCGGTTTAGGTAGGTGAAAATCAGTAATAACGCAATCTATTGTAACACAGAATACCTTCTAATGTGCTCGCGAGAGATGACCATCGAAGAACATCTACATGGCACCTTTTACAATTTGAATTTACACAGTACAATTCCACAGGTAATTGTAGTCGTAATTCCACGATGGTTTGTATCAAAGAATACCTCCTAATATGCTCGCGAGAAGGGATATGAAATGAACATCTGTTGAGGCATGATGCTTTTTATAATTTGAATTTACACAGTACAATTTCAAGGGTAATTTTAGTGTTTCAAAGAACTAAGTAGTTTCTCGGTTATTGGTAAAGGTAAGGAAGAATACTTTCCAATGTGCTCGCAAGAGGGAACCGTCGATGAACATCTACTGAAGCACAGCACGTTTTACAATTTGAATTTACACAGTACAATTTCAAGGGTAATTCTAGTGTTTCAAAAAACTGAGTAGTTTCTCAATTATTGGTAAAGGTAAGGAAGAATACCTTCTAATGTGCTCGCGAGAAGGGACCGTCAATGAACATCTGTTGAGGCATAGTGCCTTTTACAATTTGAATTTACACAGTACATTTTCAAGACAATTTTAGTGGTTCAAAAGCGAATAATGTCAGAATTTGTTACAACAACGAATACTGTTTAATAAGCATGGGATGAGAATACCTCAACGAACATGTGCAGAAGCATAGTGCTGTCCTTTTCCAACCAGAATTTCACCAGACCATTTGTGCAGCCAATTCCGCTGGTAGAAGAGCTCGGCAAGTACATCTCTGCGAGCCACTTTTCCTTAATATTTCTCATCTTGAACTGACAAAGGGCGTCAGTAGCAAACGTTAATTACAGCCTGGGCTCTCGTATCTAACGAACACGAGAGCGTTCCGGCCCTGTTTCCCGTTAAAAATGGCGCGGCTGTCAATTTTTCAGGGAGCGTGCGGTTTTCTTGGCTCGCCCGGGGATATATTAAGTTAGCGTTTCCGCACCAGTTTCCGAGAGACTTCGTAATCAAGCGGAAGCTCGTTTTCCCGAGGCCCGTTTCAACGTCCAGGACCCTTTTTGTCGCAAAATTCTTTCCGGAGGCGTGCGACGGTAGGGTCGGGTCGAGCCTATTTTTCAGGATCGGGACTCGCAAAAATTTCGGGTTCAGACGGGCCGAGGATTTTTTATGGTATCGGGACGAGTTATCGTTAATTTCGGGATCGGAACGGGTTCTCAAAAAAATTCCGAAAATATTCACGAAATTTTCCGAGAATATTCACGACTGTTCGGGATTACTGTCGAATAATATTCGAGATTATTCGAGAATCCCAAAATGTCCGAGGCCCCTAAAATGTTTTCGCCTCCCGAATTAGGACCCGGGCGAAAAGCAGAATGGTGAATCGGTCTTGCCAGCCGTTTAATTACGTCCACTCATTAACGCGTGCCCAACGTCGCCGCTTTTGTAATTTACGCGTAACGCAAGCGAATAAATTGTACGGATGGCTTGCCGGGTGTACACGCGTTGCGAAATGTTCCGATTCCTAACGCTCTGCTGAATAATCACTCGCGGTCAAACGCTATTGTTCCGCTCGATGTCGGCGTCCCTTGTTCCTGGCATTGTCCGTATTTAATTGGTGTTAATAAAACAACAACGAAATCGTGAAAAGAAACGAACCTCGACGACCGTCCTGCAGATTGTTTTAGGGGAATTTGAATCGCAGGAGAAATGGGGGAAAAAAGAGTTTGCTCGCCTCAAACTTTGAAAAATCTGCACGGAAAACACGCAGTCTATCGCCCCGGTGAATGGATGATACATCAACCTGTGTTGGATATCTGAAAATGCATAAGCGCCGCGAGTGTTCCATCCTTGGTCTGTTTAAAATTGTTTCGAAATTTTAAGAGACGCTATACATATCTTTTCGCATTTACGAATACGGGTGACATAGAAGCGAAGGTTTTGAGCGTTGCGCATCAATCGATTTTACGGGTCCTGGAAAAATGACGATTTTATGCTTCTGTTGGAAAATGTAAATGAATCGAGAACGTACAAATATTTATGGGAAGCTGCCTTAACTGTTTTATTCACATTTTAGTTCATCCCTGGCTTTAAACTTTCTCTTATTTTTCCACTGCAAACTAGAGTATCTAATCATTTGACACCGATTTTAAATACAATTAAATTGTGAAGTAACAAGATAAAAAGAAAGAAGTTTTCATGAATTTTTAGAGAGATATTTTTAATTTTCTAATATAACTTAATTTGCCTGTATGGTGCGTTAATTTTTCTTTAAAGAGAGTGATTTATTATCAAAATATAGGGAACGAGGGTGATCGAGTAGATGATATGTGCGTTGAAAATGATTACGATGCAAATGAACTTTCGTCCAGGGAAATAAAGAATGAGAACAATGGCGAACGTTTAGCTGGACTCGTTTTGCAGATGAGAAGAAAACATATCGCGGACGAGCTGAAGGGGCAAATCAGATGCGCACTCGGCCGTCCCGGCGAGCTGTGCGCGACCGTGCCGATCAATTCCCAGCAACGGGGTGTATTTAATTGAATCGGGTCACTGATAGCGCTAACACACTGCTAATTGAGCGAAACAAAGTAACGCGAGCTGAATGGGTCAGAGAGCAATTGGCCAGAACGAGGCATCGACTTCGTCGATCTTTTCTGATCCCCGTGTGTCCGATCCTCCTTTATTTTCCATGGCAGACACTGCTTCCAGCATGGGGTAATTACCAATTAATTGCCAATTAATTTGCTCTCACGTATATCGGCGCGACGATGCGAGTCGACTCTGGAGATAATTAAAGAACGGGTCAGTTGATAGATTTCACTTCTGATTGTTTTTCAATGACTGCTTGATCTTGACATCGCGCAGTAACAAATAGGCTGTGGACTTCATGCATTTACTGTATTTATCTTCTGAAATTTTTTCAAAAGTTTAGATGGAATTAAGTAGGTATGTAGAGGATTCAAGAAGTTTTGTCTGATTTCTATTTTTGTTAATTAACTCATGTAAATTTGTATTTGCAAGATGAATGGTCTAGTAATGAATTATATATTAATTTCTCAATATTTAAATCATAAATTAGTGATCTACAACAACGATGAGCCGCAGTAGAATGTTCGACGTCATTCAGAATTAAAAAGATCTTAATAAAAGGGTTCACATAATATTAAAATAGGACGCAATATTTTATCCAGTCACCTTAATTATGAATTAGTCTATCCACAGTCACCGCGAATCTCAGTAGAATATTCGTGACATGGTCAAACACCATCCAGAATTTTAATTAAACAGACCACAATAAAAGACAGAGCTAGTACCGTATAACGTTAGCGGTGGAAAAAAAATATTCGACACAAATGTCAACGAAAACAGTAAAAATATTTAACGTGGAAAAAGTTATTGTACCGCACCGTATAGTTGTTCGCAACGATAGTGCAACGCATTTCTATAAATCCAACTGCGAGCGATCCTATCTGTAGACCTCTCCTGCAGCGATTCTCGTAAAGTATCCCGGTGAAATGGGGAACGATCTCGAATTTTCAAATTTCAAAAATCGTTTTGGATATATCGCAATACGATCGAGAACTTGCTCGCGTTTCGGCGAGCGAATGAGATTGAGCGAGAATAAAACAAGAAATGGGATCGATGAATTAGAATGCTGATCGAACCAGGAAAATCTTTTCTATTTTTCATAATGAAATTAAACTCAATATTGAACGATACGACTTGGATATATTTTTTTAAATAATTAGAACAATTGGTTTATTACGCGATGCCGAACAAAATTTTGTTCAAGTGGTCGGAATTACAGAGAAAATACTAAAAGTTGTTTATAATTGGTTCATGCGGGCCTATATTGCAAATTTAAAACATAAATTTTGCAGATCTACAGTGGGTGTAGAAAGTATTCGTACACCAATAAATTTGACACAAAAGGTCGTAAAAGTGTTGTTTACTAATTATTTGTTTATAAACAATGAGTATTAACATATTCTAGGATATCTATAGAATAGATGCAGCGCAGAAAAAATGATTTACTTGTATAACTTACAAAATTAACAGGAAAAAACACAAAATCGACAGAAATAAAGAACGCAATTTAAATTAATTTAACATTAGAGAATTATAGAAAAGGATTAATTAATACTTTGTAGGATATCTTTTTGAGTTTACAATAGCTGCAATCCTTTTGGGCATCGAATTAACTAAATTCGATGTTACGTGTGGCGGAATTTTGTTCCACTCCACTATGAGAGCATTTGTTATGTCTTCTTTTGAGGAAATTTCATGTTTTATGATCTGACGGTCCAGGTAATCCCACATGTGTTCTGTGGGGTTGATGTCGGGAGATTGCGGAGGATTTTTTAGATACGCCGGGGTATTATTTAGTATCCACATTCTGGTATTGTACGCAGTGTGCTTGGGATCATTATCTTGCATGAAAACGAAATTATCTTTAATGCCCATTTTTTCTGCACTGAAAAGAAGATTGCACTTTAAAATGTCCATATAAACCCTGTGGTTCATTATTCCGTCGATAAATTGCAATGTGCCAGCACCAGTTGCAGCCCCATGCAGCCCCAAACAGTTATGGAACCTCCACCGTGTTTCACTGTAGGCTGTAAGTTTTCTGGATCCAGTCTGTATTTTTTTTTCTCCAAACAGTACAGTGTCCATCCGATCCAAAAATGTTGAATTTGCTTTCATCTGTGAAAATCACTCTATTCCAGTACTCCATTGGCGTAGTGACATTATTATTATTTGTGAATAGTAATCTTTTCTTTCTGTTCGCTTCATTTACGAAATATTTTCTACGGACTACCCGACCATGATATCCTTGATTTCGTAAAAAACTACGAACAGTACTAACAGATATATCCGTATTTAAATTATTTTTAAGGTGTTCAACTATTTTGATTGCACTTATTTTTGGATTTTGCTTTACCATTCGAATAATAACTCGGCCAGTACGATCATTAAATTTTCTTGGACGTCCACTTCTTGCGTTATTTTTCAGTGTTTTTCGAAGTCCGTACCTATCAATTATGCTTTGTATCGTAGATCAAGGTCTACTTACAATAGGTGAAATCTCTGCCAAACTTTTACATTGATTATGCAAAGTAACAATAATTTTTCTTTCTGCTATTGTAGTTTCCGCTCACTTTCGTCCCATTTCTAAACTGTAACTGACAATACTACGAAATTTTCAATGCTACTGTTATCATCAATGTTGACAAACATACTGACGATCCACGAAGGACCACGATCGACGGTCCACGATCCTCGATATGATATGTTTACATTATAAATTCTCCTGTAAGCAGTTCAAATTGAGAACTGTACGAATAGTTATTGCTTGTGTATTTCTGTCGATTTTGTGTTTTTTCCTGTTAATTTTGTAAGTTATACAAGTAAATCATTTTTTCTGCGCTGTATCTATTCTATAGATATCTTAGAATATGTTAATACTCATTGTTTATAAAAAAATAATTAGTAAACAACACTTTTACGAACTTTTGTGTCTTTATTGGTATACGAATACTTTCTACACCCACTGTATATCAGTTGTACATATTCACGTGTGCGAGAGAATGCGCGTGACTGAACTGTCTGCTCCAATCAGCCCCTTTGCGAATTTCTTTTGAATTTTTTCGGAGTGTTACGTCATGAGAGGTTGAGAGATTATTAGATTACCCGAGTATCACGGTTCATCTTATCGCTAATTTTTCCACCAGGTAGTTTCAAGTCTGCGAAGTCCCGAGTTCTCGGGTCGCGTCGCGAGAACAATAAATCCCGGTGTCCCCTAAAGTCGATAGTTGGCGAGGTATCGAGGGCGAAAACTGTCGTTTTATCGGCCGCCTGGAAGAGTTATTCTTCGCGGGTACAATGCCGAGTGTAGGTGTCGGTTGTACGGCTAATTTCGACGATCCGACGTCTGAAAAGTCCAGCAATAATTAAACGGAAGGACAAAGGGACTCACCGCGGAGACACAGCCGCCTGACTTCTGAACCGTAAGTCGCTGAGGGGACAAAGGACACCCTCCGGCACGTAATTCAATCTCCGTATTGTTCTCCGGGAGTGTCATCCCTGGCCAGGTGTCGTCTTTCACCTCCGCGAGCCACACGCCCGGACAATGCGAGTGCGATTTAGTGTTGAGGGCCGACACGTCGCGCCGCGCCGCGCCGCGCCGCGCTGGTTCGCGATGCATGATCCTCGCCGAATATCGCCACAGAATCACCCTGTATGCTCCTGGACCGGCCAGGAATCTCCTTGGGACAATTTGCGGGAGCAATTAGGCTAGTACTGACACCGGAGGAATTGTTTTGTTTCGGATAAGATCGACGAACAATTGAAATTTTTAGAAAACTGTTCGAGAGTCGGACGCGGTCGAGCAGCGGGCGTTCTTGCGACACGAATGTGTAGCAACGGTTTTAAGAATTTTTTTAGCGAAATCAAGGATTTTTGTAAAAAGTAATATGCCACTTGTAAAATCGATAGAACTTTACTGAAAGTGTTAGAGTATTTTATAGAGAAAGAAAAATTTTGTCGCATAAGATCCTTCTTCGAAGGTAGCATTCATTCGGAAAATATAAAAATTTTAGAATATGGAGATAGGGGGTGAGTTCAATTTTATTCGCTCGTAAAGAACAAGTTTGGACACACTTTCGAAAAGATCTGTCGAGTGCTCTGGAAATATTTGACATTCGGGAAGGATCCTAGTTAAACGCAACCGGCTACTCTGAAAACGGCGAAATTTTTCGGCTCGATTCGACGTGTCGCGCACAACCGACGAACTTTTTCCACGAGAGATTTCCCGTCGTACAACGACGGAACAAATAAAACTCTGACATCTGTAACAGGCTGTCCGGCCGCGGTAAAAACGGAGTATATCAAAACAGTTTAATCCTGCGCCTTTAAATCCTTTCCCGACGGTCCTTGCCTCCGTTGCGAACGTTTTCCACGTTTTTCGCGGGAGAACCCTCTGCTCGGCAACATTCATGCAATTTCACGTTTCCAGAAGTTGATTGGCGAAAGCCAGGATCAAGAACGCATTAATTTAACGTCTAATGAGTCCTCTGAGTCGAGGAATTCTTTAATTTCTCAGAAACACAATCTGCCTTCCCCCTTCATCGCGTCGTTTCTTGTCTGGATGAATAAATTATTAGACTGCAGTTTTAATGCATTTATGAAATGTACAGAATTTTTAAGTACCTGAGAAAGTTTGCAGCAACATTTAGCACTGTCATCTTCCGTTTATTTTTACTCGAACAAACATTTCAGTTGTCTGTTCTTTGTGTCAACATTTTTTTCTGTGTTCTGGAGCTTCTGATGATCTTTCTTGATCTTTCTAAATTACTCGGTGGACCGGTATTAACCACTTCGTGACCACGGACGGGTTATCTCGCAACGCAATGTCGCTTACGCTGTGCCACAGACGAGTTATCTCGCGACCAACCTATAAACGAAACTTGTTCGCAAGATAACTCGTCCGTGGTCGCGAAGTGGTTAATATTGATAAAAACACTGAAAGTTGTTTTCTTCGTTTAGCTTCTTTTCTTTGCCCCTCAAAAATTGATCCTAAAATCACAAAATAAAATCGATTAAAAATACGTACGTTAAGGGAAGTACTATTAGGAGTACCCATAAGTAATCAATTATTTGCAAAGAATTTGTTTTGCTTTTAATTTTGTAGCGATCGTTGAAACACGTATTCTTTTACAGTTTTCGGTAAAGCAACCTATGTTCAAAATATTCTAAACAGCGTTACCTTCCGTACCTTCCGAGGATTATCTTCGTCATTGCATACTTTTTCATTTTCATGCGGGATTTAATACAACGGCAACGACAAAGAAAATTTTCGATGTTTATGGACATGTATTCAAGATTAACAAGTGTCAACGTTGATTCAGAAAGTTTGTTGCTGGTGATTATGATCTCTCTGACAGGCCTCGAAGTGAACGATCAGTTCAATTTGATAATGACACCCTAAAATATCTAGTGGAAGCTGATTCAAAATTAAGTATACAAGAATTACCGAGAAGCCTTGGGTCCACATGGTCAACGATAGGCTAGGATAGCCTACCATAGGCTAGGATAGACTACCGTAGGCTAGGATAGGCTAGCATAGGCTAGGGTAGGCTACCATAGGGTAGGATAGGCTAGAATATTCTAGTGTAGGCTACCATAGGATAGGATAGGCTAGGATATGCTATCATAGGCTAGGATAGGCCAGCATAGGCTAGGATAGGCTAACATAGGCTATTATAGGCTAGCATAGGCTAGGGTAGGCTACCATAGGGTAGGATAGGCTAGAATATTCTAGTGTAGGCTACCATAGGATAGGATAGGCTAGGATATGCTATCATAGGCTAGGATAGGCCAGCATAGGCTAGGATAGGCTAACATAGGCTATTATAGGCTAGGATATGCTTGGGTAGGCTAGGATAGGCTACCATAGGCTACCATAGGCTAGGATAGGCTAGGATAGGCACCTACACAAAGGCAATTATCTAAGACTAACAAGAAGATTCGTCGATCAATTTGCACTTTATTGCTATCGAGATTTCGTAGAGATCTATTTCTTAGCAGATGAAAAATGGATTCTTTACGATAACATAAAGCGTTCCATGGAATGGATTTCTGCAAATAAAACCGTAATATCAACCCCTAAACCTAGCGTATCACTTGGAAAGGTGTTATTGTGCATTTGGTGGGACTGTCGTGCCATAATTCAGTTTGAGTTGTTGAAACTTGGAGAAACAGTTACTGCTGAGTTGTATCGTCAGTAATTACAACGACTGTATTCAGAACTATTGAAGAAGAGGGCATCTTTAGTCGACAGAAAAGGTGTGATACTGCAAATTGACAATGCCCGGCCCTATACAGCGAATCTCAATCAGGAAAATATCAAAGAATTGCTAATGGGAAGTTTCACCGCACCCCCGTACTCATCGGATATTGCTCCCTCTGATTATCATCTTTTCAGATCTCTGGAGCATTATTTAAGGAATAAAACATTCACTTCTGTAGAAGATGTACGGAGGCACTTGAGTCATATTTTGTTTCACGAATCCTGGATTTCTATAAGAGGGGGATTGAAAATTTGCAGGAAAGATGGAAAACTGTCCTTGATAATGATGGAGATTTTATAATAACTTAAGAAATAAAAACTAGAATTTACTGCAAAGTTTGTTTTAGATTTCAAAATAATTGATTGCTTGTGGGTTCTCCTAATATTAATATTCATATGAACGAATGGGTGGAAATTTCTTGCTCGAAGGTCTCGAAGAAAAATGATCCGAAGGACCCGAAGTACGTTGTGGTGAGAAGGCCATAAAGAAGCCGGCTCGGTCAAGCGAAGAAGTGGTTTTTTTACATCATCGGGATCGCTGTTTGGGACAATAAATAATTTCTGGAGAAGTTCTCGCCCGAGGAAAGTGGCTCTCGTTTAAAGCCGTCTCACTTTCCGCGGATTCCGCGAAACTTTCTTCGAGAGTGCTACACCCAAGAGAGAGAGAGTAAGAGAGAGAGAGAGAGAGAGAGAGAGAGAGAGAGAGAGGGAGAGAGAGAAGGATCGTCGGAGAGGCGTCTGCAGGGTCCAGACGATTATAAACGAACGAAAGGAACGTCCTCGATACTTCAGCGCGCTCATTTTTCACGATGAAAAATGCATTTGAACCCGTTGGAAACGTTGATACGCTTCACGCCTCGCGAGAGAACCGGCTGGAAAATCGAATGCGACGCGTATTACGAAATGTACGGGACCATAATCGATCATATCAACGTTCGTGCCATTTTTTTTTAACAATAAAAATTCCAGCGTAAAACACTCGCCGTGGACGGCGATTCAAGCGGAAATTACGCGAACAAAAGTAAACCGAAGGTTAAAAATTCGTGTACAAATTAAAATCAAAAACATCAAAGAATGATTCAAGCTATAATTCTGCTGTACATTTTAACAACAACGAAGCAGATTAAGTAAACTCTGTCTCCGAAAAATATTAATGTCAAAATAATAGTCGGATAATTTTTAGTCAGATTGGAGGTTTTCGTGCGAAATAAAAATTCTGTTCTTCAATTGCAATGTGCAGGAACTAGCAATTTCTTTTTTTACCATTGTATTATTCCTGAGCCTGTAAAATATTTTCCAGAAAATTATTAAATGAATTCATTAGTTAGATTTCAATAGGTTGGAAATAATACGTTGAAATTACTTTTCTATCGATTTTTCTCATAAATGCACGAGTGACGAGATAATGATTGGACGAAGGTTTAGGAAGTTTTGGTTTTCACTGTTAGAACGGCACCCGTTATCGGGCCACGCGATTAATCACGGTTGCACGAAGACACGGGGTTTAGTATTCCGTGGAAGTATCGCCACGGAGCTCGGAGTTACAATTCGCAAATCGAAGTTCGGGGCTGGCGAGCACTCGGAAATCCTGAACAAGGTGGTCTGCGGTCGCCGTGCTCGAGAAATTCACGGATAAGCTCCGATGCCCGATCCCCGAAAGGTTAATCTTGTCCGTGGGTATCGACAAATTGATTTCATTCAGCACTGGAACCGCCAATAATTATTGTCTGTCTCCGTAAATAATCTCCGAGCAATCGTGTCTGCACGCGCGTTTCTCATTCGCGCTTCACTGACGCCAATATTTCAATCGTTTCATTGCATTATAATCCACACTTTCCCTTCACTATACTTTTTCAATCCCCTCAAGAAACACCCTTTCCAAATACATGTTTGAAATACCCAGTATGTGCATTTTAAAATGGTAAAAAAAAACAGTTTTTCCATTGCCCGAGTCGAATGTTCTTGCATAATACTGTTCTTTTTAAAAAATATTTTCAATAATACCTAATTCGAAAAATCGTGTCTCCCAACCTCACAGAAAATGCTCTTTCAAATCGGAGGTAAGTGAAAATCGAATTTCTGCGATCCGTGAAGAAGCATGAACATGATCGACGCGATTCGAACGGTGACGGGCCTGCCGCTCGTCTTGCTGGTTGCCGGGTTAAGCGTTTCGCGAAATTAAATAAAGGCTCCATTAAACTGCGTTAAACTATTTATAACAGTGAATTTCAGGCAATCGGGTGCTCTATCAACGAGTAAAATCCACAGTCCGCTCATTATTAACCTGGCGCGGCGAGTCGTTAACTAAATGTTCGACGAATCGTTAACGTCGACACACGCGCCGGTAATGCAATCGCAAATCTGCACGAAATCGATTTCGGTGCGTTACACGCGCACACGCGCGCGCGAGCGTTACATTTTCTCCGATCGCCGGGGCGGCTTCGCCGGTATTATCAAAACAATAAATTTATGACACCGTCGAAATGTCGCTGGAATGGACAGGCTTCTGTAATTTCGACTATTGAATGATTGGCCTCGCTTCGTTGATTTTGTTCATCGTGCAAAAGCCTCCATCGCTTTGATCGCCGTGTGTCAATTACACCAATTGCATCGACTGCTGAACTGTTGACGAATTTTTCTGCAAATAAACAAACAGCATTGCAGCGCTGAACATAATTGATACGACCACGTGTCGAATGCGGTTTTTGTTACAGAAGTTAAAAGCCGTGGATTTTTACGCTTTGAAAAAATTGTTTCCAGTCGAAACAACAGGCTCTCCGCGCCGCAAGTGGCTTTTACGGTGTTGGTACTGTCCCTCTATAAAATTCGTGTGCCATAATCGCTGGCACACCGTATCACTTAATAGCCATTTTCGATTTTCAGTCGAAGCGAAATGGACTACTCGAACCAGGAAATTTTCGTTGCAAATAATTGCTGAACATTTGGCACTTATGTGTCGGCATCACTTTGCGATCAGCAAACGCAAACCGAAGGCAAAATAAAAATATGTTTCTTTTCTTAACAATTTTACTGTATGGATAGTCATGTTAGCATTCAATCTCTTCTAATGTTTTCACTGTTTTCATTATTTTATAACTATTTTGCAAAACAGTAAAAACATACTGTTGCATTATTTCTAGCTTATTACAATTATCAAAAAAAAAGAAATTAATGCACACTATTCTTATTTTGTAGAAAATAACGTTCTATCGAATCTCTTTTCGGAATTGATCGTTCGGAAGGATGTTCTCGGTTTCGAATCCTCTCAACAAGTGGGTGGAACATGATCAGACAATGGCAAGGTGAAACCGTGAAGGAACACCCGGTGCACTCGGTCCGCGACAGACCGCAGGCTCAATTAACTGCACAATGCATCGATACGAATTGCAGCGAGGTGCGTTCGGTCGCGTTGCGGCCGGGGACATTAAGTGCCGGCAATTCCGGGTTCTTAACAAATTTATGAAAATGCTGGCAGCGTGCAAATCACCACCACGCCCGTGTATTATATCCACAGAACAGATCTGTAACGCGAAATAAAATTGTCCGCCATTGAATTGGTCCCCGCGGCCATTGTCTTCTCGGATCGATGCGAAAGTTCGCCAGCAGCGAGCCGCGCGATTAATGCGATCTCCCTCGATCGCAGCGGCACCGGAAGTGGCAGATTAATGGACCCGAAACCTATTTAGCCGGTTTTAAAGGTGTATCGGCCGCCATTTGTAGCCGGTTCGCCGTGTCACGCGTAACGATGTTCGATGCGATTAATGTCAACGCGATTATGTATGCAGCTATGTCTGATTTCGCGAATGAATTCTTTTTAGGATTACTGGTGAATTTTTCAATGGCTTATTTTACATCTTTGCTATGTCTATGATTGTTTCGTGGTTAAAATTGGAGAAATATGAAATTGTACGATTTATTTTGAAATTCTTTCGAGTCGACTCTGTGATGTATCGAACAGTACTTGACAGATTTATTAAAAGTTACGTCTATGACTCTACCCTATTAGTTTCTTATAAATATTTCATTGAGGAGCGTTAATTTAATCAATTTTTGTTTATTTGGCAGTCAATACACAAACCAGTGAAGTCCTCAAAAACTCTGGAGACTCTGTCAATAAATTCAATATTTTTGGAATTCAACACCGGTGACACTTTTAACCAGTTAAGCGTGGAATTTAGTTAACCCCCCCCCCCCCAATGGTCCTTTTCATGAAAAACGAGGATGAAATACATTTTTATTTAATAAAAACTTAACAATTTATTTCTGAAGAGGTTATGATTATTATAAACTTACAAATTCTCAAATAATAATAAAATACATAAACAAGAAAAACACACGTAGAAAGAAAATAATATTAAAAATTTCAATTGAATTCAGTGTGATATTTCGGTTTCGGTGCGTTTTTTTTTTCTTTTGTCTAGGACTCTGCATTGTAGAGTAACGGGTATTGGCCCAGCTGAATGTTTAGGCAATTTCTTCGCAAATCAACACTCGCCGTTGAAATCGCGGCTTACGTATGGAATTGGTTTCGGGTCACCAGTCAATCACTCCCACCACCCCCCCTCCTTACAAAATACTTAGCAGTTCTATTGGTAATATAAAGCAAACATCCCACCAAATAATATTCTTATTGTATTTTATTAAAATTTCGAGTTTTTATAGTCACTGGTAATTTTATATTTTTCACGACGAGTATACACGTCGAATACGCTTTACACGTTTGGCGCCGCATCACCCATATTTGGGTGACGGAATTATTTGTTCTAACATGCAAAAAAATTGGAGGATTACTCAGTATTATACATTTAATTTTTTGCAATTTTGATTTCATTAAATAACTTACTTTGATTTCATGGAATTGTTGGAGTTTCTAGTTTGGCGTTCAAAGTGTTAACTAGTTAATGCACTCGTTAAGTAAATCCGAATTGGAGGCTGGAAAATTCGGTAAAATGAAACGGCCAGATACCGTGTTCCATACGAGGATCGTCGCGCATCAAGGAGCTCATAATTCCGGATCCACAGTGCGGCACGCCGGGATTTATTTAACTGTAAATATTCTCGCGTTCGCATATGCATATATCATTCGTCTGAAGGAATCGCGAGTTACGATTCATACGCTCGAGGATATCTCGGGCGTATAATTCACGGCGGATAACGGGGAAGCGGGGAGGACGAGAAGGAAATACGAATCCGGGATTCGTCGTGTTTCATTCGCGAGCAGGTAAACGACGATCGCGAATGTTGCAGAAATATTTCAGAATCGGCTAGCACGGAACCATTGATTTCTCGCTGTGTAAATCATCGTTACAAATGAACAGGAAGAACCGTAAACGTAAAACGATTAAACATCCTGATTGACGGTCTATTCACACTAAACGCATCAGTCCTGGTGAAAACACTAAACGAGCCATGCGACAAATAAAAAATTATAAAGGTTCAATAAATTTTTTGAATTGAGCATATGAACTTCACTTGCAGGTAACAAAAATTTTCGCTTAAAACCACTTCTCCATCCAACCAGTTCTCCACTTTAAACACGTATAACTATTGTACCAGTCAATTCCTCGCATTAAAACTTCGATTTTTGGCATTTTTTCATCAAGGTGTACAGGATCGTATAAAAAAGTTACAAATTTTTGGTTCCACACGGTGAAGTTTAACCATGTGCTATTGTGCAAAGCTGAGGAAAGTCTCAGTGAATTAAATCTTGCAACTTTTATAAGGCAATGTACGTTATCATTCCAGGAGACGGAAAAATTAATTGGCTAGAAACCTATGCTAGTTTCTTCAAGATAATGGCTCAAGCTTTACAAAGTGCCGCGAACTCGTGCAGGAACTGCATTAGAAACGCCATGCACAGTGCGACCGTGCTAACAGAAACGATTGAAACCGGTGGCTGGCTGGCTTTTTGCGAACATTCGCCAGAAAAGGGAAGTGGAGAGGAGGGGGAGTTTCGCGAACGGAAGAAGTTCGCGTGGAAACGGTAATGGTAACAGATGCAGTTCGGCCCGGAAACGCGGAAGCCCGGTGCACGCAGGTATAAATCACGAGTGCACCGGCGCGGCGGCGGGCGCACGCATTATCCGCCCCCGTTGCTTTATGCATCTTGCTTTATTCAGCAGCCTGTGCACCGTGCCGGGGGAAAACAGGATAATATCGGGGGTCTCTATACTCTCCTTGAAAATCGAGCAGCTGATACAATAGCCCGTGCCGGGGTGAGGAAAGCGAAAAACAACGCAGGCGAAGGACACGAGGGGACACATGGCCGCCGTAATGGCGGGTAATCGTGGACATTCGTGTAGATCAATAAATACAGAGACAAGAAACGGGTAAATATAATGCAGTTTAAAGAGGAGAGCGCATTCCGTGCCCCTCCCCTCTCCCACCACGCAGTACCGGCTGCATACAACGGTCGGAATATGCGCCGATGCACTTTGCACGAGCGCAGCATCGTCGCTGGACTGCGGATCTTTATGCAAATTCGCGTTTTCGTCAATTATTTTATGAACGGCGATGGTTGTTCGCAATTCGAAGAAAGCGGGAATTCCTTGCATTGTGCAGAAAATTCCTTTTGGAGAATATTCAGCAGCGACGCAATTCACTTTTTGGTAATATGCACGTTTCCTTGCAATGTTCAGACTTACAGTAGACTACCGGATAACGGTATAAAAAATTATCTAAAAATAGTGTATACCTTGTGTGGCATAGTGTGTTAATATCTTGTGTGTTAGTCTTTTCAACACTGGACCGAGCCCGTCAAAATGTTTTCTTTTACAGATCGCGCAGATTGAAATTTTTTAGTATAATTTTTTATTTCAATAAAAACATGTTACCATAAAATACCGGGTTACAGTTTAAACAATTTTTTGTGTATTCACTGCTACATGAAATACACCGTGTTTTTAAGCAGTTGTTTTCTTGAATATTGCTCGCGAAAGAATGGAACTTTTTATCGTCCGAAAATAAAGGCATAACGTTAACATTTAGTAGATCTTGTTTGAAATCTTTATTGCGTGTCTAGCTCGTCAGAGTTAATACGACTCTGCGTTCGATGGAATGAATATCACTCGAATTAATTCGAGTTCCTAGTATAACGATGTCTTTCATTTTTTTCACCCTTCATACCACCGCCGCGTAATTAGCCAAATATTTCAGAACATTGTATATTATGTACAGAATTGAACGAGCATTGAAGTTTAATTAATTTTCCTTCGACGAGCAACGCACAGCTTGGAAAAGTAATTAATTTGAATAAAGTGGATCCGTACAGCGCGGAATAATTGTGCAGAGGGTATCGCATGTTGTCAACTCTGAAGGAGGAACACTCGAGAGTCGCGAGCCTCGGAGACAGTCGCGGAAAATGAGTTTCAATTTCGAGAAAGAGGGACAGATTAACTTTGAAACCTGGCGATCAGTTTTAATTTTGTTAACACTAGAACGAACGGACAATAAATGTGACTGACGTACAGTAGCTCACGAAAGTATTCGAACGCTTCCAATCTACATCGTTAACAAATAAAATACACCCGTTGGGTTTAAGTTTTCAAAATAAGATTGTAAATAAAGACACATAAGAGTCTTGAGAATGTGTAAGTAAAATTACAAAAAAATCTGACAGCACATACGGGATTCACAAGGCATTGAGTATAAACATACCGTTTTCGGATGTCACAAAAGTATTCGAACGTACGAATAAATCTTGAATTGTTTGATGTTAATATCTGGTTGGTCCTCCTTTGGCATCAATAACGTGTCTTAGCCGGCTTTCCATACTATATACAAGTTTTTCCGTTGTCTTTTTTTCAATGGAATTCCATATTTCTATTATTTTGGTTTTTAACACTTCCTTGGACGTTATGTCAAAATTCATAAGTTTTCTTGCAATTTCGGCCCATAAATGTTCTATAGGATTTATGTCAGGGCTTTGCGGAGGAGTTTGTAGTGTATGCGGGGTATTATATATGATCCATTCCTTTACAATCCCAGCTGTATGTTTAGGATCGTTGTCCTGTTGGAAGTAGAAATCATCCAATAGGTTCAATTTAATTGCACTTTGTTTCAAATTTTGTTTCAAAATATTCAGATATTTGTACTTATCCATAATTCCGTCAATAAAAACAAGATTTCCCGTTCCATCCACCGCCATACACCCCCATACCATCACTGAGCCACCTCCGTGTTTCACAGTTGGAATCATATTCTGTATTTGCAATGCTGTGTTGCACTTTCGCCACACATAATGCTGTCCATCCGAACCGAAAATATTAAACTTACTTTCATCCGAGAAAATAACTTTATTCCAAAATGAAATATCCTTATCAATATACATTTTTGCAAACGTTAGTCTTTTCTTTTTATTAATTTTACTGATATATGGCTTTTTTCGTGGTATTCTTCCATGGTAATCATTACTCCGCAGAACCCTACGACACAGTTCGGAATATACATCTTTCCCAAAATTATTTGCAACAATCCCCACAAGTTTTGGTGCAGATGTGCTTGGATTTTTCTCAATTTCACGTATAATCATTTTCTCCTCTCTGGGCGTTAACTTCTTTGGACGTCCTGTTCGCTTCTTGTTTGTAATATTACCTTCAGTTTTCGACTTTTTTACTATATAATGTATCGTAGATTTACTTCAATTTAATAATTTGGCAATTTCAAGATAAGATTTATTTTCATTATGCAACTACAATATTAATTCACGTTCACATTTACTGGTTTCTGATTTTTTCGTGCTCATGATTAGAATAACTATGAAAGATTATACTCTACGAAATCTGTATGAACCACACGATGTCTCGGAATCGACTAAAGTGTAATGTTTACATTTCAATCACTAGAAATACGCTTCTTGTCTACGCGTTCGAATACTTTTGTGATGTCCGTAAAGGGTATGTTTATACTCAATGCCCTGTGAATCCTGTATGTGTTGTCAGATTTTTTTGTAATTTTACTTATACATTCTCAAGACTCCTATGTGTCTTTACTTACAATCTTATTTTGAAAACTTAAACCTAACGAGTGTATTTTATTTGTTAACGATGTAGATTGGAAGTGTTCGAATACTTTCGTGAGCTACTGTATATCGCTTTGTAACAGTCACAAGACTGTGCCCATTCAGACTTCATACAACTGTTATTGTAATATGTGCTTCGATGAAGATGTTACAATTTCAGTAATTGTAAAAGAAAAAATGAGGAACCAGTCATTTTGACTGCTCCGGTCGTTCTAGTGTTAATCCCTCGGGGATGTGGATGGACTGTCAGCGTTACGGATGTAACAATAATTGACGATTCAGACTTTTTTTATATTTCACCTATCTATCTTTACAGTCTAGAAAGCGAACGATTAGCTTTAATAATTCTAACAAGTTGAAAATCGTATATTAACATTCTCGAATTCTGTCGAGGAAGAATAGCAATATCGTCTTCCTAGGTGTGCACCCTGGGAGCCAAAGTCGTAGAGCTATCACGGCAGAGCTGTCGAGCAAATGGCAGCGGCACGTTATTATCCCGAAGGATTAATTTCGAGGCAGCTCGCAAGCCCCAGCCCGACGATTCTCGCCTAATTGCTACGATCCCATCTGACTGGTCGTTGAAACCGGGTTAAAACCGGAACCAGCCGAGTCAACACTGTCATGGGACACCGTGACACTGGTCCGAGTTGAAGAATTTACTGCCATTTCTTGTTAGAAAGTCGACTTTTTCAAACCGACGTTTATTCAGCGTGAAAATGGTTAAAGTTGTTCAAGTAAAAATGAAATGCCAATAGCAACGACAATTTGAGTCTTGCACTGTCCCCAAAAAATTTGCAAATATTCCGAAGCAGCTGACGCATCGATTGGTCAACGTTGTACTAAAAAGTGCGAGCTCCTGTCGCGTCGGAACGAACGGCCAGTGATCCGGTATTTTTGAGCGTCGGTGTACGGCTCGCAGGAAAAAGGACTATCGGGACACTGTAAAAAGAATAGATTCGAGGATTATTAATTGGTATGGGACGCGGGAAAAGCTCGACGAAGAGAAACGAACCGTTTTTGCTGGATCGTTCAGCTGTCCGCGGTCATCCGACGTTTTTGCAAAGCGGGTTCATCGACGTTTCCCTTTCACGAAATTACATGGCGCCGTGTAACTCGAGCAAGAAACTAACGGAGGCCATTGGAAACAAATTCTAAGAACGCCGGGGACCATTTGGGAATTTGTCACGACGCAATCGCTCAATATTCGAACAAAAAGGCCGGCCTGATTGAACGAAAAACCAGCTTCCATTTTTATATTCCTTGATATTAAGGTTAATTGCAAGTGTCTAAAAGTAGGACCATGAATTAAATGAAACGAATCATCCCGTTAACCTAATTACCTTAAAGGATTTGCCTAGTCCCCATCTTTTATTCGATCGACAGAGGGAGTCTCTATTACCTATTCGATCCAAGGGCGATTCAGCTGTTCGTCGAACATCGATCGGTACGGATCCCACAGTGTCAAACCTAACCTCGTAAAAAATGTTCACACCATACAAGTTTATATTTCGTGCTACACTGTGCTTAGATAAACATATTCCTAAATAAAGTAGTTCATTAACCAGCTTTGTGTATTCCTAATCGAAACTGCAAGTGTCAATTGTATGTTGCCAATGAAAGAGCAAACTTACAAAAGTGTCTCGTAAATCGAACAGTGTGAAAAAGTGACCGGGCGCGCACAGGCCGTTCCAAATTTTTTATTTCTTCGTGCACGCTGTCCCGTTAAATATGTTAACGCGATAACCGTAAATGAGATAAAACAAAAATTACTGACAATACGAGAAGGTTAATACGCTAATATAAAAGTGTGCACACACGAGTGCGAACCGAAACGCATCAACACACAAGCAGCGCTAAACGCTGGTCCGAAGTTCTACTTGGGTACCGTGCGAAAGATTGAATTCAAAATAGTGTAAATATCTCATCAAACTGTTTATCCGATCAAAACAGTTAATAAAAAAAACACCACGTAAATACCACTTCGGTGTGTTCCCAATTGACCAATCGGAAGAGCAAACTCTCGGAAATTTCTCGTAAGCGGCCGGATGTGTACATAACCTCCCAATCCATTGGCAAAGAAGTTCCGTTCGCGCGAATCCGGTGTGTTTACTGGTTTGTCGAATTTGCGAGTGTGCTTCGGATTGTCGTGACGTCGAGAAAAAAAAAAAGAAAAAATAGAAAACACCAGCGAAACGGTAAAGTTATTGACGGTAACACGTGCGCGAAACTGCAGTTGGTCGTCGTCGTTAAACGAAGCAACATCGTAACGGTCATGCACCGGAAGTCGCCATGTTGCGATCTGAACTGCAGCAGCGCGGTGAGTACCGGATTTATCGAATCACGTTTTATACTGGTTTTCGATTTTTTATTGGGACACCGATGTCCCCCGTGTCATTTCGCTCGAGTCACTTTTGTTTAAAAAAATTCTACGTTCCTCTTTTTCGAAGAGAGAAAAGATAAATTCTGGAAAATACTAGTTTTACACAGGCTTCGGATTTTTTATTGCGACATCGTTGTCCCCCGTACTATTTCGCTGGGTTTTCCTTTTTCGAAAAATGCTGAGATTCTCTTTTTCGCAAGAGAAAATAAAAATGCTAGAAAATGTTTTATACAGGTTTTCAGTTTTTAATTGGATCGCCGCTGTATTCCGTAAAATTTTCCTCTTTTTTTTTAAAAGAGGTAAAAGAAGGATGTGCTCTTTTCGAAGAGAAAATAGAAACTCTGAAAAACGCTGGAGTTCCCTTTTTATTTTGAAAAACGGATATTCTTGCTCCGCCATCAAATCGTTGACTGTGAATTACCGGAAGTCGGCCAGCAACGAAACAATCGGGATACTCCAAGCCGGAAGTCGGTCAATTATATTCGGGGTACGGTGAAATTTCGCGAATACCTTTTTAATTATCCACACTCGGCAACCGTCGAACATTTCGGCCGGCACTCGAAGAATTTCCGACTCAATTTGCTTCACTGTTCCGGTAAATATAATATCGTTTCCGCTACAGCGTATTTTACCTTCGTTTCATTATGAATGTGTGTGGGGGGTATTTCTCAACATCCGGTTCAACGTTCATCCTCGTTTGCATCACGTGTCCGTCCGTCTCGTCTTTACATTATTTTCACTTCATTCGTCAGTTTACACTTCCGCGTCGATTATTCTTGTTCGGAGTGTATCTCCGAGACGCTGTTGGACGCGATCCTCTCGGGATTAATCTTGCACGTGTCTTTATACTGGGTGGTCCGTTTAAATCTCGAATATTTTCGAAAAACTAGCGAATGTTTCTGTTTTTCGATTACTTTTTCTGTTGAGCATCTGAACGCTTTAAACGAAAAAGTACTGTTGTGTTCGGAATTCGCTATTTTATGAGATTTGGTAGCAAACAGTTGGGTTAAAATCATTTTAACACTTTAACGACCGCACGTCTACGCAATCAAACATCGCCAGGGGCTGGCAGTATTTTTGAAGAATTAATTTTAAAGAACTTTATTATTGAAAATAATATATTGAAAATAATGATAACTTAACGAACACGTCGTGTCGGTTGCCTGGTCAGAGTTAAACTGAACATCGGCGGCATTGCACAATGAACATCGGAAAAACGCAAAAACAAAACCGCAACGCAGAGAGTACAGCCAAAACATGTAGAATCGGCGGGCGCCCTCTCATTGGCCACCGTTACGGCACAGAGCATGAAAAGCTCACATTCCAACATTTATTAAATTCACGAAAAAGTTAACATAAAACAAAAAAACAACAAAAATTTAATATTTTTCAATATAAATGATAAACAAATTTAATATTTTTCCTTTGTATGATAATTATTAAAGCAATCATCTACATGTAATGGTATTTTACATGTCTTACACATAAAATAAGTCGGTTTTCTAATTTTCTTTGCATAGCAAACATGGCACGATTGTTCCGGCTATCACACACATGTTGTGTGATCGGCCGTTAAAGTGTTAAGAAACCATCTATATCATGCTAGTATATCTTGTTTCCAGAGTCGCCAGATTAGGGGAATTGACTCAAATCGAGGGGAAAAGATGACCTCTCTCTCTCTCTCTCTCTCTCTCTCTCTGCTAGAACCGGATTAGTCACGCGACGTTGTGACGAAACGCGTCACGTGATCAGACCGCGGAGGAAGCGTGGGGAATAGCGTTGTAGAAGGGGAAGGTAGAGTGGGGGGACAAGTCTTAATCTGGCAGCTCTGCTTCTTCCTCACTAAAACAATTTTATTGAGGCTCCTTCCATTGATTGTTGAAAACAATGAGCACAACCATCGAACCCAGACCAGTCTCAGGCCTCAACAGTCAGTCTATTCTCACGATCCGACTGAACGGCCACCCTGTATGCAAGGTATCAGCTTGTCCCGCAGTCTCGTCTATCGGAAATCATAAAGTTGTACATTTGAAAGACTACCGCAACCGTGGCTGGCACATTCAATTCCTCCACTTCCCGTGTATTTCTCCGGGGCTTAGACCCTCGAATTTTCTGCTAGCGTGGTACGAGTATTCTGGACGTCTTTTTACGACGTAACGCAAATACGGCCGCATAAACCTGAGAATTCAACAAACTCCCCCCGCGTACACTTCCCTGTCCTCACTCTCTCTCTCTCATCCGCTTTTACCCCAACCGGATGTCGAGCAGCCTTCCACGGCTACTAACTCGGACGCACACGGACCACATTCTGTCAAACGTATCGATACATCCTCCAATCCTGCACATAGTGCCGGGAAAATGGCGTCTAATGGAACACATTTTATTAACTGGTGGGAGTACACCCTTGTGACGCTTTTCGCTGTAACCTTGTTGGGAATGTTTCGGAACGCTTTTTGCATTTTTTTTGCAAGAAAGATATTCTTATTTTTAGTGAATCAGGGGCGGATTTTGTGTTCGAAGGCAGTGTTTGACCTTCTGCCGGATTTTAGTAACTCCGTATTTTCGTTTTCAGATAGCTTTTAGTGAAGTAGAGGTGTCGGATGTTTTTAGACAGTGGCGGGGACGGTAGGGGGGCCCCTGAGCGGCCTGTTTTCCCCACCAACGTGTCTTCCGTGCGGCGCGCATCTTCGCTGCACAGTGGTGCCACGTGTATGCGGATAGACAGCATAAGCCGCGCAGGGGTCGGTTATGATGGGATGTACAAGGATAGAGACGGAGGTATCGATGAGCAGCGAAGGTGCGCGCTTCACGAAATATACGTTGGTGAGGGAAGCGTTTCCAAGATAACCGTTTCAAGGGACTGTTTCAAAGCACTGTTTCTCATGTTTGAAGACATGCTTAACGTTTCTGCTGGCTTTAACTTTTAGACTACCGAAGAATAGACATTTTTACCGACGATGTTACTGACGATATTTTCTTTCAGCCAGTGAGGGGTTGGATTTCATTTTTGAAGACGCTTTTAATATTTGTATTATTTTAAAATTTCGACAACCAGAGAGCAGCGTACATTTTAAAATTCTACAACATCCGCCTGCAACGACGAAAAATAATCCAACCATTTCTTCGCCGGAAAATGTAAATTTTCCGCCCGGTAGCCGCTCATCAAAGAACCATTTATATTTCGAGGTAACTGGTCCTATAAATCCCATAGCTGCCACCCTTGGCTTGTACATTCGGGCATTACGAAATACCGCGAAGGATTTAGCAGCTCGGGTTCGTCCGCAATTAATTATGTTTTCGCTCGTTTCTCCACCTAACGGCTACAATAATGATCCGGGAAAGTTTTGGTGGAAGTGCGGCCGATCCCGCTGCAGTTCGAAAACTTATTTAATTTCTCGGTGTCCCGAGCTCTCCGCGAATCCCGTCCGATCGACGAACGACTTATATTTTCTGCGCGGCTCTCGCAGAAATTAGTTTCCGCCGTTTCCAATAGGCCGGGTATCGCTTCTCGCCGAATTATCTTAATTTTAAAGCGAGCCCTCGAGACCTCTCGGCGTTTCCTCCGTTCTTTCGGTTCTTGTCTTACGGCCCGCCGTACTTCTGTTTTCGTCTTCCACACGGGAATAAAACCATCCCCTTGGAAGAAGGGGTTTCTGCCAAGGGGATGGTCCGTCGCGCGTGAGCGCAAGCTTTTAAAGAGCCCCGACGATCGTGGTTTGCGAAGGCGTTGTTCCGGCTCACCTAAATCTTTGCTCTATCGGATGGAAAGCCTTTCTTCTCCTCCTTCCTTCTATCCCCCGTTCTTCAGCTTTCTTCCGCGATCTTTGCCCCCATGGCTTGCGAGCACGCAAAATTAATTCCCGGATAAACACCGATTGCCTTCGGGGATATACCATTTCGCCTTGATCTTATAGCTCATCGTGTCGCAGAAGCAAAAATCGCGGACTTTGCTGGGAAACGACAGACCCTGGAATCTCGGTGCTATTATTATTATGAAAATCAGACGCGAGTTTTGTGTTTTGGATCTTTCGTTTGTACAGCGGATTCGTTAGAAATGTGTCTCTTTAGTTCCGAGAAGTAGAGACCTACTTTCTTGTGGTCTTAAAGCTTCTTTGAAATGCAAAGCATGTGATTAATAACGTTAGAAAGCGTTTTTTAATGAAAATAGAAATAACGATAGCCTCGGAATTTCTTCGGAAATCATTGAGAAAGTGATGCAGATTTTCATAATTCATTAATTTTATTAATGTGATTTTGAAATTTTATCAATTTGAGGCAAATGCAGTTCTAAATATTATTCGATCAACTTTCATAGTGCACGCGAACACGAACCCTGTAAAGGGGATTTTCTGCAACATTTTTTTATACATTATGAATGCAATTATGGATTGGCAAGTTTTCCAATTATTCTTTCACTTCGGACACGGTTTTGCAAAAGCGGTATAAGTGAAGCAATTAGGTCGCAGTTTGTCCCACCCCCTTTTCAAAGTTTCTTTTTTGTTCAGCAACTCCCCCGGGGTAAACTACGTTTATTATCAAAACTTCCACGTATAATTTTTGAATCTTAAAGAGTTAAATAGAAAATAGTATTTCTTCAGCACCCGCGTTGAGGAACCTTGGAAGAACATGGTTAATCTTATTATTCGGTAACTGAAAAAATGATCCTGATTAAATATTTTCAGAAAATGTCGAGAGAGACCATTTCAGTGCTCACGTGTTACAAACATAATACAGTAAAGGTTTGATCTAAGCCCAATCCTCGGGTCCGTGCTGTGACATAGATCGTGTAAGGGCTACTACACTAATGTAGTAGAATTGCTATTTTTATTTACATAGGAATAAAGAAATAAAATAATAGGATTCAAAGTAATGAAATTCACATACATTTCCCATCTTCTCATCTAAATAAAATTTTTTGTTCTCAAGAGCTTTGAGGACGCTCAAAAAGAGTATCAGCAAACAGTAAAAAGATTAGAAGAATTCGAGACTATCAATATGTCGTTTTCAACTTCCTATAATTGTTAACATTAAACCTAGAACGGTTGTTCAATTTGACCTTTTCAAACTTCTGCGTACAATTTCGTACGTACAACATGATCACATCGCTATTTATCTTTACGACTTTTCTTAAAATATACATATAATGTATTTTTCCTTATTTCTTTCTCGTTTTATTTATTTGTTTCCGAGAAATATTTGTAGCCTGTCCTACCTATCGCGACCGGTCAATTTGACCGCCCGAGATAATATGGTATTTAAATAGGTCTTCTATTTTATTAACTCTTCCAAACCTAAACAATCAGTATAAAAAAAGGGCTATTCTCAATGTGGCATGGGCAACTCAAACTAAATGAACCGCCTTATTGAACGAGACGCTATCAAGTTACGCACGTTTCATGACAAATACATCCAAACCGCAAAGGTGGACGGCATGATACGATTTTGTAAATCGAGGAGAGAGTATCGCAGTATTTTTTATATAATTGAAATTATACGCAAATAAAGTTTTATCGTCATTTTATGGAAGTTGCTCATCTACTAAATCATTCAGCAACAAATTGACCATTATCTAGGTTTAATTATATTAACAATAACTTTTTTTAAGGGCGGGCCATTTCGACTGCGCGCGGTACGAATAGGTATACAAGAAGTGTCGGTAGGTTTAGTGTTAAGGAAATATGGTATTTGGATCCTATGTGTTGCAATTGATAGACAATTTTTATTTTGCATAAAGATACGCATAAAAAAGTGGTGATACACGCTTCTGCTCGCAATGTTCTCAATTGGAGTTGCCGATAGCATCGGTAAACCGTCCGGCGTGCCGAGGGTTAAACTTTCACGTTGGTTGAGTTAATGAGCAGGTTTTGTGGAATTCCGGGATGCGATCCGTGTTCGAATTGCTCCAATTTCGAGCCCTTGAACGCGTACCCGAGGCGGCAGCGGGATAAAAACGTGATATCTGTTGACACGCGTCCGTATCCTCCTGTTTATCAGCAGCTGATCAAACACGCGATCAATCGGGAACACAGCTAAGTACCGAGCGAGGGAGACAGTGATAGAACAAGGGAGAGAGAGTGTGTGTGTGTGTGTGTATGTATGTGTGTGTTCGAGAGCAGAAGAGGGTGCGAGAGAGACGGAGTTCATGAAACGAGTCGATGACCGAGGCTCGGAGACCAATTCTGCGGACCGATCGATCAACGTCCGACAATCGTCGCATATTTAAAGCTCGCAAATTATAGGGCTCTCCGGCGTCCCGCTCGAATTAACTCTTTCCAGCTTACCGGGACGAGTCGGCGCGTCCCGTTTGCTCGCGACACAGATATCCACGGGATACTCTTTTGCGCCGCGCCGGTCCGTTTCCCTTTGTCGAGAGGCACGGGATAAAATTCTGTTTGTCGGAGAATGAAAATCCCGAAACATATTTTTCTCTCCGTGCGCGAACGCGAGATCGGAACGCGCGCGAGAGGACACGTCGTTTGCAAACAGGGGGCAGTTAACGCGCGGGGACGTGCATTTTTTTGGCATGGGGACAATAAATCCGTTGAGATACTGTCCTTTGCCATTTTTTTTTTTTTTGGTGGAAGATATATTGTTTAAAGGAAATTGAGAGCATAGGTTTTATTGCGGAAGCTTTGAGGAGTGTTTATGCATTTTTCTTCTCCAGCTATCTTATAAAATGGCGGAATTCTTCTTAACACTTTGACTGCCAAACTAGAAACCTAAAAAATTCCATAAAATCGAAGTAGGTTATTTAATGAAATAAAAATTGATAAAATTAAATATATGATATTTAGTAGTCCTCCAACTTACTTGCGTTTTACAGATCCTAATCAAATTTGGTACAATGAATATATTAACGTAAAAATTCATTCTAAAGCCGAGATAAATAATTCCGTCACTCACATATGGGTGACATGGCCGCCAACGTGTTAATACAGTTTTGTATTGCGCGCCTTCTGTGCGGTTTATGCTACACATTTTTAATTATTAGGCTAAGCATTTGTAATAGAAAAAAATGAGGAAAATTGAAAAATATTCCTGAAGACTTGTATAATAATATTTCAAATTTTCGTTTCAACTTAATTTTTTCGTAAGTAAAAATTGATAAGTTCCTCGACGTTTCCGCAGCGCGCCGTGAAAAGTATGAGCGCGAGACACGTGGAATGTTTTTACGAACGGAAGGTCACGGCACGTAGGGGATTATTAAACGGCTGGTTAAAGGGTAATTAATCGATTAATTGATCGCGGTCTCTCCTCCTCTCTGCTACGCTCGCGATATTTTCGACGGATTATAGTGCGGAGAGGACAGTGTCGCGCGTCCGCCAGAGAATTTCCATCTGTTTACGAAACGTTCGATCACTGATCCGCAAACAAGATGCAGATCACGTCGTTGTCAACGATCCGGACCCGGGCCGCAGCCCGTTAATTCCTCTAGGCCACCTTGATTGCCACTGCCGTTCGATGCAAGCCCGGAAACATCGAGCGTCCGTATTATTATCGGACGTCTACGAGCTGGAGAAAGCAAATATTCCACGAGCGAACCGTTGTCCTTCTCGGTGTGTTTGATGACGTATACCGTTCGTCATCATTGGAACGACGCGACGTCTGCTCGGTACACCGATTCTGAGTTTGTTCGAAAGAATCCTCTCGTTTGCGATAGCATCGATGCCAAAAGGAATTCCAGATGCTTCGTCGATCTCTCGGCTTTTGTTCGGTGCACAGTACGTTGACAATGGAGAACAATCAACTTTCATGTTGGTAATCAAGGGGTGTAAGCAGGTAGACTCGAAGTACAGTGATTTCTCTATACAGGATGTCACGCATATATGAGAACACCTAAATATCTTTCGTACTTACAGTCCTATCAGAAAACTTCAGAGGACAAAGTGACACTATTCCAGAAGGCCATTTTAATGGTGAAGAAAAAATTTTTATGTCGTGTTTTTTAATGAAATTTCAAGGTCAACGATGTTCTTTTAAATGGAATAGTATATTTTTTACGATAGCATGATAGACAATAAAGAACTGAATTTAGTGGATGCCACCTTTTTGACCTTGAAATGACCTTGAGCAAGAATAATCGTGTTAGAGAGGATGAAATGTGGAAGTTCAACTTACGTGTTTCAGCAAAGATTGCGCGTTGTTTACGTCGGGTTGACCTTTACATATCATAATAAATGTTCGAAATAGTTTTCATATTAAACAGCGTATGTTTATGTTAGAGTATGTATCATTGAGATCGTTAACAGGAAGCAGTACGTTTCTATCGTGAAAAATTTGTGAATCGTACTTGTCCTTCGTTACACGCATTTTCCGTCGTGGTAAAACAATTTAAAAATACCAGTAGTGTAAGTTCTAAAAATCGTAATGAACAAAGAATTGTAACTCACGAAGAAAATAGAATTAATATCCTAGCTGCAGTATCTAATGATCCACATATAAGTTTCCAACAACTCGAACAAGAGTCCGGTATTAGCAGAAGTAGTATTTTACGAATACTGCAAATAGAAAAGTACGATAAACCAGAGACAATGCCAGAGGATATGCGGCAAAGGATTACTGCAGCATGTGCTTCAATTACGTCTCAGGAAATGGACAGTACCTACAGGTCATTTATTAAAAGATTGCAACATTGCATAAATGAGAATGGTCAACATGGTCAACCCGACGTAAACAACGCGCAATCTTTGCTGAAACACGTAAGTTGAACTTCCACATTTCATCCTCTCTAACATGATTATTCTTGCTCAAGGTCATATCAAGGTCAAAAAGGTGGTATCCACTAAATTCAGTTTTTTATTGTCTATCATGTTATCATAAAAAATATACTATTCCATTTAAAAAAACATCGGTGTCCTGGAAATTTCATTAAAAAACACGACATAAAAATTTTTTTCTTCACCATTAACAATGGCCCCCTGCAATAGTGTCACTTTGTCCTCTGCAGTTTTCTGATAGGACTGTAAATACGAAAGATATTTAGGTGCACCCATTTATGTGGTACACCCTATATATGCCGCAAAGGCCTGGACGATAAACGCCGCGAAACCATCCCCGGCTCTAGTACGACTCTTACACGATGCACGACGCTGGCAAGACCCGTGTTGTTCACATAAATCGAGAATTCACTGTACAAGATTTTAAAGGTTTTTGTTTAGATCAATTCTTCTTCTTCTTTATTTTATAACACAGAATAAATAGCTCACACCTTCAAGGTTCAAATAAAAAAAGTTTGGCTCCGTTCAACAAATAATTAGCAAGGCAAGAAATTAACCACCGCACCCTTCCATGAAAATTGACAAAAATTACATCGTCGAAGCTGATCATTTTGAAAATTTCTCTTTGAACAATCTAACATTTTTTTTAATGTGTCCGTCTTCCCTGATCTTTTATCTACATTGTAGCGAGCTATTGAATGTTCAGGCGACACCAATTGTTAAAAAATTTTCAAACCTGCACAAACCTGATTGACGACTTCGCGACCACGGACGAATTATCTCGCGATCAACTTTTCGCACAGAACTAAACCGAGCAGCGAAGCAGAAAACAA
The DNA here is from genome assembly GCA_028454255.1 of Halictus ligatus. Taxonomy (NCBI): domain Eukaryota; kingdom Metazoa; phylum Arthropoda; class Insecta; order Hymenoptera; family Halictidae; genus Halictus; species Halictus ligatus. The sequence continues at coordinate 11,891,630 of CM052139.1, read as the reverse complement.
AGCGTTGTTAAACGCTTCTTCGCTCGTCGTCGGAAACTACGCGATTCGAGGGGAGGGGGAAGCTCGTGAAATTTCGGCGCGTTATTGCACGGGTTTTCGCAGATATAAAATCCCCGGTGCCACCCTTTCCCTTCCTTCGGCCGACAATTCCCCGTGAAATACAACAATCGCAGCGCCCTGTCGGATCCTCGGGCCGTTCGACATCCGCGTTAAACCGATTCGAATGCGTCCATTCGTCCCGTTTCCTCGGAGCTTATCAATCTTGAACGCAGAAGCTTCCCGGGGAGTAGAAATTCATCTCTCTGGTGCAAAAACGGGCAACAGTCTGCCTCTGTCCCGTGTTCGGCATTCTGTTCGGGTCGAACGAGATTCCAGAGTAACGAGACGTCCCAGCGAGCTGTTATGGCGTCCGGTGGTACCGGAACGCCATTTTGACGCTCGAACATCGACTTATCTACCTTTTAATCTTCTCTAAACGGTCGAGAATCCTTCTTGGGGTCCAAAACGCGTCACTTTGTGCAATAAACAGTTTTTATCGCGTCCGGAGACGTGTAATAAATCGCCAAGGTTGGATAAATGGTAAAAATGGCACCAGGTACCATTATTCCCAGTGTACGAACTTTTGAGCAACTATGGTATCTATAATATTTAAAGAATATTTCAGAAGAAATATTTACGCATTTTTCTTTTCACAATAGATGTTTTGACCATATCAAAGATGCTTAATGTGCTATTGAAAAAGTCTGGTTTAATTTTCCACACTTTTACTAGAGATTTTCTCCTTCATTTCTTTCAGTTAAATACATTTTATATAAACGCATTTCTTGTTTGTTTATTATTTTTGAATTTTATGTCTCCAATTAGATTCTGCATTCAGACACAGCCTGTTAACCTCCGATGGTAGTACATTCGCTAGATTGGAGTCTCGCGACTGGATAAAGTTGTCAATTTCGTCGATTCATTTTCGCCTTCGAGTTTTGAGTACGGTCCGGGTCCGGCGCGACGGCGACATCGCGACGCCGCACCGTTCCACGGAAATTGGTTGTTTCGAATCGAAAGTTCGATTGCGAGAACTTATCGAGTGCTCCGCTCGTTCGATCTTTCACGTTTTTCTTCTTTTTTTTTTCTTTTGTCGGGGAATCGTGTTCGACTCGGCGAAACCGATATCACGTCGGAAGAGGACGTGGGGACGTGACGTCCTTTTCTGGCCGGGGCGAAACTATCGTACGCGATCACGTCGTTTGTTCGAGTTGAATCGTTTACCCAAAGACGAGCGCGCACGATCTCGCTCGAAATTTGATTCGGGAGCTCGTAAACTGAAACTCTGGTCGAACTTCGACGTTCCGTAAACAGCTTAACGGCGCAAATACATTATTCTTGACGCCAAGAACCTACTCCTGCTCACCTGTTAATTAACGTTGGCATGTGGATTGCGGATTTTACGCGTTTATACAAGTAACGGGGGAATTTCAGAGCATCGTCTTATTTTCAATTTGTTAAATTTGTTGGGGGACGAAATCGACTTTTCTGAGGTGCATGCTTCGTGTAATTGGTACAGGCAATTTTTTAAAGACGAATTTTATGAATGTAGGATCAAATAAAATCTTATTTTCAGTGGTAGTAGCCTTTGTAGATCTGAAGTAAATCAAAATTCTACTAAATTCTGTCGAATTTTATATTCTATGCAATGTAGTTATCAGTCTACTAACGAATTTATTAAAGAAGTTCTCAGTTATCAATTATAGACTTTCAACAATTCTGGGATAATGCTATCAGCCGACGCATTGAATAAGTGTGTCGAGCGACTACTTTTCCAGCACATACATATCCATTTTTGTGATATCTCATGCATAAAATTTCCCTATCTTTTCAACCGCAGCACCGCATTTACATATAACTACATATATGAATAAATAAATACAGCAACAGCTGTGACCGAGCAAAACCGAGTGTGGCCGGGGATTAACAAAATGTCGTCGATTTTCGAGAAAAAAGTGTACCGTTTGTACTATTGAGCCGCGGGCGAAATTCATCGGAGCACCGTACATAGAGCGATTCTACATAGAAAAAAAAATAAGAAAAAATTTGCTGTAACATTTTTCCATCCGAAGCTTCGTTTTCATAGAAAATCGAGTATGAAAACGCAATATGTGTGCTATTAGATAGAATACTTCTGACGCGTCTGATCATGACCAATCTATTCTCCTTCCCGCATATACTAAAGCACGCGATCCCGATCTTTGCTGAATTTTCTCAGGAACGAAGCCTCGCATGAAAAAATATTATTCCTCTTTTCTCATTCATTTTTACACGTAGAATCACCCCCTGTCCTGTTCAAAACTTAAATTTCTGTCCTTCGAGTTCCACAAGGAATATTCATAAAAAAATCGGTTGAGAAATAATTTCTAGGAGAATTGCATTTCTCTTTTTTCTTTTTTTTCGGAAACTCTCGAGTCGTACTCGGTCAAAGTCGGGATTCTTCTCTCGGGTAGGGCGTTTCTCCCGACGGTTGGCCCAGAAAGTGCTGCGAAATAATAAATTGAAACGGGTAGACGATGCTTGATGAAATTTGTCCTCGGTGGCAGAGTCGGACGGGCGCAGGAGGAAACGGAGGGAGCAACAGTAAATGGGAAACGACTGGCCTAGGCTGTAATCGAGAACGGTTTACGGCGGCCAGATTGTACGCCGAGGGAAAATGAGACTCGTTTCGGAGAAACAGTTTTCCCAGCCAGTTTTTAACGCCCGGCTCTCGATACTGTTTTCGCGCGACCCGATGGAGGACGCGTTTTCATGGGGCAAAGAATCAATTTGTAGAATCTTGCTAATCATTTGTCGAATGGGGACGAATTTTGCATTGACCTGGAAGGTGCGAGCTATTAAACTAATTTTATCTCATTCCAATGTATTGTATATCATTTATTGATTCCCCTCGGGGTTACAATTCCTTTTCCACACCTCCTTCCTTCGGCCGATCTTAACCTAATCTTAATCCTAGTCTTAACCTATCTTATACTATATACCCGAGAGAGAGAGAGAGAGAGAGAGAGAGAGATATCTTACAACTAATATCACACAGCGCTCTTGTTTATCCGTCTCCCACACACACACACACATCTCTGCCCCCCCTCCCTAACCTCACACATCCTTCCCTTGATCTCCTGGACCCCCTCTTCCGGTTGTTCTCTCTTTTACTCCATTCTTATGTTTACATTCCTTATGTTACCTCTCTCGTCCCTCTTCCACTCATGCTATCTCTCCATTCATCCACCTTCCTCAACCATTCCTCTCCTTCCCATTTATCCCCTATACTTCCTCCATCATCCTCTGCCAACCTCTTCCTTCATCCCCTCCCATACACATTTCCCACCCGTGTTCCCACGTTTCCGACTCCCCCCCCCAGACCCCCCCCATTTTCCTCCCCCCCCCCCCCCCATCCAATACTTTCCACCTCTCAACTCATTACCCAACCTGTACCTGGCCATCCTTTGCCATCTGCTCTCTCCCCACCCTTTCCTCAAATAACTCTCTCTCCCTCCTATTCCTTTTCTTTCCACCCTCTTTCCCTTCCTCCCACACCTTTACCTCCCCTGCCCGTTTCCCTGCTCATCCACCCATCTTTCCTCTATTTCGTCCCATTGCTTTAACTTTCCATTCACCCACATTCTCATGTACCCTACCTGTACATTCCTTCCTTTCCTCCTCTCCTTCTCCGCTTCCCTTTCAATTTTCCACCTTGCTCTCCTCTCTTCCTCCGTCAGATCGTCATCTAACCTTTCCCTTTTCCCTCTTAACTTGCTCCTCTCCCTCAACACCTTCCTTTTCTGTTCCCTGTATACCAGCTTCACCAGTACTAACCCCCTCCCGTCTTTTCCCACCCCTCCTAACTTTTTTATCTCCTTAATTCCCTCATCCTTCAAACCCATCACCTCCTACACCCTCTTCACATCAATTTCAATGCCCTCACCCTCCGTTTGTATTCCCCTTATTACCACGTTGTTTCTCCTTTCCTCCCTCTCTTTCCTATCCTGTTTGACCTCTATCCTCCTTCTATTCTCCCCTAGTTCCCCCTTCCCCATCCTATCTTCTACCCCTTCTCCCCCTTTTCCCTCCTTTCCATCCCTGCCTTCTCCACCTTTCCCTCTAGACCTTCCATTCTTTTCTCTAACCTTTCCCTCCTTTCCACCTCTTCCCTCCTTTCCTCTTCCCACTTCTCTCTCCCTTCTTCACCCCTTCCTCTCTCTCTCTCTCCAGCTCCTCCTCCATCTCTCTCATCTCCTCTTTTATTTCCCTCATCTCCGTCAACCTCTCCTTCATTTCCCTCATCCCCTCTTTTATTTCCCTTATCTCCGCCATCTCCTCCTTCATTTTCCTCATCCCCTCTTTTATTTCCCTCAGCCCCGTCATCAGCTCCCTAATCATGTTCTCCCAACCCTTGCCTAACCTTTCCGCCTCTTTCGCTTCTCCTTCGGCGACCTCTTCGTCTTCGCACTCTTTTCAAAGATTCCCCTTTCCCCTTCCCCATCGTCGTCCCACTCATCCCTTTGATTTCTTCCCCCTTTTCTTCCATAAGTTATCAAACCTGCTCCCACTACTCCCACTACTTCCTCCTGCTCTCCCTAGCTTTCCATGCCCTTCGTCCTTCCCCCCTCACCCCTTCCCCCCTTCCCTCCTTTCGCTTCCTCTTTCCCTTTGCCACTCATTTCCTCCTCTTCCTCTCACTACAATACACTACCTTTCAAATTTCCCGCTTTCCTCCTGATTCTATCGACACCATGCAGCGCCACCTACCCCTCCCTCTCTCTACTCCCGCTTCGCCTCGAGTATCCCGCCAACCTAACCCCCCTTTTTCCCCTTTTCCCTTTTTCACCTACGTACCCCTATTCCTCTCGCTTCTTCTCCCACACTCTCTCACCTCTCACATCTCTCACTCTTCACTTTCTCTCTCACTAAAAACCTCTCTGCTCACTACACTTACGTCACTCTCACTCGCAACCGGAAACCTTACCTCATTCTAATGTTGAAATAGATTTGCGAGTTAAAAATTTCCAAGTATCGCTCTTTTTAAAATTCGGTTTTTGAAGGTGAAAATTCTGAAAAAATTCATAGATATGCATTGTAACACATAAAATATGTCTGATTTTTTCAGAATTTTCAAGTGAAAAGGATAAGAGAAATGATGGAAAAACCTGATTTCGTTTGTCACCCCATTACTACCGTCCATGTCGACATATAGGGTAGAAAATTGGCACAGAGTATTTTCTTTGGATAAGCTATTGAATGGCCTGTTGCAAATTGAGTTTGGTTTGGGGGCACTTTTGACCTCTGTATCCGGCTATACCTTTTGCAGAAAGTATCATAGTTCTGATAGGAATGAACACGATTTTTTCTGATTTATGGTTCTTTAAATTCTTGTACGAAAACTTTATACACAGAGCTTTGCAATATGACAATTTGTAAATGTAATCATTTGTAAAATGTAATTTCATTTTCTCTAATATCAACGGTAAAGAAGATAGAATCGTAGCCGAAAACGTAAATCCGGATCTGTAAAATTCCCCGGTTTAATGATGCCACGGTTAATGGTCCCATCACAATGTGACGACTGACGGTAGGTTCAACTTGCTTTCCCGTGCTTTCTCAAGAAAGACCGAAGGAGAATGGCGAAGATGAAGAGGTGGATGATGGACGCGAAGACGTTGAAAAGGGAAAATGATAGACGTTGAGACGGGCGGTATGGAAATTGTAGATACGGAGATGATGAAGATAGGGAGATAGCAATAAGCAAGTAGAAGAGAATAAGACAGGAATGAATTGCGATATGAAACGTCAGTGATCCGAGTGCAAAATCGAGTTCATTTCTTTTCATAGTCGACAGTCTCGGAGAAGATGAGACTATAGTTGATGACCTACAATCAGGTCCTTGTTAGCCGTAAAATATTCTTTGAGATATTACGCCCTTTTAAAGGTAGTTTCAACAATCTTCAATACATTTCCTTTTTAATATTCGTTTATTAAACAATTCTCTGAAATTATTCAAGCCCTCTTTGTATATGGAAATTTGTTGCAAACAACCCTGGTGACCCCATGCATTGCAGGACGATGGGATAAAACTTGATCTTTTAATATTCATGCAAAATGAGGTTTACTTGTGCAAAGCTGATTGCAAGTTTGAATTTTTCACGCGTTATCTCTGTTCCGCAATGGTGTCGTTCTTCCAATCCAGAAATGGTCACTGCATCCCTACTGAAAAAGGGATTAAACTTTTTTACAGTGTTCACGATTGGAAATTTTAAACGCGACCACCTTGATATTCGCACGATTTCATACCGAGGCTATGGAAATCGCAGCGCCATAAAAATATCAATGCAGAATCGCTTTTGGAAATTTCGGTTTCGCCCAAAATTCCGCAGTGTAGCTTGCGGATGGCCGGTGGAGAGATTGTGTCGACACGGTGACTTCTAAAGCGAATCGTTTCGCAGTTTCGAGGATTCCTCGGCAAAGGGTCGGTAATTGCTCGGAATCGATCCTAAGCCCGGCATTATTCGGTTGTTATCTCTCTGGACCATTGTGCATTCGTCGCTCGGCGATAATGAGCGACCGTTTCTGGGAACAATACGGCAAACAGTGTGTTTCTATTTAGGCGTGGGTGCGGGATAATCTGTCGCGTTTGACGTTCAAGATACCACGATCGAGCGGACGTACGGATGTACGTACGTACAGCGGTGACGGGGACGAACTAATTAGCGATCTCCGGAAAGGACGAGACGAGCGTTTGTCGCTGCCCGGATGATGCACAGTGCACATTGCACGCTGCACGCTGCACATTTCAATGTGCGTTGCTCCAATTAACCGCTGGACCCAGTGCGTGAGGTTAATTGGCCGCCGATGATCGATAGCGTTTTAAAACTGGGCCGATGCGTATCTTCGAACCAATCTACGCAAGAAACAGACCGCACTCTCTTTCTTTTTTAGTATCAACCATCGAACTATTAGATTGCACGAGTCTTTTTTTAAATTGTAGATCATCACTGCGGATTTTATTTATGGCAAAAATATTTCAACCTATTAAATTTCTATCAAACATATTAAGAAAGAAAATAAATTTCTGTTTCACTCCAGGTTGGGTTTAACTTTAACTCAGGAAACCAGAAATTTTTTACTTTTTTTATGTAATCCTGTCGATTTTAGCGAGAACATGCCGAAAATCTAAGTTTCAATTCTAGGAGATCACTGGTTTAAAAGTTATGCGTGTGTAAAGATATGTGATTTTCAGTGACGGTCACTGCATAGCAATATGGCGGCGCCCTTGCCTGTCAAAAACGCTGACAACCGCACATCTTTACACACGTATAACTTTCGGACCAGTGAATTCCTGACAATGAAACTGGGATTTTCGGCATTTTGTCGTTAAAATTAACAGGATTACATAAAAAAAGTTAAAAATTTTCGGTCTCCTGAGGTGAAGTTAAGCCCCGGTTTGTTTCAATTCAGGCAGAACATTTTTATTTCACATAAATTAATAGATCATGTTACTGAGGGCCACTTGTTGGTTCACAAATAAAATTGTTGCTAATGAATGGTCAAATTTCTCAAAATTTTTATGAATCATGGTGTCGCATGTTTTCGCAATCCGGACAGTGTAACATTTTTTTGTTGTTTGTAAATATACACAGCCGACGCTCGATGTTTTGTTTTCCCCTCGTTTGCTGGGAAAAACATCGTTTGCGTAACAATCACCGATGAAAGGTGAGTAAAATGGCGGGGGTGGGGGGAGGGTTGAGAGTATTCATCGTCGCGTGTTCGGTCGGACCGACGGAACGAAACTTTTAATTAGAAACGAATCACGCGCAGTCGGATAAACAGTATCCCACTCTAGCTCTCTTTCTCTCTACCCCCCCCCCCTGTCAGACAAATGATATCAGAAATATTGGTCTACCCGGATGTACAAGCGAACGATACGCTTTCCCCCGGACGTAATTAATGCCATTTGCGCACGGTGAGGATGAATATGTAAGTATATCGTGAACTGATTAGTTACAGACGCGTGGGACCGTGACGCGGATAAACAAAATGAGGCTCCCTGTGTCTCGGGTTTAATTAAAATGAATCCGCGTGCCGCAGTCGACCGTTTATTTATTAATTAATACGGTCCCGACGGCATCCGTCAACGTATCGCGCTGCGTCGCACCCCCCGTAAACACCGAAAATAATTTTTTAACCATTCATTGATTTTGTTCGATTGATTTTTCTTTTCTTCATTCGGTTTTTTAATGTAATTCTAGGCGATTAAGTGCGACACAGTACCGTGCGTGACGATGCCAATTAAAAATCGCGAACGCAGTTGAAGCGTATTTAATAAAATTATTTTACTTTGTGCAGGGTCGATTGGAATTGCAAAAGTTGTATTGGGTGTTGAAGTTTTCTGTTGGAACGTTTTTTGTGACAGAGTAATAGTATAGAGTTGACCGTGGAGAATGTGTTATTAATTAATTTTTTTTTAAATAGCAGGAACTCGGGAATGTATTCCTGATACAATTTAAACTGCGTTGTTAACAAGCGAAAAAAATGTATTCGTAAATTTCGGATATTTTATAATGTTTTGGCACAAGCACGACAGAAGAAAATCAAATAAAAGTCGAACAATTCGCTCGGAAGAACCCGTGCACAGTGTGATCGATAAAATACACATATGAATTTAAATAACACAGTGAATACACATTGTAAAGATTACACAATTGACGAGTTAAAAATTTCTAAAAAATCGAAAGAGCGATACACAAATTCAGGAAATTTGGTATTGGGCCGCTGTGTCATTCTTTTGATGTGTACAAAGATTCGATTTCGAATCCGATTGGTCCGAGAACAAACCGTAGGTGGATGCTGTGAGCAAGTGAATCAGTGCTGTCCCACTATCTTTCCTCGCTGAGCGTACATCAGTAAGATTCACCTCTGAAAATTGAACGTACCGCACACACCTGCGGGCTCATACATATTCAACCGAAATGTGGAGAGTTTCGCGGTCCTGTTTCTCTCTTTCTCTCTCTCTCTCTCTCTCTCTCTCTCTCTCTCTCTCCCTCTTACTTTCTATATTCGTCGCGACTGATTGCTCCCGAGGTGGCGAATTAACAAGGGTCGAAATCGGATGCAGAGCTGCTCGACAATTGGACGGCTTAAGTAAAGTTTCGGTTTGGGTTTCCTCGTTTAGACATCCTTGCTTTTGAGACTGGAGTGCCAGCGACGTCCTTAAGTCGAACATCAAGGTGTCTTCGACGAGGCTTTCACTCCTGCGTTCCCTTCTTTGTACCGGAGTTGTCTCTGACACAACCTAACTGTGTGCTACGGTTGCATTTGGTTAAACTTTGCCTCAGGAAACCAGAAACGTTTAACTTCTTTTTATGCAATCCTGTAGATTTTGGCGAGAAAATGACGAAAATCCAAGTTTTAATGTCAGGAATTTACTGGTCCGAAAGTTATGCGCGTCCAAAGTCGAGCGATTTTAAGAGTTTCCGATATCACTTTTTGAGCAAGTCCGTGATCAATTAACGGTTAATGACGAATGGCTCCCAGCTCGTCGAAGGTGGGTCTACACAGTGTTCCCTGATTGAGAGATTCGATTTTCCGTCGATCACCGTGTCCGCGGAAGTTTTAATTTCTGTTTCAACGCGGAACCGGCTTGCCCGCCAATCAAATCGCTTGGCCGGGAAGTTTCCCGAAGTTTCGGGAAAACTCGAGAGGTGGTCCGTTCGAGGAATTGGGCCGCCGATGCGCGACGATCACCGCATTATCGGATTAATTCAGCCTCGTCAAGTTTCGCTTCCGCGACGTCCACGGCCAACTTCTTCCCGACTCCATGCGAAATTGAATCGTCGCCGAGAAAAGAGCTGAAAATCGCTGCCCGTTATACAGGGTGGTCCGTTTAAGTAAGGCCATCTAAATATCTCTTCAGATTATTGTGATGCAAAAATATTTGTTACGTAACGTACACGGTGTCAGTGGACCAAATATCTGGCAAGAATATTTTCTTCCGAAAGTCATTCTTTTCGGAGTTATCAAGGTCATCGGTGTTTTTTGATACATAACTACATTTTTTTTTATTGCATCGCGAAACTGATCGAACAGTACATCCGACAGTACAGTCAGATATGTATAATAACATGACCTTGATCTTCGAAAATTAAAGTTTTACCTAGAACTGATATCCACCTAGATCGTAGGCTTTGACTAAGACTCTACAATCAAGAGCGTAAATGTAAATAAACATGTGGAGTGTAAACGTCTGGTGTGACATTTTCAATAATCAAATAATTGGTCCTTCTTTCATAAACGGTACTTTAAATGGAGAAAAATTTGCAACATTCTTGCAAAATGAGCCACAAATACTTACCACTAGACAACCGTTTAAGAATTTGGTATCAGTGGAATGGTTGTCCGGCACATTCGACACGTCTTTTCAAACTTTTGGATGTAAAATTTCCAAATCGATGGCTTGGTCTCACTGGAGTTGTAAGATGGCCACCGCATTCACCAGACGTCACACCAATGGACTTTTTTGTGGGGAAAATTGAAACAAACAGTTTATGATGAATAACCAACTACACCAGAAGACATGAAGAACCGAATAGTTAGAGTTTGTGTTCATATTAACTGCGAAACAATTGAAAGATCTGTACAGTCGGTCATTGCACGTTTCATGAAATGTGTCACCGTAGAAGGACACCATTTTGAACATCTCTGATGATAACTTAAGAGAAAGTGAGTGTTATTTTAACAGTTAACACACACACACATGCGCACGCGCGCACTGATCGATATTTTTAATGTGATGAAAAATATTTTCTTCGCATTCACAGGTTCAGGAGGCCGAAGATATTCGACACCAGTTCTAGGTAAAACTTTAATTTTCGAAGATCAAGGTCATTTCAAGGTCATGTTATTATACATATCTGGATGTATTTTTCGATCAGTTACACGATGCAATAAATGACCTGAAAAAGATATTCTTACGAGATATTTGGTCCATTGACACCATGCACATTGCGTAACAAATATTTTTTGCATCACAATAACCTGAAAAGACATTTAGGTGGTCTTACTTAAACAGACCACCCTGTATACCTCTCGTTCCACCTCGCAAAACTTCGGTGTGAAACAGAGGTGTCCGCGAGATCATTCTAACAAATCTCCAGGAACTGTCTGGCTAAATTACTGCTGATCGAATTGTTGGTGACCGGTGCGATTAGATCGACAATTTTACAACGAACAATCTGAAAGTTGAAACCTATCAACATAGGTTTGGAAATCAATTTTTATTACAACACATTCTGTCATACTTTATTAGAAGATATTAAATGAATGGGAGGAAGAAGAAATGCGCCTAGCGTTATTTTTATTTAAAGCCGAGAAAAAATAAGTGTAGAGAAGATTTCTCAGTTTTTATTTTTCATTTAACGAAGGTCTTACTGGGGCTCTCTTGATGCCAAAGTCGTAAATCGCGTCCTCTTGTCTCGTAAAGCACGCCTGCTATCTCTTCTTGACGATTTCCTTCGAAATAACAGTTTATGACGAGCCATTTCTCAAAGATAATTTATTATCGCTGTCGCGTCTTTCTTATCGTCTTTGTAAACTTTACGTGGCTAATTTTGAAATAGCCAATGAAACGTTAGCATAGTTTTTTCGTAGATATGATCTTCTCGTAGATATGGTCCCGTTTAAAAATTTTGAGACAATCCACGGCCATTTCCGATGTAACAATGTACAAGGTCTAAAGAAATGTTTGGCCTTGGCTGCCATAGGCGTATTTTACATTTTCGAATCGATGAAAATCTGCGAAAAAGGTACCGCAGAGTTGACCTTGACCTTTAACACGTTAAGTGCCAAAAATCACTCTCAGGGATTCTTACAAAATCAGTGTAATTTAATTCATGAAACCGAAACTGGAAATTTAAAATGTATTATGGGGGATGCTGTCTTAACCCTTCTGAATTGTAAAAATCCTAATAAAACTCAGTTTATCTGGATATGTCACAATAAAAACGAATTTCTTAACCTAGTCAAAAATCACTGTCAATCATATGTGATTGACGTGGCAGTTAACGAGTTAATGTCAAAATCAAGGACAATTTTGCGGCAACTTTTTTTGTACAGATCTTCATCGATCCGAAGATGTAGAAAGCACACAATTTGCACATATCGACGGGAAAAAAATCCCAATGAAAAGCAACAGTCCCGAAGTGACTCGAGCCGAAAGCAAAACAAAACGAACCTCAAACAAACCGTGTAAAACGCGTGGAACAATAACGATTTCGACAAAGACGCGGCCCGACACGATTCTTTCGTTCGGCAGCCGTGAAATTTCGGGACAAAGGGGACCGATTGTCGGAATGATTCATCAGTTTCGGACAGGATGCGGGAATAATGAACAAGTATCGGCCGCTCTATGCGCGAAATGCACCCGTGGCACCCGGCGTATTAACCACGCCGCGTTTCATCCGCACAATTAACCGTAGAATATTTCGATAATACATCCAGCCTCGGCGTGTGTCGAAAAGGGGACGGGTAGGGGGAGGGGAGGAGAGAGAAGCATCAAACATTTAACATGAAATTCGATTCGACGTTTCCCGATCGCCGGGAATCCGGGTCACCGGCTAATGCACTTAGGCGAGCGCGGCGCAATTGCGACTTGCAACGGAAGGTGGAGAGGACCTTCCTCGGTGAATCGGACATCGCAGGATCATCTTCCACCTCGGCCGATACCCGGGGAAATTGATAAAATCGCCGTCTGTTTTTAAGCCAGGGACGCAAGATGCTCCGGACAGTTAGACGTCGTTAAAAGGAGCTTATCGGGGCTCGGGCTCGGCCGGAAGCGAACGGTGTCATCGGAAGATGTCTGCAGACGATCGTGAAAAGAGATGAAGATGCGCGTTCGCATGTACCAGGCTGCTTTATCTATTTGTTGAGGATATGATAGGAATGGTGTTTCTCTTATCATAAAGCACAGCGTTAGTGAATAACGAACTTTCTTTAATATATAGTGAGTATAAAAAGTATTCGTACACCTCTTATAGTTTTAGAAAACCATATATTTCTTTATGTATTTGTACATTCTTTTATAAAACAAAAACAATTACGATTATTATATGTCTTAATTACAAAATGTGACATAAATAAACTAACGAAAAGTTAACGTTAATGAGATATATTAAAACCAGTCTGAAGTCTCTCAAAATTAGCACACAAAAAGTATTCGTACACGAAACAAATTTAACAATAAACGTGCTATAATTTGCGATAATAAATTAAATTAATATTTCGTTGGATAGCCTTTCGACTATATAATTGCGTCCAGTCTTTGTGGCATTGAATCCACTAAATTCGATGTGATTTCGTGTGTAATATTGCACCATTCCTCTTGAAGAGCAAGTTTTGATTGTTTTTTACTTGAAATATGACTGGTTCGAATTTTTTTATCAAGCAGATCCCATCAATTTTCGATCGGATCAATATCCGGTGATCGCGGAGGTGTTTTCAAATATTGTGGTGTGCTATACAGCAACCACTCTCTTGTGTTGTGTGCTGTATGTTTGGGGACATTGTCTTGAGTGAAGATAAAGTTGTCTTTTAGACCCATTTTTTCTGCACTACTTATAATGTGGGTTTTTAATATGTTTAGGTATATTTTGTGGTCCATGATTCCCTCGATGAAGTGTAATGACCCCACTCCAGCAGCACTCACACAACCCCAAACCATGACCGAACCTCCGCCGTGTTTTACTGTGGGACGTAGATTTTCTTTTTGTAGCTCTGTATTTTTCTTCCTCCAGACCGTACAATTGCCATCAGAGCCAAAAACATTAAATTTACTTTCGTCAGTAAATATGACTCTTCGCCAAAACTCGATAGGCTTATTAATATTATCTTTCGCGAAATCAAGTCTCTTCTTTCTATTTGCGGCATTTACGAAATACTTCTTGCGAGCAATTCGGCCGTGATATTCATTATTTTGTAAACAATTACGAATAGTGCTGGCTCCAGCGTTGTTTGCAAGCTCAACAGCAATCTTAGGGGCACTAATTTTAGGATTTTTTTTTATTTCACGCACTATAAAACGTGTTAACATCATCATCGTGTTAACTAAGTTTTCGAGGTCGACCAGATTTCGCTTTATTTTTATTGGTTTTTCGTTCACCATATGGATTTATAATTCCTTGTATAGTGCTATGTGACCTATTAATTGTTTTTGCTATTTCTCGCAATGATTTGCCCTGATTATGCAGTTGTATAATAATTTTTCTTTCAGTCTCACTTGTTTCCTTACCTTTACGACCCATTTTACCGAATGTTACAAAAATTCACTAGTTTTGCAGAAGGTTGCCACTAGACTGTGCATCAAAGACTGTGATTATTTATCGGGTCCCGCTAAACCATAATATAAACTATCGGACGCCTTTCAAATGCATTCTAGTACCTGTTCGAATACTTTTTGCGCGCCAATTTAGAGACACTTCTCATACTTTTCAATTTTTCTCGTTAACGTTAAAATTTTTCAAGTACATTTATATGACAATATGTAATTAAAATATATAACAATTACAATTATGTTTCGCTTTATAAACATGTGTGTAATTACATAGAGAAATACATGGTTTTTTAAGTCTACAAGACGTGTACGAATACTTTTTACACTCACTGTATAAAAACTTGGAACTGTGAACTTATTATATATACCAGTTATGTCCCGCCCAAACCGACTCTTTCGTCGAATTGACTCTTGGGCGGACGTGCAACTAACGTCTTCCCCACTCTCGTCTCGTGCCGATCGTCATTTCGACTTACGACGCACACTCCATTAGCCTTTTTCAACTTGTTACATTGTAACAGCCAAAGCGACGCAGCGCCGACACCCCGACATTCCCGGATGTGAGTTTTACTTACAATGTGACTACTTTATTTCAACACTATCGAACCCTCTTCCTCTTCCATGCCGATCTTAACCCTTTGCACTCGGCGCTATTTTCATTCTAAAACTAAATTTTTCTTCCGTCTTAGAATATTTTCATTTTATTCATATGAAACTGATCCGATTTCCACAATTAATATTTAAATGTTTAGTCATCTATTAAATACAAATTTTGTAATGTAACAAATATTTTGTAATATTTTTTGTAATTTCTTTGAAATAATGCCACAATAATTTTTAGTGGTGCTTCACAGTCACTACTCGAGTGCAAAGGGTTGATTTTAGCACTCGAATGGTGACTGTAAGGCACCACTAAAAATTGCTGTATCATTATTCAAAATATTTCTTACATTATTCAATTTGTTCATATTTAATAAGTTACTAAACATTTCAGTATTGTACAAGTAAATTGCACTATTCTCGTATGTATAGCATGAAAAAAATAATATTCTAGGTAGGAAGAAATGTTTTGTTTTGGAGTTCAAATAGCTTCAAGTGCAAAGGGTTAATCTTCTCTGCATCCTCCATTTTTGCTTATTACGAATTAGCGCGTTATACAGGGTGTTAAAAAAACCATTCAATATTTATATGGTATATAGGATACATTATACTCAGTAAAAAAGCTTTAGTAAATATAGGTCGAAAAGTCAACCGTTTCTGAGATATAAACATTCTTGCTTGCTAACTTCATGATTCATTTACTACTGGCCTTTCGATATTTACAGAATATTTTCCATGTATCTTCCTCCCTTCGATGAATAACTGACTGATTTCGGATGAAATCTATTGTCGGCACTTGAATAAGAACATTCAGAACGTGGTTTGTAAATGCTAAAGTAAACATCGCAAGCGATGGAAGCAAGTAAGTCAATCATGATACTAGCAAACAAAAATGTTTACATCTCAGAATCGATTGACCTTTCGACCTATGTTTACCAAAGCTTTTTTACTCAGTACAGTGTATTCTATATACCATATAAGTATTGAATGGTTTTTTTGAACACCCTGTATACAGGCTCTGAAGCAGAACCGTTGTTTCTAAATTCTAAATGGACAAGTAAACAGAAGCTCTTCCATAAAATCAATATTTCTATTGACCACAGATGAACGAATAAATCGAAACTCTGAAGCGGAATTTATATTTCTGCCGATTTTATGTAAATGCATAAACAGAGGCTCTTTAAACCGGAACCATTATTTCTATTCTAAATGAACGAAGAAATAGTTTTTAACGGAACCAATATTTCTACTGCTCCTATATTGGGAATGGGTGTATATATAATAAAAGATTACTCTCTTATAAAACACAGAATCGAAATTATATTTCAAATGTTCTCTAATAAGCACGTCGTGAGATGCGTCTTTACCTTTTGAGAGGAACGTCACGAATGAATCAAGAAAACGAAACAGAGGAGGAACAGTTCAATATAAACATCAGAGGATCGAGGGTCCCATGCCTGGGACAATATACAATGTATATCTCAAGCGATCCTTCAAACGATCATATAAACGATCCCTCCTTCTAGAGAAAATAAAGATTCATTTTGTTTCATTTATAAAATAAATTCCAACATCCTAAATGAATGAACACACTAATTTCTCTATATATGGACCGTTTATTTTGAAAGTGGTCTAAGTCCATTTTTTCTTGTTTCGAGAAAATTAAAGATTAGCATATCTGTCAATTAAAAAATGTAGGTTAATTGTATCAAGTCTGGCAGTGTTTCTACTGATTTATCAATATCTAATTTGATTACATTTTGTTTTAGGCGAATTTAACTAAAATAATGTATATTTACGGGCTGCAAACGGTCTTATACCACTTTCGAAATTAGTCAATTGTAAAAATCGTTTACTTTCAATTTTGAAAAATCAAACATCACTCAAAAAAAATATTTCATATTAGTCCAATTTTTTTACAAATAATAACAAGATATAAAATACAAGTAGTATTTTTAATTTTAAACGTTAATTATATTGTTAAAATGAACATAAGATATTGGTAGTATTTACTTATGCTCTTCATGTGGCATTGTTTTGAAATATTCGTGATGCACAGGAGGTATATAGGGTAATAACTGCTCCATATTCTCATATTTTTTGTAAGTAATAGGCCTGGCATCGTGATACCAAGGCGCCATGGCGATTTTTCAAATTTTGGCGGTCTTCCCGGGCATGTAGGTCATAAATTTAGTCTTCAATTCTTTTTCCTCCATCGTTGTTTTATATAAAATAGTATATGGTTCACTTCTGAGAAACCTCATCCAACATATTTGCAACCATTTTACCTTTTCTCCATTAGTGTTTCTTCTTATCAAGAGACTTTTTGTTGAAACGAAATTCTCTCGTTTCATTTCATGTAAAATGAATTTATTGTATTGTCTACATTGTTTTATGACATCATAATGATCCTGCTACTGACCGACAACCGACTGCGGGGCCACCTGTTTGTGGAAATTGGACTTACACCACATTCATAATTGATGGTAACGCAATTTCTTTAACCGCCAATTTTAAATTGGACAAAGTATAGTCATTTTTTAAGAAATTAAATACTAACTAGTTATAAATAAAAAGTTTACACTAAATGAAGGATAAATTACGTGATATCTCATTTTTAAAAAAAATGGAGTTACACCACTTTCAAAATAAACGGTCCATATGTCGCCAAGCTCTGAACGATAAACGTCGCGGAATTATCCCCACTACCGCGGGGTATACCCTGCGAGGGGCCACGAAGAGAGGCCTTGAACGTTGAGGAGTGTAGACAAAACACAGCTCGGGTACCTCTGTTGGATGATACATTACTCGGACAAGATCTGTGTTGTTGACATATGGACCGTTTATTTTGAAAGTGGTGTAAGTCCATTTTTGAGAAAAATGAGATATCACGTAATTCATGCTTAATTTAATGTAAATTTTTTATATATAACTGGTCCGTGTTTAATTTCTCAAAAAATCCCATGTTTTGTACAACTTAAAATCGGTCGGCAAATGAAATTCTATAATCATCGATTATGAAAGTGAGGTAAGTTCAATTGACGGAGGTAGGTGGCATAGTTTGATTTACAAAAACCGTTACCTTACTAAATTGTCTGTCTCAATCGCATATTACAAGCGAAATATGTACGTCTTAAACGAGGATTCTCACAATTTCCACGATAATAAAGTTAATATGTATTTGTGGGACGAAACCATTGCTTCTAAAGGATCACAAGAGGTAGCTTCTTGCTGTTTGAAGCATTTAGAAAATGTAACAACCCAAAGCCATGTTATTGCCTACAGTGACATGTGTACTGGGCAAAATCGAAATTTACAAATGGCATTGATGTGGTTGAAGGTTGTCCAGTCGGAAAATAACATTGAGATCATTGATCACAAATTTTTACTCTCGGGGCATTCATATCTTCCGAACGATGCAGATTTTGACATCATATAAATGGCATTGCGAAAAAAGAATTTTGTATACACACCACAAGATTACTATAATGTAATAGCGCAATGTAGAAAACATGATAAATTCATTTTACATGAAATGAAACGGGAGAATTTCATTTCAACAGAAAATCTCCAAAATGCGATTAAAAAACATATTAAAAAAGTACTAATGGGGAATAGGTCAATTGGTTGCAAATATGTTGGTTGAGGTTTCTCAAAAGTGCACCATATACCATTTTTTATAAAACAACGATGAAGGACGCAGAATTTAAAATTATAAATTTATTACCTATACGTCCTGGAAGACCGCTAAAATTTGAAAAAATCGCCCTGGCGCCTTTGTACCAAAATGCCAGGCCTATTACTTACGAAAAATATAAAGACATGAAGAAGTTATTACCTTATATACCTCCGGTGCATCATGCATATTTTGAAACACTACCACATGCAGAGAATAAGTAAATACTATCAGTATCTTGTAATTTTGACAATGTAATTGGCGTCTAAAATAAAATTTTGTGTTGTTATGCGTATTTGTAAACAAAATTATATAAAAATGAAGTATATTTTAAGTGATATTTGATTTTTCAAAATTGAAATTAAACGATTTTTACAATTGTCTAATTTTGAAAGTGGTGTAAGTCCATTTACAGCCCATAAATGTGTGCTATCGTACTCTAATTCGTCTAAAACAAATCTATATAATTAAATTAAATATTGATAAAACAACAGAAACAATGCCAGACCTCATATAATTTGCCTATATTTTTAAATGAACACATACGCTAACCTTTCATTTTCTTGAAACAGAAGAAAATGGACTTATACCACTTTCAAAATAAACGGTCCATATATCGAGAAATCACTCTCTCTAGGAATAGGTTAGGTGAAAGCCAAGCGGTACCACAGTGAAGTTTGCTTGATAACGTATTTATTATACTCTATTAAACTCGTACAATTATCTCTCGTTTATCTCTTACAAACGGCTCTTCTCTCAACTTTCTTGTTAAACTATTAAACTTCGTTTCTTCAACTCTAATTCTTTTACTCTCGCTCTGTGTCTCTTCTCGCGACCACGACCTACCTCAAATCGCTCGGCAGATCGTCGTTAAAATACATAAACAAAATCGTTGTCAAAATACATAAACAAAATCTACATCGCTCGCGATCGTTACATCTTTCTTATTGCCTCCCTCACACACTCATGCTCTCTCTCTTTTATACTCATTCGCACACGCTCGCTCGGGCATGTCGTATCGACGACTTCAAAACGCCTCGCTGCGTTCGGCAGTTTTTGCATCCCTACATTTCTATTTAATTCACTTCTCACAAATTCTTACAAATTCTTACAAATTCTATCGACTGTTTAAATTGCCGAAATAAATTGAAAAACGTGCCCTATCACTTATTTCGTCGGTTTTAAAGGGAATTTTCGATTCGGACGTGTCAGGATCAGAGTTCGCGGGGGAATAAACATCAGCACGTCGAAAACGGATCCGCGTCCGGATCGGGGGTGCATACGGGTGGGTACACAGAGCGCATCGCATCAAGTTCACGCGACAGGCCGGCCCGAAACTGTTGTACGGCCAAGTTTAAACGGTTCTGGCCCTGCAAATGTCGGCCGACCGCGAATCACCATTCGTCGAATTAACGCGGAGGACAGTTCGAAGGAATGTTTCCGGCCCCGGTTTCGTAAACAGTCCGCCACCGACTCTCCCCGTTAAACGACCCCCTTCTCTCTATCCATCGTTTTCGTACGCCTCTCGCGGCCGTTCGTTAAATATTTTCAGGCTTTTATTATCGCCGGGAGAGGCCGACCCTGCAAATTATTCCGCGCGAAACTGCCCGATGGACCGAGAGTAATCGGACACAAGCGGATTCTTTTTTAAAACGTCATTCTGTCCAGGGAGAGACAGAACAGTGGATATTGTTTTCGCGCGATCGAGCTCGATCCCGGTTCTCCAGAATATTTTTTCACTGCTATTTTTAAACGTCGGCGTTTAATATCGCGTCGTAAGCAGATCGCGGAGTTTTTGCAGTTTCATTTTGCATAAAACGGTTAAATCGTAAGAAGCAAACGTTTCACTGTGAATAATGACGGACGTCTGATCGATTGACACGCAGTTATTGTGTATTTGACTCGTAAATGAAGTGGATTTGCGCAAATCGTTGTTGCTCCCGACGTGTTTCGTGATCGAGCGACGATTCCAATTTACAGTTCGCGAGAACGAATTTACAACAACATATCAAAGTGTCATACAATTATTTTCAAGGAAAATTTTAAAAATAAGAGAAATTTTGAAGCAAGACTTTTACGAAAAATGTTTTCGAAGATTCGGTACATTTTCCATCTGGCAAATCAAGAGTCACGTGATACCTACAAAATTCTGTGCCAACATAGACTTGTTCTTGGTTAACAATGCTGTGCAGATGCAACCAGCGTCTATAGTTATACACGTAGAACGTACACTCTAACCTGAAACATAAGCATTGTTTTAAAACCTGATGCTTCAAAACCGCATTTATTAGGTTGTACCTATTGTTTCATTTCGTTCTCGGCGAATACGCACATGTGGAGCTGGAATAGCTTCTTGAGCAAGCAAATAACGCGGCTAGTTAAAGGGAAGCACACGAAACAATAAACGTCTGATTGAAAATATGATCTCCCGATGCTGTGTAACATTAAGCGTCCACGTAACAAACAGGACTCTCAGGGTAACTTAAAATCATTCCACCAATTTAACACTAAACCTACCACAAGCGGTGAAATGTTACTGTGTTTGAAATTTCGTTCAGAATTTCTTGGATACAACGTTACTGTATCGCCATGTAACTTATTGACTTCTCCTATAATATTCATAAAACCCATTTTTCAATATTCACAACTTTCTTTACTGTTTACTTTCCGAAAAAATTTCATAGCATGTCTTTCTATATTAACACTAGAACTACCGAGCAATAAATGCGACCGACGTATATTGCTTTGTAACAGTGACAAAAATGTGCCCATTCAGACTTCATACAACTTTTATAGTAATATGTGCTTCAATGAAGAGGTTTATTAAAAAATTTCTGATGAAATCATTTTTACAGTTTCAGTAATTGTAAACGAAAAAATTAGGAACCAGTCATTTTGATTGGTCCGTCATTTGACCGCTCATGGTAGGATTAGGTATAGGGGAAGGTTGTTTAAGTCGTACCACCACGTAAGTCGTACCTAGGTATTTTCTATAACTAGAACGCACTATATGCAACTTAGAATACTGTATTCGCGTAACCTAAGATGATACTTCGAGCATATTCTTTAGTCAGTTCTCGTCAAATCAGCATTGAAAAGTTGTGCCAAAAAATCATTTTGTTCCTAATGCTCATTAAATTTCTTGTAGTGTTTGAAAGCATCTGTGGTAGGTAAAACACAACTAAATATGTATTGCATATTAAATATTGGTTATACATCTATCCATGTATTGTTTCCTACATGGATTTTGTTAAATATTCCTTCTGATGTATTTATTGAGGTTATGTGGAACGGGAAGCACATGTTCGTTAACTCGTACCTGTTTGCGCTTTTTAAGTCGTACCAGTGGTACGACTTAACGTTCCGTGCGTTTTACAATGTCAGCGCAGTTAGATTGTGAATTAACGTCGTCTTCATATAAAGATTATCTGCAAAAATGTGGAGAACAAAAAGAGACGTCTGTGAAGCGAAAAATAATAACAGGAGCATCCAATAAGAAAAAAAAAGAATAATAATGAGTGGTATTGTACTCTTTGTGATGAGAATAGGAAAGATAATATGATTCAGTGCCTAAAATGCAAAATTTGGATGCATGACAAATGTGCTGGAGTGTCCAAAAAAGTAAAAAAATTCATTTGTACTAATTGCAAATAAATAAATTATTATTTAACTAATATCTACTCTGATTTTGATATTACTTTGGTATAGGTACGACTTTGGGATCGGAGGTACGACTTAACAAACAGGTTTGATAAGTCGTACCGATCACTTATTTTTTTTCAATTGTTGTTTTACAGAAATATAAACAGTTCTGATGCATTATTTTCATACCAATAAAAGCTGTATTTACTAAAGTTGGTATATATATCGCAAAACCGATATTTTGTTGCAAAATTTTCAATTTAAAGACAATTTTATTTTAGAGGTACGACTTAAACAACCTTCCCTTACATGGAATGTCGATAGGTTTAGTGTTAATGCTTATCGAGCATACTCCTCGTCACGATTGATCGATCATTCAGGCGCATACCACTTGGGCGTATAAATCTGAAAAGTCTTGAACATTTCCAAATAATTCTTACTGATCTCAACTCTGTTTTTCTTTCTTTTTCTTTTTTGTTTTTGCTCAGTTTGAAAAATCGAAACGCGTGCCCCGCAATTTTCTGAGCGAGTTTAATCAATTTTCAGCGAGTTTCGAAGGTTTCCAGCGTAAGCATCCGAATAATTTCGTCGATTGTCATGTAAAAGAGTATCGCGGAGCGAAGTGAAGCCGTAAAAATCGGTCAAGAATCGCTCGGAAAGCTTGGTTCCGTCGCATTCGTGTGGAACGCACGTTAACAACGACGCGACGCGACAACGCACTATAAGGTCGACCGAGACACCGCTTTCAATGGTGGTGTATTATTGATTTCATCCCGGAGAGAAAGAGAGAGAGAGAGAGAGAGAGAGAGAGAGAGAGAGAGAGAGAGAGAGAGAGAATGCTATCTAACCAGTCGGCTTTCACGGTTCTCTACGTTTCAACCGGTGAAAAGCTTCGATTGTTGTTGCACGTACAGCTACAAACCCCGCGGGCACGTTTTACCATTTATTATTAGGTTGTTGCATAAGCATCGCTCTCCATTTCGTTCCTGTAAACACTCTATCAGCGAGCAACGCGATCGAAATGCGTCTATGGGACCTGATTTGCATTCAGGGATGCATAAAATATATACATATATATATGTTTCAATTGATTCGCAACGAATGGCTCACTCTATTTCGAATTGCAGCGCCAATTTTATCGGCGGCTTTTATCTTCGACACTGCGACGATAAAACGTTTCATTCGGTGCAAAGAGACTTCCAAATTGTACGATATACGTGTGCGTTTAATCTACGAAACTGTAAATCTTTCGGCAAAATCAGTATTTTCAATGTCTATCTTCAAATTAGTATTTTTTTATATTTTTACGGAAACTGCGATCTTTCTGTTCGAATTTTCGCCGTTTCTAATGTGCAACGATTTATAATTATATTTAAGGAGATCTGTATGCATGAGGTACAAAAATACGCAACAACTGGAAATGCAGAACCATTAACAAACATACAGTTCTACAATAAATATCGTATAATTCGTACGAATAAAAATTACACAGTTTAGACACACACAATAATCGTTTTGTTATTTTATTTTACTTTTTTTGTCGAGATACGAAGAGATTTTCGATCGAGAATCGCACTGCCATTGAACAAACACACTCCAGATCTTAATACAAAATAAAAGTTCTCTATCCCAATCGCAATAAACTGGAGTAAAATATAAATTTAATAAATTCAATGAGTTAAAAATAATACACTCCTCGTTCCTGTTATAAAAGCCTAAAACTCGCAGTCTACTCATCACTAGGAATTATTTCTCCTTAACAAAAGGTATATTAATAATAACAACGCTCGATATGGTTACTGGCTTTAAATGTCTAACTACAATAATTTCCTTAAGGAAATAATATTAATATTATTCATTGTTTCAATTCGTTCTCGTTCGATCGACTCGGCAGATCGTCTCGGAAGATGCGCGAGGAATGGAACGGCTTATTAATGTTTCAGATCATCGGATTATCACTTAGGAAAGTAACTCGATCAGCGGATCGGTGCGCCCTGGAATGGGGGAGAGTCGCGTGCATTTTCAATTCGCTTGCAGGCGTAATGGAAGCTGGAACCCCGGGCGTAATCGAGGGCGAAAAATCGATTCGGAGGCGGCGCGTCTGCGAGAATCGAAGATCCCGGGTATTGCATCGGGATTCGTGGTAGTAATGCTTATTCTTATTTGGCGCGCGAGATTCCACGTACAATGAAGACAATTTCGCGGCGCCCGACGCCTCTGCAAATTTAGAGAAAGGGACTCGACTCAGCGGCGGGCCTGATGCGCGGATAATACCCGAGCAATAATGTCGATAATGAAACGGGACGGGATGCGACACCGATAAACTTTCAGCTGGCGCATTACCCCGCGGAAGCTTCTGTTTGGAATTTAATAACGCTGCGAAAACTGATGGGCCCCGAGGAGAAAGAGAGAGAGAGAGAGAGAGAGAGAGAGAGATATTCGCGATGTATTAGGTTCAGTTTATTAAAATTGTAGAAAGAAGAATGAAACTTCCTGTCCATACAAATCATTTTTATTTTCCATTCTCATCCGACAGTAATTACTTTCGTAATCCACCTGCGACTTGTTTGATCAAGCTTTGACTTACTTCTATAAAAATCGATTATCATGTTCGATGAAAAAATTGTGTCTGCGTCTAGAAAAGTTGATAAATAAGTACTTGTGCTAATACACCGTCAATCTTGATTTGCAGATTATTTGCGGTGACAGATTTGTCACGAGATACCGAGCTATTGATCCAACAGTACCGATACGTATGTTGAACAGGCTCTGTTCCAAAGATTTTTCCCTGAAAGCCACAATTTAATAAAATTGCTCCGCGGAACAGACTCGAGCGAGTAAGTTGATTGGAAGATGTTTCTGATCTTCTTCAAATAATTCTTTCTGCATTACCGATATCTATATATACCGACGGGAGTCGGATTACCTTTGCGATCGAAGACCGAATGCCAAACGCACAATATCGTCGGATACCGCGAAGTTAGATCCCCGGGCGTCTCCTATTTTTGTCTTCATCCCCTAAAGCCAGAAAGAAAGGAGAATTCGATTTCAATTTCTTGCCGCGGTCGAATTGAATTCCAGCTTGAACGGGTATCCGCCTTTTTCCCAGAGCTTAAAAACCGCTTGCACCGTATATATGGCTTCGGCCGATAATTATTAACGATCGGTATCGGTTCCGGCGGCCGCAGTTAGTATGCAAACGATTATCGTTATTGGAATATTTGCGAGAGACTGCCGAGAGGATTCCGATTCCAGTTTCTTCTCTCGGTATCGCTCCGCGGAGTTCAATCTCGGCGATTCCGATTTATATTTGTCCGTAACATAAATTCATTCGGTTGTCCCCGGTATCTTATCCTCATTTGTTAACGCGTTCATAGTCCCCTCAGCGACCAGCAAGTTTGAATAAAATCGAAGTAATTTGTTCCGTAAAAACGGGAAGGGTAATGTTAAAGGATAAAGTGATAGAGGGATGTAGGAATAGAGGAATATAGAGGGATGTAGGAATAAAGTAATATTGAAGGATAGAGTAATATAGAGGGACATAGGAATAGACTAATGTAGACTGATATAGGCATAGGGTAATATTGAAGGATAGTGTAATATAGAGCAATATAGGAATAGAAAGGACATAGGGATATAAAGATAGAGGGATAGGGGATATAGGAATGTAAGTACATTGGGAATAGAGAACTAGAGAGATAGAGTGAGGAGCGGAAGCACATGCTTTTCTCGCGGTCCAGTTTCCTGTCCGACACTCTCGAACCTCCATCGTCGTGTGGATGGGTCGGACAGGGACGAAAGATAACGATGATGCTCTTTGTTCGCTGCTCATAGTCCCGGCACGCCCTCCAGGAATGTTTTCATACGGAATCAGACGTGGCCTCAACAGGCACCATTACACGATCGTGACCTGCTGCTACGGGCGCGCTGTATCACAAAAGTGCACGGTCACTTTCCTAATTATGTTTAGCTAAACGTACCGAAACGTACTCCGAGAATGATTAAAACAATGAAAGCCTAAAGAACTCCAAAGAACCGGAGTTTTAACGTGGAGAATAGCTTTCCGGGAATTGCATAACCTTATGCAGTCTGTTGCGTCCGAGGCGGTTTTAGCATATGTATGATTTTTGCGAAACTTCCCGAATAACTTATGGTGTTCGCCGCGCGGCTTAAAGAATGCGACGACGACGACGACGACGATGGTGCATAGCAGACCGTGCACCGGTTCGTATGCAGCTGGCTTTGTTGGACTCGTGTGCATCCGGAGGAGATTGCAGGCCTGCGGGTCTCTCGGAACTGCTTTGAACCTGAAGGGAGAGAAGGATCTTCTAGGGGGTGGGGAGAGAGAGAGAGAGAGAGAGAGAGGGAGAGAGACCGAGGGGAGCAGGTTTCTTACTCGCTTTTTGTTCGAAGAGCCCCGCTTCCTTTTCAAGGGCTGACGCTGACGATGATCAGGGGATGTTTTTTCTTCTCGTCGAGGACCACCTCGAACGAAATGACTTCATTATAAAGAGTTAATTGGCAATTTAAAACCAACCTTGTGCAATGTTTAACCGACACTCGAGAACTACGTGTTCGAAATTTAACGCCGAACGTCGACGCTAAAAGTCACTTGCATTGTACGTACGTGGCGGAAAGATATTCTTAAAGAATGACTTACAATTATAATGGTTACCGTTTTCCACCTTTTTTGTGGACTATGCGGTTCTTGTAAATAACCAACTTCATTATCGGTTTGTAACGTACCTCTTGTGTCTTCTGCAAATAAAAAGAAACTGGAGAAAGGCTGAGACTTCTGCGTTCACCTAAAAAATTCGAAGATTGTACCGTAATTTCTCTATATATGTCGTCAAGGCCTGCATGATAAATGTCGCGGAATTAATAGAGGACAGGAGGCCTTGAACGCCGAGGATTGTAAACATAACACAGCTCGGGTATGTCTCCTGGACGATACATGACGCTGGCAAGAGTGTTGTTGACATATATCGAGAATTCGCTGTGTTTATTGAAATATATTCAAAATCATACTGATAGTTCAACGCGTCCAACATTCATTCGGCGCTTATAAGACACAGGCCCGCGAAACATTTGTTGATAATGCCGTTTAATAATTCGCACACCGAAATCCCTGACGAACCGCGAAGATTATCAGAAAATCAGTATTATGGTTTCAACGAGGGCCGTCTAGTTTCGAATCCCTTTTCATCGAACATCCAGCGTTCATTTCGCCCGTGGCGGAAACGTCGCGTCGGGGTCGAGTATTAGGGTAGTCTGCCTTGACGCGGCAAAAGATGCTAGTTGACGGAGTCTGCAGACTTTCCGATCGCGGCTGGATAGAACCTGATCGCCCATGGGGGTTGGATAATCCCGCTAGATTGAATCCAGCTGCCTTCGAGCGAACACCGTCGCACAATTCGCCCGAAAACGTGGCCGAAATTCCTATCTTTCTGTTAGTCGTACTGTATTCGATGCAGGCAAACCTGTCTCGGGAACTCCCTAATTCGCAGAATTTCATTACGGCTTTGTCTCTCTACTCGGGGTGGAAAGCTACCCTTATCGCGCGTGTTCCATCTTAACACTGTACTTACCGTAACAGTTGACTTGATTCTTCATTTATAACAGTTTATCAATTCGTGTAAACCCAATTCTCCAACTGGAAAAAATTAAATTTCGTATTGAAATAGTTATGCTTGTCCAGTTTTTGTAATTTTAAAAAATTGGAATAAAAACAGTGACTTAAAAAAAATGTTTACCTATTAGGATCTAGTGATCGACACAGGTGCTACATATAGATTTTTATTAACACTAAGTTTATGGAGCAGTAAAAGTGACTATTTTGCATTACTTTATAACAAGAACGTGCTACCCACATTTTCAGCAATATTTTTAACACGTTGAATGCCACGTCACCCATATGTGGGTGACGGAGTTATTTGTGCAGGTTTTAAAATTAATTTTTACGTTGATATATTCATAGTAGCAAACTTGATTAGGATCTGTAGTATGCAAGAAAGTTGGAGGACTACTCAGTACCATACATTTAATCTTTTTCAATTTTTATTTCATTAAATAACTTACTTTGATTTTATGAAATTTTTGGGGTTTCTAGTTTGGTGATCAAAGTCTTAAACTAATATATATACTTAAACTAATATATAATTTTAAATTAAAAATATTAGAACCAGTCACGTAAACCTATTGTTAATGATAGTAATAATATTCCGAGGCAAGTGTAATTAACGTTCAAGATATTCGTTGGAACGCGTAAACAGAGTGATTAAGACGCATCCAGAGCTTCGCTCGGGCTTGAACGCCGAGGTAATTTGTCTTCTCTGTTAACAAGTTCATTTTTGAACTACCCGAACTCCAAAGTACACACTCGTTAGCGTTTACATGAACTTCGAGGACTCTTTCATTGAACCGAAACTTCCGATGGCGGAAAGTCTCTTAACCTGCTTGAGCAATATTTTCGTTAAAGATCGACGAGCTTTCAAAGCTAACCTCTTCTTTACAATACTGTCTTCAGGAGTTTCTTTTATAGTTCAAGATTAGGTTCAAGTACTTCGAGATGCAATGGCTTTGTTAGTCAAATTGTAGGTCTGTTCGAGGCTCGCTTCTTTAAACTTTCATGTTTAAAAAGTCTTTAAGTATACTACTCACAATTAGTCTGACTGCAAGTTGACATCAAGTTATTATCAGAATAAGAAATAAATAAATTTTACGTTCAGAAAGACATTGAATAAATAGTTGAGCCGGTAAGATTGAATTTTTAGGATTCAGAATGAAAAATAATTATCACATTTAAAAGGACGTTAAAAATACAATATAAATGTATAAAAGTACAATATACAAATGAATAATTTTCATGTTTAAAAAGCCATTGAATAAATCAGAGAGATTGCAAATTGGTTACGAATTCTTCCAATTCGCAAAAAGACAGTTAAACAGTGTCCCGTCGGAAAAAATCCTTGAATAATGCATAAAATGGCCGAGACAGTAAACTGGTAGTACGTTCTCAGGATTTATAGCAAGAACAAACGGTTCTCTGTTGAAATAATCAGAACGCCGTGCCGCGCCGAGTTATGATCGTCGACAGGTTCGCGCGCGAGCCATCCGGCGCGCGATGCTCGTGTTTTCCAGGCGAATGTTTCGATTAAGCAGTGTTTTAACGGTAGATTTATGGTGTCCATGTTTTTGCAGCCGTTACGGGGAATCCTCCTTTCCGCGGTGCGCCGGTAAAGTTCAAATATATAGGTAGAACGCCGACGGCGAATACAAATCCGCCGTTTGTTTCCAGCCTCTGGCTTCTTATTGCGGAACTTCGGTGTACGGTCGCGACCGTGTAACCGTATCGAGTTTACGAACAGACCGGTCATCGGCTCTAACCCCGGAAACCATAGATCCTCGGAAATAAAGATTATCTGTCTCCGGAAATCGTACATGATAGTTCAGTTAACGGTCCGAAACTTTGCTCCACGATCCCCCACTGCAGTATTTTCCTTTTTCACCGAGATTCATATCCTAGAGAATGAACGAACAATCCAGTTGAAAGTGTACAGAACAATTTTTTCATTCGGGTACCGGTTTATGGAAACAAATTTAGTGTTCATCGAGTGCACGTGCATTTAGGTAATGCACTACGATCCTCTAATATAGCATTTTCCGTTTCCACCAAGACACATATGTTAGAGAATGAACGAAATATTTACTTGAAAGTGTGCAGCACAATTTTTTTATTCGGGCCCTGGTTTATGCAGACAAATTTAGTGTTCACCGAGTGCACGCACACTTAGATAGTGCTCTACGATCCTCTCCTATAGTATTCTCCGTTTCCACCAAGACGCATAT
Source organism: Halictus ligatus (assembly GCA_028454255.1). Classification (NCBI taxonomy): domain Eukaryota; kingdom Metazoa; phylum Arthropoda; class Insecta; order Hymenoptera; family Halictidae; genus Halictus; species Halictus ligatus. The sequence continues at coordinate 11,861,508 of CM052139.1, read as the reverse complement.
CGTAGAGAATGACCGAAAAATCTGGCGGAAAGTGTGGAACACATTTTTTTCATTTGGGCCCTCATTTTTGAGAAAAAATTCAATCTCTGTTGTGTACACGCGCAGTCAGACAATTTCTGATTTATGTGAAATAATGCCAGGAGGTTGTTCCATGTACAAAAATATGTACAGAATGTAGTATATGTACAGCATCAAATCTTTGTTTATCAAGTGCACGTGTACTTTGATTGTTATTTCGCAGGCGGAAATAGGTATACGGGGAATCCAATATAATTTTTTCATCCGCACTTGGTTTTCGAGAAAATAATGTTTGAATATTTATCAAGTGCCCCCGATAAATATTGAAACTTAATTTTTTCGTGAAACGGGTGTTCGAGGAAATGATATTTGCTCTAGATTTTTTACTCGTATTTGCATATAGAATGATCATCTGTTGATTGGTTTATTTATTATCCAGTCGAAAGATTGTTAGGACAGGCGTGTCCAACATCACACTCATGTATTCATTTCATTTTTGATTAAATACGTGTTGTGCAATCGACAGGGGATTATGTACGCGAAACAATTGGAAAGTGTAGTATACAATCCTTTTTGACGTCTCGTTTTCGAAAGTTCGAACGCGTGTTGTTGGACTTGAGCCAAATGCGAGTACACTTCATCTTTAAATCGGATTTTCCTCGATTCGTGGCTTCGAACGAGGAAATTTTGTTCTACAGTTTTTCGCATGTAGAATAAGCTCCTGTTGATTACACCGCCTTGGGAGTCGGCCAAATGCGTTCGAGAAATTGTCGAATACGGTTTTCACGATTTTAGAGCCCCGAACGACTATTCTACGATTCTGATTTGTCCTCGCTCGTGGAAACGTTTCTGTTGAACTACGACCACTCATGCAGCTTGTAAAAGACTAAAGAGCATTTCCAACCGACGACTTTTCTGCAAATTCCCATTTTCATACCTTTTTTTATGGGCGGTGGGGGAATGCATTTATGCAACCCTGGTCTAAGATGGTGTGCGACCAGGTTATGTGGGACTGTCCAAAATGGCGATTTACCCTTTAAGGGACCACCCACTAAACCCCTACCGCTCAGGCTAAAGCCCTATTCTTAGTTGTACTGCTATAAACTGCAAATTATTCTATTTTTAAGCAGTTCTTTTTATAGCATACATCAGTATATATCTTAAGTTAGTTTCAAGAGTATTTCATTAGTGTAATGAATTCTCTTTTTCTAATTGTAAGAGTTTTTCGTATTTTTCTTTCTCTTTCATGATCTTGTATATACAGTAAGGAGCAAAACTGATTACACGCTATTTAAAACAGCATAATTTTTTTCAAATTAGTCCAAATAACTTTGGTGTTTTTGAGAAGTTGGAAGGATTAGTTTATTAGACGAGATGTAAACAATTTTTGACAAAAATTCGAATTGTTCGGAAAAGTTGGTTATTCAGCTTTTTTTTATCTGAGCCTGTATTGAAAATTTGAAGAATGTGTTTGATTCGCTCGAATAAATTTACCAATGCTGAAAATTTCACCGATATTGGTTACTTTTTTAGGATATGAGGGTAAATAATGGAGGTTACAACGCGAACTGGTATAAAACTATTTAATATACGAAGATGTCGTGAGAAAATGCTACAAAATTACGCGGAGTCGACAGGTTGGAAAATGTAACGCGATATGTCCACGCCGAAGATTCGAAGCTTTCTGGTTTTCTGCTTCCTGAGAGCGCGTTAATAAGGTCTCCGAAAACCGTTGAAATAAGGGGAGGTTCTCCACCCCTACAAGGGCATGGAGCAAGTTTCCTCCCCCAAAACAACTGCATCCGGGGACTTCACTCTTAATGATACTGCAACGGTCGGGCCGAGGTTCTGGCAATCGTCACTTAAATGACCAAGCCCTCAACCCGACCTCCCATGGTACGCACTTGAGTAGGATGGAATTTCCGCGTCCGAAAATTCTCACGTTCCCACGCACCATGGTAGCTACACTTTGTTTACGAGTTATAAACGATTAAAAGCTCAATTTTAAGTCGAAAATAGTGTACAATGTCAAATTTTCCCACTTTTTTCCCACAAATTTCGAATAATTTCTGGTGGAATAGTGCCTAATCCTGAAGCTTTTCGAAGTTTAAAATTATCAGCGGTTTTAAAAATTTCATTACGATTTGTGAGAAATGATTCGTTGCGTGTTATATTTGAGAAATTATTATAATTATTAATATCATTTGATCTTGGAAAAAGAACTTCGAGCTTCGCTTTTGTTTAGGAGGAGCCAATTTAACTGTAAATTTTCTTTGAATAATGTTGTAAGGTTTTCCCCGTGTGTCCTATTGTATGGTATCAATAAAAAGTTTCCAAGTATCTCTTTTTGCATCGTTAATTTTTATATGTAATATCTTTCTATTTAATGTATAGGTTTCAATTTCGGCAGTTGCAGCTAATCCTTTTTTAAATTTTCGTTGCATAATTCTTCTTGATTTATTAGTTTTGTCGCTTAATTCTTTTATATCGTCATTTTACCAGAAATTATTTTTGTAACAGAAGTTATATGACTAATTTCACAGAAATCGCAAGAATAAAAAGGTTTCCTTCATTGCGGCAAAAAGTTCTTCTAGAAAAAAAAAAATGAAAGAAAACTCAATTATTCTTGTATATTAGACAATTGCACATGCTGTAAACGCGGAAAGATGCAAGCGCAAGAAATCACAGACTTATGGATCGCAGTGATTTCCTCCCGACTTTTTTCCTCGAACCGATGAATCCCATAAGCGATGAAATATTTTCCGGTAGTAATGCATCCCAGAATAGATTTCGCGGGGCTGGGATCTATGGAAATGAACCCCGAGAGTTCAAGATCTACAGGAATGAAATTCACGCGTTAGAAGTTCATGGAAATGCGACGTGTACGAGTTTCGGATCCTCTAAGGTAAATCATACCGCCGACAGATCCACGAAAACGAGTACTGGCAGCCATAGATCCCTCGCGCACGCGACTTAAATGTTGAAAATCTTAGTTGAACCGTGGTGAAAGCGGTCCAATCACATCTGGAGATCATAGAAGCGGTCGTGAATTCATGGGAATACGATTGGGACGGTGAAAATGTTAATTGAACCATCAGCAAAACGACTCGATCGTGCCTGAGGAGATCGTAGATCCGATTTAAATGTCGGAAATTCTAAATTGAACCGTAACTAAAGCGATTAGATCACAACCAAGGGATCATCCACACTATCGCAGATTTATGTAACTGTGGTTTAAACGTTGAAGATCTCAATTAAACCATAATGTGAGAGGAGATCGATATAAACGACGACAGATTGACGCAATTTGAACCGTTGAAGATCTTAATTGAACTATAACCGATTCGATCGTTTTGCACAATCGAAACGACGCGACGTTTTGACGTTCGGATATTATATTACAACGAGATATAATATTACAACAAGGTTCGTACAGCACCGTAAATCCATGCGAGATCCGATTTGCCCGCGTTCGATGAGCACCGATAATGAATTCTACGCGCGGGAATTTGAATAATTGCAATTCGCTGACCGGAAATCTTGCTCGAGTCCGAAGCCGGGACCCGTCAACAGCTCGCCTGGTTTACATCTCTGTTTATTTCTTGTAGCATCCGCGTCGGGACGCGTTGTCCTCCAATTAGCAGTGTCAAAGATCGATCATGCTGTGCATGCAACGGGAGGGGTGGGAGGAACACGTTTCGCCCGGTGCACGCTGCATGCCAATGTACAATATCCGTGTGCCCGCAAGAATCCTCGACGAAACTTGGCATCTCGCGCGATCGGAACCGTGGTTTTGCCAGCTCCGCCGCTTTTTCTATCGATTCGAGAGATTAGGGTAAACGTGACGCGTACTACTCCATTTTCTACCGACGTTGAATCATTCGACTTTCATTTCGAGCTGCGAAAAAGTTCTGCGCCACTGTGTCACTTGTGCTGTCAATCTTGTGAAAATGATTTGGAAGAATGAAATTGTCTAATTAAAATGATCAACTAGATCGCAAAGAAATTGATTTTTGCACTTAGTAAATAAAATAATACACAATTTGTCAATTAATGTCTAAAATTGAACATTTTCTTTTTCCAGGCGAAAACCGGATCAAGATGCCTCATGTCACGGACGATCCATCGATCGAGAGCTCGAGATCGCCGGGACCTCGACCGGGTTAAATAAAAAAATTCCTCGTGCCGCCGATTAATAATCAGAGGATAGAGATCGAGGAGGAGAAGGCAATCGGCCCAGAGGATCACAGTGAAATGCACGATCTGCCGTGAAAATGTTGATCGACGATCGCGGCAGCGGTATGGGGTGGACCTCGGCCAGCGCTCGCGGGGGTTGGTCCACCCCCGGCGGTGGATGCAGAAATTCTGCGATGAGCTTCGGGGGTAGCGTGCCCTCGCTGCACCCGGCGGGCTCGATAAGATCGCTGCGATCCCAGCATTCTATGCAGGTAATAAAAACCGTTGGCTCGTCTCATTTCGCCCTGGGAACATCCATCCCCGTTCTTACCTCATCCCTTACCCCGTCGACTCACTCTTCCGGGGAACGCGAAAGGCTATTAGCACCGGAAAACATCCACCCCCGCTTTAATCCGCTCCGATTTCGTCGACGAACTTGCACTTTTTTCGTAATCCTTCCTCGATCTTGCAAAATCGGGGATTTCTAATTGCTTCTAGAATTTGATATTGCTCGTTCGGCTGTTGTTTTTAATTGACGCTGAAAGTTGGGGCAACTCCTCCTGTTTCACTTTCGCAAGTTTTCATTTGACAGGAGTCTCAGAAGATTTCTTTGATATTGCGTGGTTCGATTTTGTTCAGATTTTAATATAATGCAGTAGATGGCAAATTAGGTTGGGTTTAAGTCATCATTTTGCCGAGTCCAAATTTATTTATTAACCACAGTTTGTGTAATTAAATTCATGTATTTTAAAGACATTTCTACTAGTCTCTCAGTTTATGGTTGATTCTACGAATGAGTTTAGTTCAAATTTTAATACAATGTGGTAGATGTCAAATTAGGGTGGGTTTAAGTCATCGTTTTGCCGAGTCCTTTATTGTTTAAAGACAGCTTTTATAATTAAATTCGTGTATTTTGAAAACATTTTTACTAGTGTCTCAATTTATGGTTGTTTTTACGAATGGAGTTAGTTTAAATTCACATACAGTGTAGTGCACGCGAAATTAGGGCAGGTTTAAGTTATCATTTCACTATCTTCGAATTCGTTAATCAACTACAGCCTAGATTACAATATCAGTGTTAATGAGATTTTTAATAAAAGGTTTCATACTTTATTCGCTTTAAATCTAGAATTGCCTCTTCACGAGAGGAGTTTGCAAATCTTTCGTTGTTAACTATATTTGTTGCAATTTCTTTCAGTAATCGTTGGGACGAAAATTGAAAGAATAGCAGAGTGTCGCAGCGAATGGCGTAACTAGCTCGGCTACGTATTAACGGCACGAGATATGCATTGTATGGGGTAATGAGCGCGGCACAAAATGGCCGATGGGGACACTAATTTTCCAGGATGGTTGATTACGAGGCCATAGAATCAGCTCCTACCGGATACCGCGTACGGCAATTCGAACATGGCTCGACCTCCATTGTACACGTGCAGCATTTCCGAACAGCATGACGGAATGCAACGTGCTGTGCATTGACAAAATCTTAGGGCTCTGGTTGTGAATTGTTCATTAATCGAGGTTAATCAATCAGGATATTAATCACGAACGAAAGACACAAAAATAGAAAATGGAAAAGTCAACTATCTTTCTATGTATATCTCATAATTTCAAAATTATCATTAATTTACACGGTATGTTGTATTTCTTTTTATTGTGTTTGTACAGCTCACAAAAAATGTGACAATTACCATAGTAATCAAACACACTATTTCATCTTTACTTATCTTATATCTCACATATGTAGATGAGCTTGTGCATTGAAACGATACAGTTACTATTCGAAGCACGGTCTATTCATCGCAGTACAATATAATTCTAACGAACTAATTAGCAGACATTGATTTCATCATTCATCATTGATGAGATTGCTTCATAATTGGAAGATTTGAAATAATTACTCGTATAGTTATATCCTACATTAGGAGGAAGTTACCAGCCATTGATGCGTCAGGTTTAACGAATAAGAAATCAATGTTACCGAGATTGAATTCTAGATCGTGAAATCGATGTTCGTTCACAGTCACCATTCACCTGAGGTGGGGGTATGGGGTGAGGGGGACGGGGGCAATCATTAATCAGGCCCGCGAGAATTACTCCGAGTATTTCCCCTAATCCGTATTTCACTCGTAGCACTTTCACCCCGTCGGTAAATTCAACGGCGTCTAATTTCCAGAGTGTGTCGGTCACGATTTAACTTTGCACGAGTGCGTTTCGATCTCTTCGATCATTCTCTCTGTTCTTTTTTTGAAAAATTTTGACTTAGATAAATGCTCACCTTCTTCAAAAATTAGGGGAAACGTTGGAGAACAGAAACAAGTATTAAAGAATGGCTTCAGATTTCTCTAAAAAATATTAATATCGAAAATTGGTAATGAATTTTTTTTTGTTTTGTTTCCAAGAATTTATTCCGAATTTTACTCATTCTAAAAGTGAAGAGAAACATTCGACGATAGAGATTTAATATAATGGGACAGTACAGGCTTTAAATGCCTTTGGAAAATAATAATTTTAAATGCAGATAGGAATTTCGAAAATTTAGCGTCAACGATGCAAATTTCACGTTGCTGAAGTTTTAATGGAATAGAAAGTTATGGGGAAGTATATATGCCAGAACGGTTTGTTTAACTTTCCCGTATCTCATACATTGTGATTAGCCATCGTCGCGTCACCAAAACTATTTTCCAGCTGCGACAGAAGAATCGTGTCGCTCATATATGCGTGACGCGACGGTCACAAAGTGTTAAGGGCTATGAAGGCGCGTTGTAGACCCTTCTGTCTCCGAACAGCGTTCCTGTTCCCTTGGCAGAACTATCACGCTGTCATCGTAAACTTTCATTCCCTTTTTATTAAAACATTCTTGAACCCTGTTTCTCACGCTCGGGAACATACAATATCTAAGAAGTATGACGGAGCACACGCTGGCCTAGCAATAAGGATCAAAATATTGCTCGAAACGTGCAATGAATTTTCGAACCTCCAACATTCCGTTTAATTAAAATGGAACAACTTACTCAATTAAAAAGTTACTTCCAGCCAGAAAGCCCGTATACAGAAACAGATTTTTCGTTGATCTCTTAACTCGCATAATCGCTCAGAACTGATCGAATTTTTACTGTCCGTGTTCGTAAAAATTCGCGAACACAGCTGAAACATAAACGAAAACGTGCAGGAGGGTCCGATAACGAGAGCTTTCGTAACAGCACTATAAAAAAATGCCATAGTCTGAAGTACCCCTTTAAGTAGACCTAAGACCGGGATTTCCGACTAGGGGTGGATGTAATTACTTCTTTTAAGTTTCATATCTCGCGAGAAACGTTTCGAGGCGGGGTCGGTGGATCGCCGGGTCTCTGTGTTGGTGCATTTCAGGACTCTGTTTTTCCCAGGGCGTGCCGGAGACACCGCGAAGATGCATGCACTGCCACCCGGTACACGTGCCGAGCACCCCGAGCAATTACGTGCCCCACCCCATGCAGTACTACACGCCGAGCCACTGCCGCGAGCCCCGGAACACCGTCTACACTCCCCATCGGGGCAGCTCGTATCACGGCGGTGAGTTACGCTCATTTTTCAATTAGTATAAATCAGCCCCCACCGTCTCGCCTCCTCCCTTGGAAAATGAGGCATCCGCCGGACTCGTTAGAACGAAGAAAAATCGTCAATCGGCCAGGCGCGTCCTCCTAAGGGGTAGTTTACGATCCCCGGAAAGAATGGATCCACCCTCGTAAATCATTCGGGTAATTTGCAGTTTTTAAGGCTGTCGAACGGAAAATATCTGCATTTTTGTAAACAATTATTCTGTCCTTCCGAAAATAATATTATTTGTAAAATATTCAACCCCTGCGATTAAATTAGATCAGGTACAACACTGTGTAACATTTAGACCGTGGATCTTCATTGATTGCAAGCAGCCGAACGTTGAAGTTTCTTTCCTTCTTTCTTAATTGGTGAGACAAAGGGTTGATTTTCTCCGGGGGATGTTTCGAGCGGTTCAAGAGAAGGCGTGGCCGTTTAATTTAAGTTGTAAGACAACGGGATGTTTTGCATTTCATTCGATCCGTCCTCGGAGGACATCTTTCAGCCAGATTGCGGAACTTTTCTCGTAAAGCCGCGCGGCAACAATAACCCTGTCACCCTTTCGGTCTCCGCAGTAAACTTCCCCATAATCTCGGGTACCCCTGTTTTCGTTCTCGCGGTGTTGTTCGCTAAGTGACTGGTCTAATCCGCTTCTGCCAAGTTTCGCCTCCTTCTTGGTTCAATATTCAGAAGGGGCAACCCCCTCCCTCCCCCTACCCTCCTCCCTACGGTTGGATGAGAGAACAACTGCGTCGAATTACAAATATACCAACCCCTTTGTCTTGGGTAAACGTCCTGCGACAATACGACGAACGTCCTCGCTAACCGTTCTCCCTTCTCATTGTCGGCGAGCTCATTATTATTTCATTGGATACGTTCAGACACAGATAAGACTGTTACAGTTACGTGTCGCAGCAAAAGTACACAAAATTGTGGAATAAAAATATCGAAAAGAATTTACTTTTCAGACACTTCAGTATTAGACGTTTTTCGAGACAGTCGAAGGTAGGCGATGTTCCGGAATTTCTTTAAAGAGAAACTGTTAGAGGTACGAATTTAAAACTTTGCGGACTAATATGTGCGTGTTCTTAGAATATTCTGTATTATTTTCAAGTCCATATATCAATCTGATCCGAAGTTATAGCAATTTTACTTAAAGTGTTTAGGCATCGTAGGTCCAAGATAATCGAGCTCTTCCCGTAGTTAGAAAATTAGCAAACATTAGCAAACAAGTATAATGAAAGCTTCTTGCGGACAGCGTGAAAGAAACCTGTTTCATCAACGTCCAATCCCTCCACAACGTTTTCCCGTGACCCAGGTCGGTTTCTTCGCGATCGAAGAACCTGATGGATGAGTATATGCAGCCGCCTAATTGAAAACGTCGGGTTTTTCTATGCAGGTGGTTCGGTCGTTGGTTGATCGTTTAGGGCGGTCCCATCGACAGACAATACGCCCGGTCGAGTAGAATTGATTTTCGTTCTTCTGTCTTCGGGCCGCAGCCCAATTTATTAAGTCCATCCTTTGTCGACACGGAAGAAAGGAAACAGGCTTGAATGGCGTCCAGCTTGCTGAAAAGAAGCCAACTTCGTCTTTGTATTGTTTAAAAAGAGCCACACCGTGGCCCGCCAGTGGAAATACCAAAATCCACGAAACGAAGGCTTGGTACTACCACGGAGCACATGTTACGCGAATTAATTGCAAAGCGTTGCGCTGACAAACATTTTTGGACAATGGAGTGACCGAACTTCTCTTCGAGGTGCGCTAAATTAAACTTAGTACAGTCTCGACTCTTGGAACCTCTTGATTGAGACGAGGGAAATGTAATTTACTCGGTGGCCAAGGCGTTAATTGATCCCGAAGTTCTGCTGTTACAAAATTGTTCGTTCAAGGCTGCAGCTAAACTTGTCTGTAGGTATTAGACTCTATTTGACTTGCTGGGATTTAAGGTAGTCAATATAAGGGATATTGACCTTATTCGGTGAATTATATTTAACTCGCGCAATTCATACAACTTGCATACACTGTGTGCAACTCGTACAACCACGTGAGCAAAATTGCGTTAATTATCACAAAAATTTAAGAATAGTTTAATGAAACCGGTGTACTGTTTTTAACTGACTGAAATGTTTAAGAATTTTAATAAATGTCTATGTTGCTCATGTGTCTTGCAGATAATGCAGACATTGGCTGAACTTTAACTTAGGGGACCACAAACTTTAAGCTTTTTAAAATATGATCCTGTAACTTGAAAGAGAAAGTACCAAAAATCCAAGTTTCAACGTTAGGACTTAACTGGTTCAAAATTTATGCGTGCTTAAATTCGAGCAATTTCAAGCGTTGAGTAAAAACGTTTGAAATCAGCCAACATTAAATACGCACAGCTTTTGAACCAGTGAATTCCTAACGTTGAAACTTGGATTTTTGATATTTGCTCGTTAAAATCTACAGGGTTATTTGAAGAAAAGTACAAAATTTGATTTGTGGTCCTATAATTTCAAGTTTAAACCTCAAAATAAAATTAAACACAGTCGGAAACAGAGGTTTTAGATTATCCAACACTCTCTAAACCGTCTCCATCGACGGTTTGGTCATTTTAACCAGCCCCCTCCCCTGTAACTGTCAATAGTCGGAGCTCGATCAGCGCGTTCTTTATTTCTTAAACCCAGTGTTTGGCTAGGAGAAAGGTTCGATCCGCTCTAACTCGCTCGGCTCCGCTTCGGTCCATAATGGTCCGCTCCAACTATTTGTGCTTTCAATGTTGTTCCCTTAATAGCCGCAGTTTTCGATAATTGGAGCTTGATCTACATTCTTTGTGCTCTAAATCAAATCGCCTGCGGCCGTTCTTAATCACTCTTGTTACATGCGATGCGAGCTATTGTCCAGCTGGTCCGACACCTCCGATCCAATATTTATTTATTTAAATGCTTCTGACGTCATTATCCACACAATTCACAAAATAACAGTAAGTAAAACTTTTTCAAACACGCTTTTCAGAGTGGTTCTATTCAGGAAGATTAAAAATCGATTTTGCCTGTTTTGTGAAAAGTGTAATACCTTGAAAATATTATCATAAAAAATTCTGTGCTTGAGTTTCTCGAAATGACAATGTTGTGGTCAATAAACAATAAAAAGTCGATGGCTCCATAAAAATTCCATAAAATCAGAACGGTTTATTTAATGGAGTAAAAATTGAAGAATTAAAAAGCCTGATATTGGCGGACTCTTTTTGCCTCACATTTTGAAAATCTTAACGAAAGTGGGCACGTCGAGTACACTGTGAATACGCATCGAATATAACGCAGGAAGAACAAACGATTCCATCATTCTTTTCTGGCAGTCGTTGAGGTATCGAACGTAGTGCTTTCTACGGTATTTGCTCAACAAAAAACATCGACCGGCACGAACTAATGATCGTCCTCGGAACGCTCGCAAGGTACTCGAGAAATTTCGACCGAATCAAATATCAAAGCCAGCCGAGACCGGAACACGACGCGACGGTGCCTCGAGTTCTTCGAGATCGTTCAATCGCGGCGTGATAAATGGGAGAACAATGAGGAGAAAAATTCCAACGAGACCCGAAGGGGGCAGAAAGTAGTTCACTGGTTCAGTGATTCAGAAGTGAATCGCGGGTGTTCGCGGAAGTCTGTCCCCGGCTCGAGGAAAAATCAGCGTCGGATGTCATCAACAGCTTCTCGCTGACTCCGAGAAGATTAGAACGTGTTCGACCGCGACATGCTCGAACAAATGCTACTCCCCCCCTCTCCTCCTTCTCTCTCTTTCTGTCGGATCAACGCTCCAGGGGAACGTAATTCCACATAGCCCGGCGGCTAATAGGTCATCACGTAAATTGTGTCGTTTATCTCACTTCGCATATATAAATATCCGCACTCCGTCCACGCGATGCATAGAAGCTCCCTGTAGCTTCCAAAAATTATTTTTCGTCTGAAATACGCGTTGGAAACATTCAGATTTTCTGCTGTGGGTGACTAAATTGTTGGAAGCACTAACACAAATTTGAAGAAATTACGTTAAAACCATAACTTTTAAAAAACAAGTGGAATAGGTTTCTGTTTTCCCAGACAAGTAGAGCAGTCTTTTTCAGAAAAGTCTACAAACTGGTAGAACAGCATTGGCTTTGATCAGACAAGTAGATTACTCAGTGAAATGAACCAATGTTTTGTCAGCCACAAAAAGTGAAATGTTCTTCTTCCAGACAAGTGGAATAAAATAGTCTGTAGTCAGACGGGTTTAATGAGGCTTTTATCAAACTAATAAAATGGGAGGTTAGTGAGACAAGTAATAGAATAAGACAGTATCTATCAGGGACATAAAAGAAGTTCTTTATGAGACAAATAAAATAGGACAACATTTTTAGTGAGACAGTCTTTGATCAATGACAATATTTACAAGACTCAATTAGCGACATAATAAAAATAACTTTACTGTACGATATACTTCTCCAAGGATAATATTACATATTTTTAAAAATTCTCGTCCGCCGATTTAACAAATGATCGCGGCAGTGCTGCAGACGGAAAGCTGACCGAATTCTTTCCCAAAAAGAGTACACAAAATTAGTCGACTGACGCCGAGCATTGTCAGCACTTATCGCGCGATCCCCGGCGGACGAAAAAAATCGAGCCTTCCTCCCGCTGTCAGTATGGACAATCTCCGTCGGCAAAAGCTGCCGCGTTCTGATGGAGAATAAAAAAAAAAGAAAATATGTGTCACGAGGAGCGACGGGGTCGTATATCTCGCGACGGAACAGAGAAAACTCAACAAGTTGCCCTCCGCATACACGCAAGAGAAAAAATTAACGAAACGCCGCTTGTCCTTCGCCGTCGAACAGTAAGAAATGCTCGGGGGTCGTTATCGATCGTTCTGTGGGTAGGTTGGTTTGTCCATAAATGAAATACACTTCTACTGGGCGAACTCAGTTTAATAGCAATATATACAGTGAGTGTAAAAAGCATTCGTACACCTCTTGTAGGCTTAAAAAACCATGTATTTCTCTATGTAATTGCACACATGTTTATAAAACGAATCATAATTGTAATTGTTATATATTTTAACTACATACTGTCATATAAATATACTTGAAAAAGTTTAATGTGAACGAGAAACATTAAAAAGTATGAGAAGTGTCTCTAAATTCGCGCGCAAAAAGGATTCGTACAGGTACTAAAATGAACTTGAAAGGCGTCCGATTGTTTATATTATGGTTTAGCGGGACCCGATAAATAATCAGACAGAGTCTTTGATGCACAGTCTAGTGACAACCTTCCGCAAAACTAGTGAATTTTTGTAACATTCGGTAAAATGGGTCGTAAAGGTAAGGAAACAAGTGAGACTGAAAGAAAAATTATTATACAACTGCATAATCAGTGCAAATCATTGCGAGAAATAGCAAAAACAATTAATAGGTCACATAGCACTATACAAGGAATTATAAATCGATATGGTGAACGAAAAACCAATAAAATTAAAGCGAAATCTGGTCGACCTCGAAAACTTAGTTAACACGATGAACGTTTTATAGTGCATGAAATTTAAAAAAATCCTAAAATTAGTGCGCCTAAGATTGCTGCTGAGCTTGCAAACAACGCTGGAGTAAGTGTATGTGCCAGCACTATTCGTAATTGTTTACAAAATAATGAATATCACGGCCGAGTTGCTCGCAAGAAGTATTTCGTAAATGCCGCATATGGAAAGAAGAGACTTGATTTCGCGAAAGATAATATTAGTAAGCCTATCGAGTTTTGGCGAAGAGTCATATTTACTGACGAAAGTAAATTTATGGGATCTGCTTGATAAAAAAATTCGAACCAGTCATATTTCAAGTAAAGAACAATCAAAACTTGCTCTTCAAGAGGAATGGTGCAATATTACACACGAAATCACATCGATTTTAGTGGATTCAATGCCACAAAGACTGGACGCAATTATATAGTCGAAAGGCTATCCAACATATTAATTTAATTTATTTTCGAAAATTATAACACGTTTATTGTTAAATTTGTTACGTGTACGAATACGTTTTGTGTGCTAATTTTGGGGGACTTCAGACTGGTTTTAATATATCTCATTAACGTTAACCTTTCGTTAGTTTATTTATGTCACATTTTGTAATTAAGACATATAATAATCGTAATTGTTTTTGTTTTATAAAAGAATGTACAACTACATAAAGAAATATATGGTTTTCTAAAACTACAAGAGGTGTACGAATACTTTTTACACTCACTGTACAACTCGTGCTAGTGACTTTACGAGTCTCGCGGTCTTTACAATTCTGCGCGGTGTGTCTTAAAACGACTCAACGACTGCCCTCGTTTGCCCTGGCAAAAATCCTACACAACCCTGATTGGCTAACACACGCTCTGGGTCCTTCGAATCAAAGCTGTTCTTTTTCTTCGTCTCACCCCTGTTCCTTCCATCCTTGGCGTGTTTGTTTCCGGAACGGCGAGGTGATCGGAGGGGATGATGGGACTTTCCTCCGGGCCACCCACGCCTGACCCCCGTGTCCATAGACCGTTGGGTCTGCTTCAAGTGCCCCTCAGTTCGTCTCTTAATTTACGACGGTCTCAGTTTGCTATTGAGGACTTTGGGACAAAACTCTTATAAACATGCTTCGATTAGGTCTGGAAAATATCCACACAAAAATAGCTTCGCCGAACGAGAGTCGTAAATTACGTTGGCCGTTTGCACGAAAGAAAAGCTCTTTTGTGTGCGTACGACCGGACGCTACAGTTCCAACGACTTATTGCAACCGGCAGATCGGCCATTTTGTCATAAACTGTGATGCTGTAATGCCTCGTTAATGATTCTTGAGGAACTGCAGGCGACTGGGTGTTTCAATTCATTGCGGAACACCAGCGAGCATTGTTCAAATTATGTCCCATTGTATTCAAAGCTGTAATTTTTAAATTTTATTTTCCATATTTTATATACGGATAGACTGCAGATTTTGAGGGATAAAAAAATTAGAAAACAGTATCAACAATTTCTTTCAATGTACTGAAATTATTGAAGAAAAAATTCCTAAATAATTTCTGCTACTTGCACATGTTGCAAATTTTGATTTTCCATAAAGATCGTTTTCAAGTGTTTTTAAAGTGTCGTTCTAGATGTATATTTTCCCATTTTCGAATAATGTTTTTTAATTTATAATTTATTCAGATTCTTCGCAATTTTTGTACGAATCTGTGCTCGAATGAAGACTCTCCTTGAATATTTACGAACAGAAACACCGTTTGATCGTCACAGGTCAGTCCAACGATAATTCGTTGTGTAATTTCGCTGAACGACGGACACTCGCCGAGAGGCGTTCGCAAATAAATTCCGTTTGCAGATAAATATGGCGCAGCGGCAGTTCAGTTTCGCAAACCGGTTCTTTCAGTGTCGGTGTCGTGTTTTCGCTCTGTCCGGGGATCGATTCCGAGTTGGTCCGCGGCGTTACTCCGCTCGTTTCTATTATGTAGATGACCGGGCTTGCACGCAATTCCCGGCCGAACCGGCAAACTTTTACGTTTCTTGCTCCATTTGCAGAGCCCCCCCCCCCCCCCCTCCACACCTCCCGGCCACATTCGGGAAAATTCGTTTCGACGAATTAGTGAGCCTTTTTCCCCACGGGTTTTCAATGTTCGTTTTGCGATCTCGCTCTCGATACAGTTCTGTAACTATCGTGCCCTTGGCTCTCGGAGAAATTTTTTAACAGTCGCTCGTTCCCTGAAAATGACTTTTTCAAAAATAGCGCATTGGATGGTTGGAAAAATTCGTGTCCATTTGAACGTAAACTTCTTGTTTCATTTATTATTTTAATATTGCAATTACATGTCAGAATCACAGATTTGTCAACCCTCGTACACTTCAAATCAATAAATTCGAAATCGATCGTTGTATGTGGTAAAATGTGCGAATTTTCGGAGAAAGGTGTGCCATTTTCTAAATTGTTTTAAGGTTCGATACCGTCAAGAATGTTTCTCGAAAGTTGAATTTTTGACGGTGTTTTACTATAACGCAAGTGGAGTAGCAAGTATATCTTTGTCGGGCAAGTATAATAGGACTGCCTTTATCAGACAAGTGAAACGAGACAGTTTTCCGTCAAACATCTCCTGTCCCACTGTCTAGGACAGTCTTTTATGGGACAAGTAGAAGAAGAAAGACTTTTATCAGACACACACAGTTGCACGATCTCCGCACTGAAATTTTTCAAGCGATAACGTACCTAGTTAGCTCCAAGGACAGGAATTTCTAGACACCACATAGTTCGCGGATCGGCCCGGCGAATTAGCGGAAAAGAAATATTCTTAATTACCCGGAGGCAGTCGGGAAGAGATAAGCGAATAGGACGGCGAGAACTAGACCGCCTAGTGAAAAATTGATCGCTAAGATGGCGACCCTGCATCAGAATGGGACGCTGGAGAAATGGCCGACCTTCATGACCGGCGAAATTATCGTGAAAAGAAATTATGAGGCTTTTTTCGGCTCCGGCGCTCGGATGCTGCGCCCTAAATTATCCGGTTCGTGTAAACTGGACGGCAACATTGTCCAGTTTTTCGTGGGCGAAGAAAACTGCCGCTGAACTGTTTTCTTCCGTCGATTTTCTTGCACGAAATTTCCCTCTTAATCTTTCGTCGATGAAAAATCACCTTTCACTATTCTGTACGAGGAATGATATAGCATAAATATATGTATGATATTGTTTACATTGATTTTCATGCCTTTTACTATTCTGTACGAGAAATGATGTTGCATAAATATATGTATGATATTGTTTACATTGAGTTTCATGCCGCAGCGAGGATTATCTTGTTCCAGATTTCCTTGTTGGTCAAAGCCGCTGGTTAATTGAATATTCCAAATTCTAGTTTCTCTTCCGTTTAATTGAAAGGATTAAGCCGGATCAGCGGACTTATAAAGACTGTGTTTGAAGTAAATGTTTCTACGAAGTTACCGTGGTGTTCGTGTTTGCGGTGCCCGTGAAATTGGCGAAACAATTGGCCAACTTTGACAAATGAATTAGAATATTTCTGACGGAGTCAGTAAAATGCTTAACTTCCAATGCTGTATAATAGAGACAATGGGAATCTTGTGAGCTGGCGGCGAGTCGAGCTAATTGTTAAATTAATTAAAATCAAGCCCTATTCCGGTGCTTGAAATTATTGTCCTTTATTCAATCTGTGTAAACTTTACATGTCCTTATCATTGTAAGTATCACAATAGTTAATGCGTTTACTAGATTAACAAAAGAGAACTTCTCTTTTAGAAAACAGGCTCGAAGAAAATTTAAAAATTATTGTTACTGTTGGAAAATTGTTTAGGAAGTCCTTAACTGCGAATCACAAATAATATACCAGGATTTGCCTAACCTGCCTTTTCGTGACTCCGGTCACAAAATGTTGCAAAACATTACCTCGGTTGGAAGAAAGGGTTTTTGGCAAATGAGACGAACATGGGAGCAGCGAAGTGCCAAAAACCGGCGTCCGAATTGAAGGACAAATTTCGCGGCAGAAGTTTGCCTTTCGAAATTACCACTTCTGCGGCGCGGCCATTGTGCTTGGTAATTAAGCGACAGGGTAAAGGAATATTTAGTGGCCTCGTGCCTAACACTCGTGCCCCGGTACGAAATTAAAAATGCACGTCGCGGCACTCCGTATTTTCCGGACTGGCGTCGCGCCGCTTTGATGCACAAGGTCTCTGTTCCCCATCTGTTTTCTAATTTCACCTTTCTCTCCCATTCTCTCTCTCTCTCCCTCTCTGTTTCCCTCTTTTTTCGCAAAAACGTGACGCCGCTCCTCGTCAGGTTAAAAAATTGTTTCACGCACCTGAAAAATGGATGCTCGAACGAATTTCGTGGCCCCGCGATGGAAAAAGTTGCGAGTCGCAATTTATTGGCAAGTGTGATGAAAAACTGCTGACTTTTTCATGGGCCCTTTAATGTATTGAGAGAGCCAACCTCGTGAAACCGAGGATTTTTCGCGGAACTGCATGTTGCGAGCTTCAAACGAACCTTTCTTTTTTTCGGACTTTATTGAATTCCTGTGACAATTGTTGATTGTTCTTCAATTCACGCTATGTCGACTTCTATTCTTTCGCTAAATGCCCCTCGTGTACGACAGTTTTGTTTATCTCGCTTCTGTTCTCTCGAGTTGCAGACATTACGATAAAATACTTCGAGTTACATTTTAAATCTCGTTGAACACTTTGACTGGAAACCTAAAAAATTCCATAAAATCACAGTAATTTATTTACTGAAATAAAAATTGAAAAAAATTAAATGTACGATATTGAGTAGTCCTCCAACTTTCTTGCATTTTACAAATCCTAATTAAATTTGGTATTATGAATAGATTAACGTAAACATTCATTTTAAAACCTGGACAAATAATTCCGTCACCCACATATGGGTGACATGGCAGTCAACGTGTTAATTTCTGTAGTCACTTTTACTTGTTTCCAGTCGATTGGGAACTTGGTTATTTAGATACACCGACAGCAAATAAACGGTTGCACAAAAAGATGGAAGATTGTAGACTGTGGATCTTTATGCAAAATAAAAATGTTCTGCAGCGACCATAAGTGGAGGGATGTAACGATATTGTTAAATTCAGAATATCAAAAGTGGATAGGTAAAGCACAAAACATTGCAATTAAACATTGCAGATTCCGTGTGCAGCAAATAAATGCTGTGGAACGTCGAGTTAAAGAGGCAGAGAGGTGAACCGGAAGAGAGATTTCTACGTCCGCGAAAATAGGATTTTGTATTAACGTTCGGGGAACGTTAAAGATTTTCATTCCATTGTCAGCGTTATGAACCTCTCGACAGCCGGCTTGCTCTAGCTACTTTTGCTATAGAAAAGACGTTGAAGTCTGGGGGCGTAAGGATTTTCTAAAGCCACCGAAAATGTCAGAGAACAGCTCTCGAGAGTCATCGACCCGTGTCCTCGAGCCCTCGACCACCGGTAGATTCTCGACCCCCCTCCGATGGTGACTGGCATCACCTTTTCATGAGCACTTTTATCTAACCCTCTGGACTCTCTTCTTTTTCCTCTTCATTTCTCTCAACTCGTTTCATCCCCTGTCTGTAGCACGCGCACGGTGGCTGGCAGCGTTGCCAGCTGGTGTGCCGCTGCTGCGCGACAAGACGGGGGTAAAGGCCCGTCAAGAAAAGATGGTGTGTCTCTGAATCGACGTCGTCACATCCGGCCGGGCTCTGTCTCCTCCGCCCTTTTTATATATGTCGGGCAGGTGTGAATTATTCATTCGCGCCGGGGACTGCGTAAAACGTGAGTAGCACTTTCTCTCCGGAAAAAGTAAAACCTTTCGAAATACGCCCTCGCGCTAAATAATCCCCTAAGACAGTCGCTGAGACTGTTCTAGGCCAGGCAATAATCTAATCTACGAAGATCTACGGAGCCAGCACGTTGTTGTTGGGTTCTTTCATTAGGCTCCATTAGCGTCAAGCAAGTGAGATGCAAGTGACGTTTATGCAAACTCCAGGCACAAATTAATTGGCAGGTGTATCACGTCGGGCAAGTAGAACGAGACAGTCTTCTATCAAACCCGTAGTATGGAACACTCTGTTATCCGACTAGTAGAATAAGACAGTCTTCATCAGACAAACACAATAGGCCACTTCGCATCAGACAAGCACAATTGGACGATCTTCGTCTTTTATGAAACACACATTATGCGAACATTTTTCTCAGACAAGTAGAGGAAGAGCGTATTTTCTCAGACACGTAGAATAAGGACGTCTTTTGTCAGACAAATAGAATGTAGAAGAGTCTAATCAGACTCAATGAGTGCAACAGTGTTTCACAAGACAGTGGAATGGATCGATTAGCGGTCCGGCAGGAGGAGGAAGTCTTTAAGCAGATGCAGGGGGGGGGGGGGGAATTACTTGAATAATTAGACAGGCAAGGAAGTTGGGTCAATGGTCGATCAGACAAGTGGCACATCGGGTAAATACGTTATAGGAACGTAGCGCAGCGAGACAATGGACAGGATGCTGACATCTCCGTGCAATTTTTCACCATTAACGTCTCAATATCGCGGGCAAAGTATGAGGTTCACCCTTAATAACGCCGACTCGCGGTAAATAGGATTTATGACTATCGCAGGACTTAATCGCGGCGCAAAACAGAGACCGCGGCGTAAATTCATTGATCGCGTCTGTTACCGTTCGCCCCACCGGCGTAATTAAGTTCCGCAAATATATCGGCAAATTACGCAAAAACAGGCGTGCGTAATCCTCGGTTTAATCCGCGGCGGTGGTCCTGATTTGCATTTACCGTGGGGACCGGAAAAGAGATCGGTAAACATTGTTCTCCGTATCGTTTCACGAACATTGATGCGATCTTTTTTCTAGAATCCGCCTGTTTCGAAAATAATCACTCGTTTTCGTTTGTTTGACTGATTTCAGACCCGAGGGTGCGCTACGTAGACTCCGAGGGAAGCATACCTGACAACAATAATTGGATGGTCGGCAATAATTTGTGGACCTTCCCGCGGTGCGTGCCAACCTATCCTCGCACTGGTAAGATGTTCTGCAAACTCATTGTTCAGTCATTTCATATTCAGCATCATTCTCTATTCCGCTTTTTAGATTATCGTGCGAAACTAGTTTCGGGTTCAAAGTTCGGTATTATATAACGTTAGTGTGATTTGGAATAGAGATCTCCACCGCGGACGTTTGTGCAAATTCCCATTTCCTTAGGTCATTTTACAAAAATTCATAATTATGGTAAATTGTCTTCTGTCACTAAGAATACTGTTTCTCGCAGTAGGTTTCTATTGTAGGGATGCGAAACTGCCGAGTCGTCGATACGACATGCCCGAGCGAGCGTGTGTGAATGAGTATGAAAGAGAGACCATGAGTGTGTGAGAGAGGCAATAAGAAAGATGCAACGATCGCGAGCGATGTAGATTTTGTTTGTGTATTTTGACGACGATTTTGTTTATGTATTTTGACGACGATCTGCCGAGCGATTTGAGGTAGGTCGCGGTCGCGAGAAGAAACACAGAGCGAGAATAGAGTTTAACGAGAGAGTTGATAGAAGAGCCGTTTATATGAGATAAACGAGAGATAATTGTTCGAGTTTAATAGAGTTTAATAAATACGTTATCAAGCAAACTTCATTGTAACACCTAACCGTAACCTTGGCTTTCACGTAACCTATTCCTAGACTATTTTCTTGGGTCACTTCGCAAAAATTTGTATTTAGGTAAATTGTCTCCTGTGCAATAAGAATACTGTTTCCAGCAGCCGGTAAAAACGATAGTGATTTCAATTAAAAACGTCTTTCCAATAAGAAAACAATCGCCAAACAGTCGTGAAAGCAGTCGTAATAATTTCACGAACGCGAGAAAGTGAATATCACGAAGATCTTGCCCGCAGTCTGCCAAAGGCAATGTAAAATCTCCCGCATCTCCCACCCCATCCCGCAGGGGTGTTCGTCCCCCGGCGGCCGGCGTTTTTATCACGACATAAACGCTAAAGCGAATGGCAGACGTAGTAAACTATTTGTTCACGCGTGGCTTGTGCTCCGCGAACGAGGACGGGATTTAACGACGAATCGTAAAGAGGGCGAACCTTTTCGTTTCAGACATAGACGACATCGGCATGCGGACGCATTTCTACCCGGACGGCGGATGGGGGTGGCTGGTCTGCGCAGCCGGGTTTCTCGCCCTGTTGCTCACTACTGGAATGCAGCTCGCTTTCGGGATCCTGCATGTTCACTCCTTGAAACACTTCGGCAAGGAACATATCATGGACTTGGGTACGTCTCATTCCGTTACGCTTTCTCTTCACGGTCATATGCAGAAGTCAACTTCGCACGCGAAGTCCGCCAACCCAATATCTAAAGTATTGGGCTGGATCGATCGTTGGATGTTCGTATAAAATCCACAGATAAAACTGAGATACAGTGAGTGTAAAAAGTATTCGTACACCTCCTATAGTTCTAGAACACCATGTAGTTATAGTTGTAGTTGTTGTTTATGTAGTTGTACATTCTTTTATAAAACAGAAACACAATTACGATTATTATATGTTTCAACTACAGAATGTAACATGAATAAACTAACAAAAAGTTAACGTTAACGAGATATATTAAAAACAGTCTGAAGTCCCTCAAAATTAGCACACAAAAAGTATTCGTACACGAAACAAATTTAACAATAAACGTGTTATAATTTGCGAAAATAAATTAAATTAATATGTTGGATAGCCTTTCGACTATATAATTGCGTCCAGTCTTTGTGGCATTGAATCCACTAAAATCGATGTGATTTCGTGTGTAATATTGCACCATTCCTCTTGAAGAGCAAGTTTTGATTGTTCTTTACTTGAAATATGACTGGTTCGAATTTT
The DNA here is from genome assembly GCA_028454255.1 of Halictus ligatus. Classification (NCBI taxonomy): domain Eukaryota; kingdom Metazoa; phylum Arthropoda; class Insecta; order Hymenoptera; family Halictidae; genus Halictus; species Halictus ligatus. The sequence continues at coordinate 11,839,361 of CM052139.1, read as the reverse complement.
TTTATCAAGCAGATCCCATAAATTTACTTTCGTCAGTAAATATGACTCTTCGCCAAAACTCGATAGGCTTACTAATATTATCTTTCGCGAAATCAAGTCTCTTCTTTCCATATGCGGCATTTACGAAATACTTCTTGCGAGCAACTCGGCCGTGATATTCATTATTTTGTAAACAATTACGAATAGTGCTGGCACATACACTTACTCCAGCGTTGTTTGCAAGCTCAGCAGCAATCTTAGGCGCACTAATTTTAGGATTTTTTTAAATTTCATGCACTATAAAACGTTCATCGTGTTAACTAAGTTTTCGAGGTCGACCAGATTTCGCTTTAATTTTATTGGTTTTTCGTTCACCATATCGATTTATAATTCCTTGTATAGTGCTATGTGACCTATTAATTGTTTTTGCTATTTCTCGCAATGATTTGCCCTGATTATGCAGTTGTATAATAATTTTTCTTTCAGTCTCACTTGTTTCCTTACCTTTACGACCCATTTTACCGAATGTTACAAAAATTCACTAGTTTTGCGGAAGGTTGTCACTAGACTGTGCATCAAAGACTCTGTCTGATTATTTATCGGGTCCCGCTAAACCATAATATAAACAATCGGACGCCTTTCAAGTTCATTTTAGTACCTGTTCCTTTTTGCGCGCGAATTTAGAGACACTTCTCATACTTTTTAATGTTTCTCGTGAACGTTAAACTTTTTCAGGTATATTTATATGACAGTATGTAGTTAAAATATATAACAATTACAATTATGTTTCGTTTTATAAGCATGTGTGCAATTACATAGAGAAATACATGGTTTTTTAAGCCTACAAGAGGTGTCCGAATACTTTTTACACTCACTGTATTTATTCATATTGATTCAGTAACGTAGGTTACCTTAGAAAATATGTGACTGAATAAATCCACGAATAAATATTTTCATTTTATCTTTGACAATAATAGTATAAATTATATACTTCGCACGAATATAGTCCATGTGGCATTTGCTACTTTTTTCCCCTGTTGGAAAATGGTGGGAAGAAGCAAGACAAACTCCCGACTTGTCCCCATTTTGCGTGACCTTTTATGGGAATCGGAGTAGCAGCGAACGTGTTAATTAATGCTGCACCTCCTAATCGAAGCTCGGCGCTTCGCCCAGCGTCGAAATCACTGCGACTCGGAGTGGATTCGTTCGATTAAATCCGGGGAACGGGGCGAGGTCGTGAAAGAACACCTGGTGAAATAAAGCCGCGGCGTTTCCACGGTATCCCGTGATCCAGGAGGCGAGAAGTCGGGAGCGTGGATACTTTCCCAGGAATATTTGAAATGTGCGAACGGTAGGCGGGAAAGCTCGGGCCGCGACCCCCGGGCCGGCGAGATTTATTCGCAGGGGATCGCGTCGTGCATTTCTCCCGCGGCCTTTATTTAATAGTACAGACAGGCTAGAATTTCAAATAATCCTTTCTCTCTCGCGCGCCCCACCTCTCCGATCTCTTCCTGGGTTTTTCTTCTTTTTTTCCCCTTCTTTGCTAACGGGATCGGGAAAGCAATCAAGCGAGCGGACGTGACGTGAATCTCAAACGCTGTTACGAAGGGCCCACTCTTCGCGAGAAACCCTTGAACGACGGTGACGCAGGAATTTTTCCAGGGAACCATCGTCGACCCTGTTTTTCACCTGTATCCGGGAATTTCTTGATCGAACAGTCTTGCAAGAAAGTAACTCGAGCTCCATGGCTTTTATAATAATTTTATCGTCACCGTTTACGCGATAATTTCAACGTTTTATTTTATTTACGTGAGGTCGTGAGTGAAATCAGTAGTATAAGCCACATATGGCCAGACAAGAGTAACATTTCGTTGCTCTATTGAATAATATTTTGCATCAATTTTATTAACGATTCGAAAATCCATTCGATGAATATACGTTTACTAGCGACATCAGTAAAATAGGCCACGCATGGTCAGACACACATTACCATTTCTATTACATCCCCCATGACTCAGTTTAATAATTTGTGGTTTCAATTTTATTAGCGGTTAAAATGCGTATTCCATGAATACACTTTCCATGTGTGAAATCAGTAGAGTATACTAGTCACGGTCAGTCACACTCACATTTGTACTACATGTTTCACTATTCAATTTAATAACTTGATTGCATCACTCCTACCATCGGTTCAGAAATTTATTCGGCGAATATACCTCACCAGTTTTGTTATATAACTTACAATTCAATTCAATAATCTGAAAAGAGAAACGGACCATTATTGTTCAGATATAAGAATCACAACGACCGATGATCGGGATAGTAGAACAAGTCAGCCAATTGTCAGACTAATGAAGCAATAATTATTCAGACAAGTAAAATAACCATTAAACAGACAAGAGAATAGGACAGTGACTGATCAGGAAAACGGAGTGAGCCAATCAAAGGTGACACCAGAGGAATGGATCATTGTTTAGACGTAAAGAATGGAACAATGATCAAGCAAGTAGAACAAATCTGCCAATCGTCAAACAAGTGAAGCAAGTCGTACAAGGAACCGAGTCCGTTGCAAACGATTCCAGTAAAATGGAACGATTCCTCTCACTGATCGAGAGGTGGCGTCTAAGTGGATGAAGTATTTGTTGAAAAAGCGTCCGATAGATCATTCGAAATTCCAAACATCGACGGATGATGGATCGCACGCGCCCGAAAGTCCGTGTACTCCGAACGAGGATTACGTTCCGCAACAATATTGTCGAACAAATGTTTCGAAATTTTTCATCGAATATTCCGCATTATCTCACGCGTCCGTCACCGACGAATCTCTGTAAAACGCGAACGAGAAATTCGCGTTATACCGAAAATTAATTACACCCGAATTGAAACAATTTCGTCGGTCGTCGAAATCGAGGCAAATTACAAACGACGATATGGACCCGTGAAACGGTTTCCGGCATGAAAATGGTAATCTTCCCGGTGGAAAGTTAGCTCCTCCTCCCCGACGATGCGTAGGAATAATTATTCTGCTTTGTCTCCCATTACGGCACGAATTTTCACAATTAAATGTTACAGTACACGAGCGACGAACACGCGAGCGTTTCGCGAACTGGGAACCGGCGATGTTGCGCAACCATAAAACAAGGGACGATCCGGACGCGGCGAAAACATTAATAATAGTTAAACCAACCTCGGGAACTGGATGTATCGGAAAGTGAGAACTGGATGTTTTCGCCGTGTCGTAGTTTAATTGCAATCAACAGTTTTTGCCGTACGCTCAAGTTTAGCGTAAACGGTGCACGATTTACGGGACCCTTGTTCTCGCGGATCTTGAACCCCGCACAATCCCACGATCAATTGCAGCTTCTTGTTTACTGGTTCCCCCTAACTTTCTCCTTAAAAAAAAAATCAAACGCAAACCCCATTAGGAACTCGCGGAACCTCCGACTCGGCGCGAAACTTATCAAATTAGTGCATCGACGCAGATAATTTCGAACTTGACCGAGTCCTGAATCATTCGGGGAACTAGGCTTCTCGAATCGGCTCGGGGCCCGGCCAGCATAAATTAGCCAAACGAACTGCCATAACTCAGCAACTTCAACAGTTCGACGAGTGGAATATTTCAAATCGGAGTCGGTTGCGCGAAGATTGATCGTCCCGGCCGGTCCGAGGTGTCGCGATGAATTATTTCGGGGTTGCGGGCTCGATATTGAAGATATCGTCATTTTTGCGCGACCACCCTACCCTCTGCAACCACCCTCATAAATTACCCGAGCTGTCCGTAAACGTAGAAACCAAACTGCGGGAATCAGCTTTCGAAACTTTTCGATTCGACGACCGGCGCGCCGGTGATGTACAATAGATAACTAAGTGGAGCAGGTCAACGATAAGCTCTCCTCCAATATCTATCAGCTGTCGAGAGAGAGAGAGAGAGAGAGAGAGAGAGAGAGAGAGAGAGAGGGCAAGTCCTATCAAACTGTTCGCAGCACGGTCATTATTTTTCCATCGTTGCCTTTAAATAAACCTCGAAGTTCCGTATTTCATGTATTATCGGCGAAAAGCCTCTTCGCGGGCTCTTTATCCGGCTACTTTTAACGTCTGACCTTAATACCCATGCTGCCCTGGTGCCGGAGAATCAGATCCGATCACAAAGAACCCGCCACCTCCTCAAGGAGGTCTTCCCGTGACGACAGAGAAAACAAGTGATTTTTTAAAATTTCAAATTGGAAAGGTTTTTAAAAAATTTAGAAATCTTCAAAATTTAAAATAGTGAAAAGATTAAGAGATTCAAGAAGCATCAATGTACTATGTCCGACTCATTAAAATTGTTAAATAGGAAAAGAATTTTTTACTTGGCTCCCGTTCTTTGCAATGGATGTATAATATTTTTATTTTGCATAAAGAGAAGACATATTTTATCAAAAACCATGTTGAAGAACAAGTACAATTTATCAACTAAAAAATTCCTTACGATAGATATCATTAATATTTTTGTTACCATACATGTTTCCTTGAATTTTGAAAATATGCACACACTATAAATGCATACAAATCCGCAGTCTATTCATAATGCGGTATTTATAATTTACGAGGACTTTGTGCAACAATAGCATTTTTCAGAAACTCATAAAAAACAAAGTGGAGAGTAGAACTGAACGAGAGTATAACTAAAATTTTCCCACCCGAAGGAACAGGGTATAAGCTTGTTTGAAAATCTATTCGAACTAATTATTTTTCCGACCGAGATTTAATCGCGATTCCGTACCGGTACGCAAATTCGTGAGAAACTACTGTTCTGCGCGGCGAACACGGCGAATTTCGTATGCACACAGGTCCCGATAAAATTTCTCACCGGAGTTTGTAAATAGGATTGTTCATTAGAAAAAACGAAATTCCGCGGGAGTCCAGTGCACGGAGTTACGACACCGTGAAGCGTTAATTCGAGGCTCGCGTCCCGAGCCGGCCATTTTTATCCGGGTTCTGTTTTCTTTATTCGTTTTGTCGGAACAAGTTCATTTGCAAACGCGGCGGAAGCTCGCGATAACAAACCCGGCGAACGTTCCTTTAATTCGTCACAGGAGTCGATCGTAACGCGGCTGGCTGACCAATCGCGGCAACTACGGGAACGATGTGTCGGTCTCTCGCTGCCGATGACTGCGTCATCGGTTAAACCCCTTCGAAAATCGAACACGGCAATACCGAAGCTCCACTTGGTACGGATGATAAATAACAAATAGATATTTCGAGTTCGTTAAATTTTTAATGGCTGTCGGATATTCCTCTCCGCAGATTGTAAATCAAACCACGTTTTCTTCACTGAAAAAGGTTCACCGTTATATTCTGCATTTTTATGGTAGCAAATGTGCTGTAGAATTCCCGTAGAACTTCATAGCGTGATTTCATACATTTCCTGGCATGCTTGAGCGAATTAGAAGCTTCGTCGCATTTATTTCCAACAGCACCGTAATTTATTATGCATTTCCATAAAATGTGTGTGCGAGAAATTTATGATATAATAATTTTTTAAAGAACGTGCGTATAACGAATTTATGATGTAACATTTTTTACGGAACGTACGTATAACGAATTTATGATGAAACAATTTTTAAGGAGCGCATGCACGATGGAATTAGTATGGAACCATTTTTACGGGGCACAACAAGATGGATCGATGAAAAAATAGCCGCAGCCTATGAACAGCAACGAAACCTCCGACAACCGGCGCTTTATTAATACCGCAGTCATCGAAGGCCGCGGACCAGTCGTCGAGTAAATAACTGAACAACATCGAGAATCGACGTATATGTGAATATACTAAACTTCGATCAGTCGATCAGTCGAACGAGCTTGTGAACGTAAGCTTACGTAAGGGCGTAGAAAGGAAACGCGATAAGGACCTTTAACACCGTCGGTGGCAAGGGTCGCCGCTTAAAATACAGAATGTCAAGGGGAGGGTTGAAAAATGTCAGCGCTAATGTTGCCAGCCCCGACGCAAAGTGCAGTTCCACGTCTCGCAATCTTTCGACTGTTACGCGCAACGGGAGAGAGTGAGAGAGAGAGAAAGAGAGAGAGAGAGAGAGAGAGAGAGAGAGAGAGAGAGAGAGAGGAGAACTCGCGAACTTTCCCCCTTGAAAAGGGTTTTCCGAACTGTCCATGCGTCAGGGGATCTGCATCGAGAAGATGCAGAAAAGATAGTCGACGAACTTTCCACTCGCGACCGAGTTTCCTGTTTCGAAAGCCGGAAGACCTGTCTCGAGATTCTCCGATCGACGAATCACTCTTTCCCCGTGCTTTCTCGCGATTCAGACTTATGGACGACTGCGCTGGCATATTCACAGACCGACGGGAATTCATTCGAACTTAATGTTTCGCCCCAAGCGATTTTTCAGCCATCATCATTTAGGGAGATGTAACACTGGACGACACATACGAACTTGAAATTTCTAACCAAGACTTTTTAACCGAGTGATTCTTTAATTGGAACATTCAGGGAGACGGAATATCAGTCAAACAAGATATAGGAAAATAACATAATATAGTATAGTTTATACTAATAGGGATATATTGTAATAAAATTGTGGTGTCGCGTCGATCTCGGAATTGGGGCAAATCGTATCGCGACTAGGTGAAGGTTAACGGCGAATGATTGTATTCTCAATCTCCGGAGAACTGGTCTTTATTTGCTAGATGCAAGACTTGGCTTGATGTTAGAATCTCGGTGTTTCTAACGGATCGGTTTTTGAAGCAGTTCTGACTTGGTTACAATCGTATAGGAATTAGGAAAGCTCGGATGTGGGTGTGGTTTTAGGAAGTTGTCTATGATTGGTTGAAGGATGTCTTTTTGGAAGGTGTTGAAAGTGGTGGAAAATTAGGAAGAGTGGTTACAGGTTGGTTACAGGCGGCTACGGCTATAAAACCATAAATCAAGGATGGTTCGCAGTTCGGCACGTGCTGAGTTTCTTGGATTTCCCGCTACGCTAAATTATGCCAGAATTTTTATGACGGTCATGGTCATTATGCCGCGGATGGCTAGTTGGCCTTCACGGTCGTACAGATGGCCTTTCGCAGAGGGTTTTTACGACGGAACAAAAATAAAATAAAGAAATTATTTGTTGAATTAAGTCGAACGTAGCAAATTGTCACAAATTAAGGACATAATCATTTCTCCGAATTTTTTAAAAACATTCTATTACGTTCGGTGTTAGAGGATCATGAATAATATAGTTACCATTACTGTACGTATAGCACACAATCTGAGGAGACCAAGACAGCCACTGGACAAACCAGGGAAGTAGGTCTGACCACTAATCAGACAGTACAGTAGGTAGAGGATTAATCAGCTAAGTGGAATGAGCTAGTTACTGACCACACAAGTCAAAAAGGGTACTGTTTATCTTCAAACAAGTGGGACAAGGACAACCTTTAACTCTATGGGTAGAATAGAACGACTAATAGCCAGATAAGTAGACAAGTAGTAGTGGTTAATCATAAATCAGACTAGTGAATGAAATAGAACAATTAGTGGTTATGAAAACGAGTGGAATCGGGTGATCACTGGTGAGACAAGTAGAATAGAACAATATATATAATTAGACAAGCGGAATTGAAAAATTTTTCTAATTTCTAATCGCTCGGCAAAAAATCCGCGAAACGAATATTGCCATTTTGTGTTTTCGGTTGGTCGATCGTTTACCCCGATTTCAATTTCGGAACGGCGATAACGCGTCGGACGCAATTATTCAATCTCCTAATTTCGATCACGTTAACGAAGTCAGTTTCCCGCGGCCCCGCCCGACTCGAGCCCGCAAATTCAGCCACGAATTCGGCAACAAACAACTCTTCCGGGACCGCGGAACGAGATCAACAGGGGAGCACGGGAACACCGGTATCGAAAACCAAGAATCCCGGTGCGACTGATTCGCGGTTCTCGCCGGGAAATCTCCGCGACAGATGTTGACGGTGTAAACGAGAAACAAACAACAGAAAAAAACTGGTCGATTCGCGAGGGTGGCTCCAGCGCCTTTTATTCCCGTGGATCGACACGATCGAGACGAAAACGAGGCCACGAACCGCGGAGTTTTCCGGGCGGCCGTGGCTAGCACGGGATCCGGGGAAATCCTATTTTCCGAGACGAGGTGGAAATTGAATGTCACGGGTCGCGGGGGAGACGCCTCGTGACGGACGGGAAACGAACAGCGGCCTGCTCGTAAATAATGAATGGCGGACTCGAACGGGATACCAACTGCGTTCCCTTTCCCCCTGATCGCGACACTCGTAGAGAAAGACGTTGAAACGACTCGATTGAACAGTGGACCACCCTGGGAAACGATTTAACTGCGCCATTTTCCCCTGGGAAAATTCTTCACCCCCTAAAATGCTGCGTACAATGATTGAGAGTCTTGTACTGAAACTTGAACAGCGTACTACTAGGTTTTTGAATTTTTCCCCGGCGAACGAGACCGGATATCCTTCTGTTGTCTCTTGTGTTTTATTGGCCTCTGTTTGCTACTTACATTCATATTTTTTATGTAAAAAAGATGAAGATTGCCGGAGGTATATAATAATGTCTGGCTCCACTTGTTGCGAGGCTTGTAAAGTTACTTTAGGAATATTTCTAACTTTCGGAATTTTTTTTCTGGGACAATGAAGCACACTATCGCTCTGCTGTCCTTTGTGTTTTATTGGCCTCTGTTTGCTTCTTAGATTCATATTTTTTTATGCAAAAAGAGGTGAAGATTGCCGGAGGTATGTAATGAGGTACGGCTCCTCTAGTTGAGTGGCTTGAAAAGTTCCTCTAGGATCATTTTTAACTTTCGGAATTTTTTTTGGGAGAATGAGGTAACGTTGTGCTGTTTGGTACATTTTGTCGCGGAGGATGAGCTCTTTACAATGACATTTTTTGCCCATATAAAAAGGTGAAAACTATTGAAGGTAGATAGCGTCAAAGCTAGCCGAGTTTTTCCGATAGTTGTGAACGGTGTTCGCGCTGCTGGACGTCCTGTTGGTCCAAAATCGAAGAAGCACGTATGATCCCCATTAGCACAGTTGTGAGTATAACTAGAATTTTTTCTAGTTAAAAATAATCTAACGGGCGCTTAGGGAAGATGTCTGACAAGGAAATAAAAATAATTTCTCTAATTTTATAGCCAGGCTCGGCGAGTTAGCGATTGATCAACAGAGAATTGTTCCTATTAAGTATAAACATTTTCAATAACGATAAAGATTGTTTGAGATGTGCAGAGGCTCGTTTTCGACGGGCATCCGTCGCGCTTTTATAATTCACGAAACCAGGCTATCGGATTTTAATCCGATACAGTGCCGGAGAAAGTGACATGTTTCCAGAAGACCTGTTCACTTAATTATTGATTTAGCATCCTCATTGAAACACTATTTTAAGAATTGTCACGAATCGATACCTTCGCCGTCAATATCTCGCGGATTGTTAGAAAAGAAAAAAAAATTATAATAAACGCAATTAAACCAGCTTCGGAAAAAATCTTCGAAAGTTTTCGAACGAAGATCTCAAGGACAGGGACCTGAGTGATTTTAATTTCTGCCCGTCGCTGAAGTGATTAAATCTGCCAAGCTCAGTGCGGCATAATTCGTTCCGAAGGTTTAAGCCGATTTGTTTTTCAAATCGCGCGAACTATGACGAACTTTTCCAATCCAACCGCGAGGGGAAACGCAAACACGAGAACCGAGACCCGGTTTTACACTCGGGCCCGTAAATACTTCTGGAAGTTCGATCAAGTTTCTGGTGTCCTTAGCGGGAAAAAAGGGAGTCCATTTTTCAGCGAGAGGATATTCACAGATTACGAGGGGAATCTCCAGAGAATTGCGGAGAAGTGCTATCGGCGTTAATAAGGTTTGCAAACATTCGCTGTGGAAAGCCGTCGTGCACGAACGTTATCTGTTGGGTCGCCCGGAAACTCTTTTCGCGTGTTTCAATGTGTCCAAGAAAAATCCTACTTCATTAACCCATTTTACAGTGAAGTTCGTTAAATGAAATAATAAATTTTAACGTTTTAATACACTTCAGCCTATTGTACTATGTATGCAAAACTATTTCTTCAAACGTCTTCAAAATCCAAAAAAAATTCAACTAGATCCAGGTTTAAATGGTGTAAATTGGAATGTCTGAACAATAATATGAATCTTTATGCAAACTAAAATTTGTCCGAGCCAATTGCAGGACCCAGAAGATAAACGAGACCGCTCGATAAGTCGAGAATTATGTGAACAATATCATCCACTTGTTCTATCGTTTTTACAATTATGTGTTTGACCAATTGTTTTCATAAATGCATGAAATGGAGTGTATTGATCAGATATGAATATGCAGTGTTTTTTGTATTTTGATTTAATATGTATTCGCGTATATACTACTGTCAACAGAATAAAAAGAAAAATGCGAAGCCTTTGCGGTGCGATTTTCCGTGCCAACGAACATTTTCGGGGAGAAAAAAAAACGGGAAAGTGAATGGGGGGGATTACTAAGGTAGGATTACCAAAAGGATAGTTTTTTCTGGGGGGCTGCGCGACACGCGAGCAAATTCCGTGCCAGATATTTCATTTGTTTTCGCACGGTGAACTCCGTTCTATCCGGTTATAACACTCGATCGACCGCAACCGGCACGCAGAGAAACGGTACCGCGATAGCATCGAAAACAGAAAAGCATATCGACACAGAGACACAGTGAATTCTCGATATATGTCAACAACACGGGTCTCGCCAGCGACATATATCGTCTAGAAGGTTCTATTCATTGACCCAAGCTGAACGTCGTACCCTACTCGTATTAGGGACACTCATAAATTGAAGTTTTTATTTTTTAATTTATTATATTAGCTCCACCATTATCAAGGATAGTTTGCCATCTTTCCTGCAAATTTTGAATCTCCCTTTTATAGAAATCCGGGGTTCGTAAAGTAAAATATGACTCAAGGTGCCTCCTTACATCTTCTACAGAAGTGAATGTTTCATTTTTTAAATAATGCTCCAGAGATCTGAAAAGATGATAGTCAGAGGGACCAATATTCGGTGAGAACGGGGGGTGGGGAAAATCTTCCCATTGCAATTCTTTGATTTTTCCTGAGTGAGTTTCGGTGTATGTGGCCGGCCATTGTCAATTTGCAGTATTACACCTTTTCTATGGACTAAAGATTCCCTCCTTTTCAATAGTTCTGAATACAGTCTGTCACGGACTATATGTTGTAATTACTGACAATACAACTCATCAGTAGCTGTTTCTCCAGATTTCAACAACTCCAAGCGAATTATGCAACGACAGTCCCACCAAATTCACAGTAACACCTTTCTAATTGATAAGCTAGGTTTAGGTTGGTTTAGGTGCGGTTTGATTTGCAGAAAGCCACTGCTTGGGACGCTTTATGTTATCATAAAGAATCCATTTTTCATCTCCGATGACGATTCTGCTAAGAAATGGTTCTCTACAAAATCTGCATAGCAATAAAGTGCAAATTGATAAACGAATATTCTTGTTGGTTTCAGATAACACTGTCGAATAAAATCAACCAGAAATGTCTGTAGAATGCATTCCTGTATAGTAAATTCCTACTGGATAAAGGATTTTTCGCATAAATACAAAAATAGAGCGTACAAAGTACCCGTGTCGGCACATTTTCAAACTTTAACAACCATTTACAATTATTAGGAAGTACATAAAAATATAATTGACTATATGAATATGTAGAGGAGAGTTCTCTCTATTTCCTGACTCAAATTTGAACTTTCTCGCGTGTTTAATTTTTACGTAACACGTCATTTTGTATCAAAATCCGGCATTTTTACAAAAACCAAAATTTTTCGAAAAAGTTGCGTGATGGAGCAATTCTGCTTTGAGATTTGGTTTTAGGATATCAAAGTGTATAAGAATCACCCAACAGGTATTGCAAAACGATTTTGGTGTTGGACATTGTAATTGATGTGGTACCCATATTCCTTGCCTATATGCCTTTCCCATTTCGTGCAGGTGCCTTTGTATAGTTGACCATGTGGACCCAAGGCTTCTCGATAATTCTTGTATATTTAATTTTGGATCAGCTTCCATTAGAGATTTTAGGGTGTCATTATCAAATTCAACTGGTTCACTTCGAGCCCTGTCAGGGAGATCATAATCACAGCAAACATCACATAAACATCGCAAATTTTCTTTATTGTTATCGTCGCATTAAATCCCGCATGAAAATGAAAAAGTATTCAATGACGAATATGATCCTGGAAAGGTACGGACGCTGTCATTTTATTACAAGGTTGTACAAAAAATTATACTTTTTAGAATATTTTGCACAGGCTGCTTTACCGTAAACTGTAAAAGAATACGCGTTTCCTCTTCAACGATTGGTACAGAACTAAAGGAAAAACAAATTCTTCGCAAATAATTGATTACTTATGAGTACCCCTAATATTATGTTTCCACTCCTCGGCGTCCGAGGCCTCTCGAGCTTCGAAGCCCCTCACGCCGGTAGTGGGGATAATTCTGTGACTTTTATCAGCCAGGTATTAGCGACATATATCCAGAAAAGACTGTACTCTGAGTGTTGAAGAGTCTGTCTTCCGAGGCGGAAACTCGTTACTGTTTATCCGCCGTCGAAGATTGCGCAACGGTCGGTCAATGACGTCGGCGTCGGTGTCGTTGACGGAGCCGCACGGCACGTCGTCGTCGTCGTGGTAGTCGTCGCGGCTGGCACAAAGCCTCGTCAAACCAGGGAACCAACGGAGCTTATTAAACACGGCGTGTACTTACAGTATCACGTCGATGGTATGCGCGACCCTTAATCACCTTCCGCAGATGAATATTAAGTCTTTCCAGTCGCGGGTATCGCGTTGCATTGCGTTGCATCGCGTTGCATCGCGTTGCATCACGCATGCATCGCAGTTTGTCGTTCATTAGGCATGCAGTTCGCGACGCGAGGTGTGCGCCTGTGTTATTAACCCGCGCCCGGTTGATTGGTCGAGTTTCGCGGACGGATGAGGTTGCGAATGATGTCATGTGAACCGTATGTGGGTCGCGGATCGCTTGATGACTTCATTCGGATCCGCGGAATACGGTTTAATTCAATTTCGGCCGACCGATGCAGATCAAAAGTTCCAACAACGTTTATGGTTGTTCATTCATTTATTTAGATGATTGTACAAATTGAAGGAGGAGGATTGGCTTCTAGAATAGTTCCGAGTTCATTGGAATACAGTGAATTCACGGTATATGTCAACAACACGGGTGTTGCCAGCGTCATGTATCGTCCAGGAGACATGCCCGAGCCGTGTTATGTTTACACTCCTCAACGTTCAAGGCCTCTCGTATACCCCGCGGTAGTGGGAACAATTCCTCGACGTTTATCGTCCCGACCTTAGCGACATATACGGAGAAATCACTGTAATTTGGGACTTTTGTGCAACGCAACTATAACATTGTTCAAGGCAGACGTCACTTTCTCGTACGTTTCTTTGTCAATTTTTACCCAGAAAAAGTTTTCACAACATTATTGGAGAAAGCTCTTCTTTTTGCGCAACTCGAATTCTGCTCACGGAACTACTATGTCCCGTTATTAGCTTTTCCGGGTATGGTTTGTCAAATGGAAAACGTAGAACGTTCGCCGGGAATTTTCGAAAACACCAGGACAAATATCCTGTCAGTGTGGAAGTGACAAAAACGCGTTTGGATCTTCTCCAGAAGGGCAGAAATATAGTCGGTCACGGAGGACGCCATAAATACAGTTACCGTGGCCGTAGAATCGTCGCCGGATGCTATTGGACGCGTAGAACTGATTGGATTGTTGTCGGGCGCAGATAACAGGGTATGCCAGGGTCCGTGGCAATAGAATACAATGCAGATGTCAATGGGCACGTGGAACTCCATACGGACGATATTAGGTCTGTTCAACTTGACGCAAATGTCACCGATTCCACGGGAGACATTGCAAATGACGTTGGACTCGGTGACGTCTGCGTGCGTCGTTGGCTTTGGCGAAGATCTTCTTCGGTCCTCTCGAACCTGTTTACAGCTTCAGTCGTCCACTTTAACTTTCTTGACTTCGTTCGGACTCCTTCGAAACCGTTTCTAGATTGCTTCGGTACCTTTTCACTGGGATCCATTCTGGTCCGCTTCAATCCGTTTCTTTATTCCTCGAGCCCACTTCGATGTAACGTACTTCGGGAAGTTTCGATGTCGTTAGACGTGTCCTCTGAAGGTGTTAAGGGCTCTAGGTGTACCGTCGAGTCTAAATTTAAGAAATCTTATAATTATAATCACACTAGACTGCGGATTTTGATGCAAAATTTAATTTGTCTGGATTCATTGCAAGATAAAGAGATTGTATAGACATGTATCTCTTTTTGGGTTAAATTTTACTTACGAAACCCAGAAATGTTTAACTGTTTTTTAATTCTTTAGATTTTTACGAAAAAATGCTAAAAATCCAAGTTTTAACGCGAGGAACTCACTGGTTCAAAAGTTATGCGTGCATAAGGTGGCCTTTTAAAAAATTATACCAAATTAGCTTGCAAGGCTCAACTGGAAGTTTAGACAGGACGCAAAGGGTTCTCTCCAGGTTTAGTATAAATTGTCCAGCTTTGACCTTTTTTAAGATTGGTCCAAAGTACTTGCATTTTTTTGACTAGTTTGCTAGGCAAGGAGTAAACAAAAATTTCTTTAAATTGCAATTGGTTGAAACGATAAAACAATGAAAAAATGATGATTTTTCAACCTTTTTATCTGAGCCTTCAACGATAATTTAAGGAATGTGTTTTGTAGATTTCGGTATCTTATGTACATACTGAAAATTTCATTGAATCGGTCAACGTTGCAATGAGCTACAAATGTTTAAAGATGATCACGTAAGGACGAAATTCCCTGACAAGGTCGAAAGTCTGCGACTTTCACCCTAAAGCTCTCATCTTGAAACGTTTGTAGCTCATTGCAACGTTTACCGATTTCGATGAAATTTTCAGTGTGCATATAAGTTACCAAAACCTACGAAACGCATTTTTTAAATTATTATAAGATAAAAAAATTGATGAATCATCATATTTTCATTTCTTTGTCATTCCAACCAATTGCAATCTAAAGAAATTTTTGTTTACTCATTGTCTAACAAAGTAGTCTGTCTAACATCTAAAAAAGAATTCAAGTCATTTGGACCAATCTAAAAAAAGTTATGCGGTTTTCAAGAGTATCCAGTTAATATCGTCTCAGACTGTAGTTAGCTCTGCAGACATTTTAGAAGCCAAGTGAACAAGCTGTATCGAAATTGTTCGGGAGTTTTGCAGAATTTGAGAAGCCCGAAAGGTTGGTTTACAGTTTTAAGTGCCTGCGATGATCAAGCGTTGTTGTTGCTCTTGGTGAACACCGTTGTCCCCGTGCTCCTTGAGGATCGGGTTTCCGAGGTATCTCTAGGATCTTGAGTCCTCCGCGTTCCATGCGATTCGAGGAGTTTCAGACGACTCGGTATCAGGTTTCAGGGTTATCTATACCACAAGTTCAAGCGAGTTCTGTATTGAGTTCTGTTGACACGGTGCTATATCCTGGTTCCGTGGGCCTCGCTTGTGTATCAAATTCTACGAGATGTCGAATTCTACGAGGATGTCGCTGTCCACATTTTTTAATCCACAGATACCGGAACGCTTGGGGGAAATCAGCTGAATTCGAACCAGTGTTTAGTATTACAGATTATTATTTAACAAAATATTTCGAAGCTTCTCTCGAACGTGGCATAGCATTCTTTCGCATAATCACGGGATTTGATTCGTTGACCCCGCTAATCGAATGACCGCCTAATTTGCGACACGGTTAGAGGAAACCCGATTAAACGCGGAACGATACGAGAGTTTTCGATACGTGTTGTTGTACGACCAACGGACAGCGCAGAAGGCGGCCGGGTAATTTTAAATCGAATTCGAATAGCCAATCGTCATTACGCTAAATACCTCTTTGTGTATTCCGCAAGCCGTGCCGGTACGCGTTCGTTCCCCTATCGGCCATCTGCTGATAACCGTGCACAAATATCGACGTTCCCAGCCTCTAATAGCCTGGCACTTCCATTGCAAATGGAGACAATAAAACAGCATCCAGCCATAATGATTCTCATCGACGACCGGTAACCTCACCTATGCTACAACCCCAACATTGTTTCCTTAAAATTATTCCATTCCCGAGTAGGGAACGATCTGCGCCTGTTCCTGCACCAGTCTCTAAAAAGACAAAAATCAATGTACTATAATTAGTGTTCCTTCTCGAGAATTTCTCGAGAAATATAATTGATTATTTCTCATTTCTCAAGAAATGTCAGTATTTCTCGGGAAATTTAAATCTAGGAAAATTCTTATGAATCGCATTTATGTTATAACATATAAATTCTTAAATTCTCTTAAATTCTTATTTAAAACTTTAGAAAAACTGAATATTGAATTGAGTAATGAGTTTCTTGTTGTTATTAAAGAAGAAATATCTTAAAGAAGAGACAAGATTGTTGTATCCCTTATAAAATATCTGCATAACCCACAATGTCTGCAAAAAGATTCAGAAGATACATTTTTTATTTAACATCTAAGACGGATATGTACAAAATGACAAAACAAATTCTAAGCAGACTTTTTGGAAAATATGACAATGATTCTTATGAAAATAGTGAAAAACTTTCAGATTCTCAGAATGAGGAACTATCACTGGGAAAACAGTTAGAATTAGAAATTAGGAATTCCAAATTTTTTAGTACACTGAAAAAAGGACACCCAATCTTCAGCAACTTTTAGATGTTCTGTATACGATAAAGCCAACATCCATACAAAAGGAAAGAAATTTTACTACGGCAACAGATTTTGTTAAAAAAAAAAAAAAGAAGTAGATTGTCTGATTCTACATTAGACGCATTATGCTTCTTAAGAAATCATTTCAAAACAAAGTTTCCCAATATATATCTCGGGAATTGTCAAGAATTATCGAGAAATACACTCTTCTTTCTCATTTCTCGAAAAATGAAAACTATTGAGAAATCAGGAACACTAACTATAATGTCTCCTATTTCTTTTAAACCGCAGTAAAATTCTGTTTCGTTGTTGTCAAAATACAGCCATTAGAAAATACATAGACATTCAGTAGAATTTCCTTTTCCATTTAGGAAATAAAGAAACGACAAAATACGAATCTCTGTGGCTATAAAATAAATCATACCACGAAGGATTAAAGAAAGTAAATATCTACGCTAAACTTCGCCTTAGAGGACCACAAATTTTGGATTTTTCTTTATCTAATCCCGTAGATTTTGACGAGAAAATGCCAAAAGTCCAAGTTTAAACGTTAGGAATTCTTTGGTTCGAAAGATATGCGTGTTTAAACCTGGTCGATTCCAAGCGTTTCTGACAGGTAAAAGCACCGCCATATTGGTATGTATTCAGACATCGTCCTAAAATTTTGCACAAGGATCCGCTGCCTATTAAGGAAACGAGCGCCCGTGTGAACATAAAGCAGAATATCCGTGGATAATTGATTTGAATTGAAATTCAAGGTTGCGAAGCGGAGTTGGGAAAACTCGTGGAGTCGAGTTTGTCAACGGAATTCGGTATGGAGGGCAGAGGTATAAATCTTGTAGATCCGAGACAGTGTCACCGTGGTAATATCAGCAAGAAGAACGCATCGCTGGGAGCGGAGCAAGCCTCCTGGTTCCATTGTGATCTACCTGATGCTTGATACTCGTTGCGCCGGCTGGCAGGGCCAGTATATAACCGGCAGGCACGTAAGAAAGCCGAAGCTTTGGGGATTTCTTTTCAGTGATGTAGAGAGCCGCACACCGGCCGATACGTGCGCGCGGCCCGCATTCACAGGATTCACAGACCAACGGCGGATAGACCCAGTTTCTCGAGGGCTATCCGTTTCGCCGTTCGTTAAAATTAAAGAACGATGGATCCGCGAGGCTGGACCGCCTTTCGACGACCGACTTCGTTACCCGACGAGTTTCTCTCGATTATCAGAGCCCCGGGTCAGTTGGAATCATGTGAAAACCATCCGAAAATACATACAGTGATTTCTCTATATATGTCACCAAGGCCTGGATGATAAATATCGCGGAAGTATCCCCACTAATAAAAACAAAATGGCGGACATATACATTAAAAAATTATTGGTTCTGTTTGAAAATTGGTATTTGGCCGTTTTTGGGGTCGCTGATCAAAGAGTGAAAGTAAAATTACTGATTACCTGTACACCCCTCTACCTTCCATGTCGCTGTCTCATATTGACCTGAACGAGTGGGAAGACTAATTCTCGTGACAGCCAACTCTACCCTTTGTATTGTATAAAGTAGGTATTCTACTCGCACTTCAGAGTTCCCAAAGAAGAAAGAATTGAAGAATTGCTGGTCTTTTGCGTACAATAAGACCCTATAATAAAAAATATAGGTTTCCATTTGAAAAAACAAAGTTGACCTTCGAATGACCTGTAAAACGCCACCCAAATAAAAAACTGATATTGCCTTGGACACGTGTTTTACACTTTTTAAATATTTTTCGTACTTTTCAAGATATTCGGCTGGAAAGTTTTCAAATGAACAGCCGGTATGAAGACAGCGTTCGTGTTTGAAAAATATGAAAAAAGGATTCTTTATAAAAAATTAACATTCTATTAAAAATCTGTTTAAATTTTACAGAAAGACTTGATGCATATCTCTCACGTTTTGACAAAAAATGCGAGGAAAGCACATAAAATACCTACTCTGCGTTAAAAAAAACAGTGCCACGAGCACATAGGCAGCTAAAGGCAGCCAATTTTTTTTTTAAATTGCCTCTAATAAAATTAAATTAACTCTCTTTTGCACACATAGTTATCAGTTAACAATAAATATTTGGCACTAAAAACTATGCAACTTACCTCCACAAACAGAATCCATAATGCACAATTAAAATCGAAACGTTTCAACACAATTTGTACACTGTGCACTTAAAATTCGCAATGGGCTTCACGAGCTTAAAAAGGTACGGTCTAATGAACTCGAAAGACGACCTTTTTGCTGTTTACCCCCACTTAGAAACACTCTTAGAGTAACCAATCCCATATTTAAATCTTACCTAGCTGAAAGTTCATATTTTAGGTTTTGGCCACGTTTTCTCGAACGCCGAGAGGTAGTAGGGATATTTCCGCGACGTTTATCATTCAGGCCTTGGCGACATACATATATAGAGAAACTACTGTATCATACACATTCGTTTGTGTAGGGGGATTTCTGTGTCTCTGAAATAAATGAGAAAATATTTTATTCTTTTTTTGTTCAGTATTAGCACATCATTATCTCCGCTGTTTTTGAAAATATGAAGGAATTTTATGAACCAAAGTTTTTCCGTATAAGAGGACTACAATATGGTGGTAACAGTTTTTTTTGTAGGAGATTTCAAGGTGATCTTCATTTTTATAAATAGAAACATATATTTTTCTATGCGCCATATTTCAAGTTTAATTTTGTTGAGTACCGTGGATCTTATTTATCGTATTTTCGTGTTTATCAATCAACGTTTTTATTAGATTATCGTAGAAAGAATATTTCGTTAAATTACCTCGAATCTGGAACACACAGTCCGAACTAAACTCGTCAAAAACCAAAGCCGGTGCGACGCGGCGTTCATCAGTGAAACGATTAACGACTCGGACGATCCAGACGCGATATTCGTAAACGATCTATAACTCAAAAATTTGTCGATCTCCGGAAGTTCCATCGAAATGCAAACATAATAATTCGTCCAATCTCCCGGTCAAACATAGCGGTAACAGCGTGAAACCCCGTGGAACGAAACTTTCCTCGATTTTAATTACAAGTTAAACGAAATAGTCGAAGAACTTTTCCTCGTTTTAACAACAAACAGGCTATATCGGTCCAGCATTTTCCCGGCAAGCGTCGCGACGAAACTTTGCATTCGTCGTTGCAAGGACAGTTTACAATGTCGCCTAACGCCGTTTATCGATTACGCGAACGGTTCTCCGGGAAACTTTTTCGCCTCCATTTTCTCGCGGTAACTTTTTTCTTTTCGCATCTTTGTCTCGCCCTCTATGTCTCCAGGAGAATATAAGGAGCCTCTTGTTCTCCGTGTTAGTCCACTTTTGTACTGTACTTATAGGGATCGTACGGCCCCGGCGAGCGCTCGGTAAATTATCCTTGGCCCCTGCAAATTCAGGCTCTCGTTAAATATTCGACGGCCCCGTAGCTGCTCCTAAATTGAAAATTACAGTCTGAGCTTAAATTCGCCTTAACCCGCGCATTTCCGCGCGTGAAATATTAAAATCCGTCGGTTAAATAGCTCCTCAGGAGAAGCTCGCCCTAATCCCTGGACCCCGTTTAAATCAGGATTTCCACGGATCGAATTACGAATTGATTTCTATTAACCACCGTTTTATTGTTACTTTCTTTTCGACAATACTCTCGCGACCGGGAGACCTTATTTCCAGCCTGATTCTCGAAAGAAATTTTCGAAAGTAAGGATTTATCTATACATGAAACTATTAGAAGGGCCAGAGAATCATTTATTCTTCCTATACAACAATGTATTGCAAACAATGGTCATCATTTTGAACATTTATTGAAATAGAGTAGTTCAATCAAAGCAATTAGTGTAGTAAATTAACCTGTAATGCTTTTTGGATTTTTCATACCCAAGGTCACACGAAGGTCATTATATAAGATGTCATTGAAGAGATCTTCACTCCTATTATTACATTGCGATAAAAAAATTTATAGTTCCACTAAAAAGAAATTAATGACCTTGATATCTAGAAAAAAATTACCTTGAAAACAGTTTTTTTCGAATCATTATATTGCACCTTCGGTTGGATAATATTGTCCTATAACGTTTTTTCTATTACTAACACTAAGCGAGACATTTAAGGTGGTCAAGTTAGCTAGGACACCCTGTATATGTCGCCAAGGCCTGGACGATAACCATCGCGGAATTATCCCCACTACCGCGAGGTATACTCTGGCGAGGATCCACGAAGCTCGAGAGACCTCGGACATCTCCTGGACGATACATGACATTGGCAAGACCCGTGTTGTGGACATATATGGAGTATACACTGTATTACGCAAAACTACAGCATACACACTTTTATTTTGATCATATAGGTATGCATTTAAATTATAGGTATGCATTTAAATTACGTGCTCAGCAAAATGACTTTTTCATAGCTTAAAGTAACTTTTCCGAAGTTTCCTAAGAATTCTCGAATAACGATTTTTCTCGTCACCTTCGATTCTGCGATCCACCCTCAATGGTGCGTGCGAAGAGACAGCGCATGTATAATTCAAGTATAACCGTGATCGCAAGCACGAGAATAATCTCGCGCAAGGCTAGAAGGTCAAAGATTCAAGGTCGGCTATATGGCGCACCATGCTCAATCACCATTGCAATTTCACTATCGCGGTAAATAATCCGCGACGCAGTATCGGCTCGCTTTTAAAGGGTAACACGGTGGAAACCACGTGAACTACGTCACTGCGTTCCCTTCGCCGCGCCGCGCCGTGGCGCACTCTCGACGCTTACAGTTGTTTTCGATGCACTGCATTATTCCTTCGATTGGTACGCTTTAGAAATTATTACAACAATCAGTAAACAGAATGAAGTGGAATTTATGTTCAGTATTTGTCGAAATTGCGTTCTCCATTATCATTATAGTCGATAATTCTTGGTGCAAATGCTTCCTTTCGATGCAGTGAATTATATTCCTACGATTGCTACACTCTAGAAACGATTGTAACAATTATTAAGTGGAGTAAACAATGATTCAGTGTTTTACGTTTCACAATTTGCACAATTAAAATTCAGAATTTTAAATTGCCTTCGACTTGATTCAAGCTTCCTAATATTCTCCGTACTTAAAGCCGTTGTAAATTTGTTTAAATAACAAATTAAAAATACATTAATAAATGTAGTCGACAGCGAAATTAATGTGACTGTAATTATATAAAATATCACCGAAATAATTTCCTTCGATTTAGAAGGAAAATTACAGAATAAGAAAAAGTTCAATAATAAATAATTACTGACCTCGATAGCAAGTAACCCTTGTAATCACCATTTTATTAACTTCATCCTTCCTTGTTAAGCTCCCTTGAACTTTAATACAAACTTTATAATACTCTCCGTAATTAAAGTCTGTGTACACGTATTTAATAACAATGTAAATTGAAATTGCAATAATAAATGAAGTTGATAACAAAGTGAATCACACTGTTACTTCAATTATCCATCTCATTATCTTCGAATTTCAATGAAAAATAACGAGGATAGATGCAATAATAAATTATTACTGACCTTGACAGCAATGCACCCTTATCATTACATTTTCTGCAACTTGAACGACCAGAAGACGCATTAAAAATTATTTGGAAGATAATTTTCGGTTTAGAAGAACACTAGGAATAATAATTGAGAATAGATGCAGTAATTAATTATTACTGACCTCGAAAGCAATGCATAATTTGTCTGCATCTCAGCGAATAGAAGGCGTATTAAAAATTATTTCAAAGCTAATTTTCGGTTTAGAAGAACACTAGGAATAATAATTGAGAATAGATGAATCTCAGCGAATAGAAGGCGCATTAAAAATTATTTCAAAGATAATTTTCGGTTTAGAAGAACACTAGGATTAATAATTGAGAATAGATGCATCTCAGCGAATAGAAGGCGCATTAAAAATTATTTCAAAGATAATTTCCGGTTTAGAAGAACACTAGGAATAATAATTGAGAATAGATGCAGTAATTAATTGTTACTGACCTTGAGAGGAACGAGGCCCTATAATTACTCCCCTCCAGTGAGCAGAAGCAAAGTGTCTTTTTATTTTCCGAGCTGGGGAACTTGTTCCGTCGACCCGCGATTCTTCAGCAATATCTGAGGAGAAAGTTGTGTCGGCGAGAGACGGCGCCGCGTCTACTCGCCTAATGGGATTTCCTTATAGCGATCGTTGCGGGCCGCAGAGGAGAAAACTCGGCGGCGCGGAGTTCGCCGGTTTTCTGATTTCCGCGGGACAATCGGACGAACGTGGTCAGTAAGTTTCCTTATCTTGTGGCCGGCCTCTCCTCTCAAAAGAAGCTTTTAACGGACTCGTTACGCCGCATTCACCTGAATCTGGGTCAAAGATGTTCTGGAACACGCGCCCGAACGGGCCGCGATAATTAAAACAATGCGACTGCGAAATTGAGGAATCGCCACCGGTCCCAGACAACAATGGCCGAGGGACTTCCCTCGGGATCGAAGTTTCCACGCGGGTACGCGCGCGGATTTTCTCGCGCAAAACCGCCGAAACTTTTGCCGCGAGAACGATCGAGCGAGAAAAATTGACTGGAAGCGGGAAAAGAGCCGAGACATTTTTTACCATCGACGGAAGTTCCGGGCCCTCGGTAAATTGACACCTGCCAAACTGTCTCGCGGGACTACTGAAAATAAAAATGACGCATGAACGGGCTAAAATCAATTTTTCGGGATACGAGAATACGGGGGAAATGGGAAAGTGGCTGGCCTTATTTTACGTGCTTCGATAATAGATCAAAATAAAATATTAAAGAATAGATATTGTGATATATTCGTTGTTTGAGGGTGTTTCCTTTCAGAATTATCTAAGTTTTTATCAAATAATTTATTCTCAAATTGACAGCAAAATAACTTTTAAAATAATTTTATACAGTATGAAATACTAAAATGTTCAATATTAATTATTCGAGATGCTTCTAGCATAATTTCTCCCCTATTTTGATTTTCACAAAGTACTACCAGAAACAACAGCAAAATAAAATATTAAAGACAATATACTGACACCTTAAGTGTTACAGTAATCTTGAAATATATTTTCAGTTTATTTCGAATACATTTTTACTCTATGGTTTTTGTAAGATAATTGAGAAAAATGACTTTTATGTAACGGATCGAATTGTCTGTTAATAATTATGTCTGTTTATAAGTATAGTTCCCAGACATTCATCTCCAGGTACATCTAATTAACGGGAGGTCAAGCACTGATTAATTTCGATCCGTGTTCCGTTTTTCTTTATCCTCTTATTCGCATCTCGTTTCCTGCGTCCTTCTCATTTTCTAATTTATCTTTCCACTACGCCATTCCCGGAATTGCAACTTTCTTATCAGAAGACGTTCCTCCTTCTGCTACTCAGGTTCTTTTTGCTGCTACAGTTGCTGGCTCTGTATATCTGCTACTTCAACCTTCTCAGCCCTGTATCTCCTTTTGCCAGGGTTCCTGTCAATATTTTTTCCTCTCCACGTATCTGCTAATCTCGGAGCCAATTCTCGAACTGTTCGCTTAATTACGTGCACGCCTTTACGATTTTTAGTAATTTCGACAAGTAACGCGCAAGCAAAAAAAGCATTACATTGCATCATATTATCTTTATTCTGCTCGCGAGAATTTTTTAAAATATTATACAAATCATTATTTAAGCCTTGCAGCCTTTGGACTTGGTTTACAATGCACTTTCTTTTGGGATTTTTAAAAATAAATAGCAAAGTTTAATAAGGTTTAAACACAGTTTTGGATTAATGATATCTTGTGAAAATCGCAACCAGAAATTTTAATTGCATTCGAACTCACTTTTCTTGAAGTTGCGTATGAAGATTAAAATTTTACGGAATATCTGGATTAAGAATGTTTATTGCAGGAAATATATTATCTCTGTAGCATCTAGTGAACTAGTTAGTCGAAACACGTTTTTCCTGCAACTTTTCTTGAAATCTACAACCCTCCTTTCTTGAATTCTGAAGCTCGCGTGCATTCTTCATGATGTCACAAGATACACGACGCTTTCATCCTGAACTTTATTTATTTATGTAAAGAATGGTTGTTGCTGCTCACACATCTACCTGCGTGAAATAATAGTCATTTTCTTTTCGCTCGTTCTAATAGTTTGTCCCTTCATATATAAAATGAAAAATGTATATCGTTGATTTAAGTTGAATATTCTGCACAATTGATCGGAATTCGAGTAATTAAGCAAATAAGAAATGGAACAAGCTGTGTCAGAGAACAATAAATAATAATACTGGAATTCTATTTTTCGTTCCACGTTATTACGATAGTATATGTTTTACAACAATCAATATGAGTGGCCATATTATCGTGGACAATAAAACATCAGTTTTATGTTGTGCAAAACGTAAACCCAAGCTGTCGATAATTTCATAATAAAACAAAAACTTCGTCGACTCCGTCGGAATTTTATTTTTGTTCACGTTTGTCACCGATCCGTGAAATGTAATGAAACAGGAGGGTGGTTTTTATTTAACCGTGTTCTTTATCAATATAACATTCGGTTTAGTATTATTTCACGTCATTTTTATATATCTCTATTTTATTTCAATTTAAAACGTATCTTTTCTCTCTTATTGTTCCTTCAACTATTGAATTCAATATATTATTTGATGCTGTTCTTGTTTAAAAAATCTCGTTCTCTCACTATTTTAATTGTTTCGAGGAACGATAAACAAGCTCCATTGGACTATATAAAACACAAAACTTGTCCACAAAGTATTGGCAAATATTTTTCCATTTTTTTTTACACATATTTCTTTGTCTGCAGTATTTATTTTTGTACCAATTTTTCACCGAAACCAATAAAATGTAATGAAACAGGGAAAGCAAAGCAAGAGCGTACTGAAAGCATAACATGGCTACGATATTTTCCATGTTTGATGAATAAACATATGCAACGCCAATCCTAGAAGCAATTTTGTTTTCTGTTTGATATAGTTTAAACTAAATTCTCAGAGAAAAATTATGTAGTCTATTACATATATTTTCCAACATATCACTATTATTGCATGGAAAACAGAAACGAGAGAAGTTACGGGCAAAATCAATAAGGTTTGAAATAGAAAAACAAGGCAAAATCGCAGAGGAAACAAAATACAGCAGCAACGATATTTTTCCAAATTTAACCGACAAATCAGAGAAAATACCACTCCTATAAAAACACTGTCTCTCATTTAACACAATTTAAATAAAATTCCCAATGAAATATAAATTAAATCAACTGTTTCCTCTATTCGTTTAAGGGAGCTTGTTAAGCTATAAATGAAATACAATAAAAATAATACTCTTCCAAATTTATCTGACAAATCAGAACAAATCCATCCCAATAAAAATACTGTCTCTCATATAACACAATTTTAATAAAATTTTCAATGGCATATAAATTAAATCAACTGTTTCCTTTATTCGTTTAAGGGAACTTGTTAGGCTATAAATGAAATACAATAAAAATAATACTTTTCCGAATTTATTTGACAAATCAGAACAAATCCATCCCAATAAAAATACTGTCTCTCATATAACACAATATTAATAAAATTTTCAATTGCATATAAATTAAATCAACTGTTTCCTCTATTCGTTTAAGGGAACTTGTTAGGCTATAAATGAAATACAATAAAAAAAAAATAATACTCTTCCGAATTTATCTGACAAATCAGAACAAAGCCACCCCAATAAAAATACTGTCTCTCATATAACACAATTTTAATAAAATTTTCAATGGCATATAAATTTAATTAAATCAACCCTTTCAATAAAGACGATAGGGGGGTTGTTTGGTTACAAATAAAATACAATAAGAATAATATTCTTCTGACTTTATCTGACAAATCAGAACAAAGTTACCGTCAATAAGAACTTCATTCGCGATCCAACAAAATTTTACTGAAATTCCCAACCTAATACATCGGTGAATACAAATTAAATTGAACCACCAATTTCTCCCGTTCAATCAAGACAATAAGGGGGTCGTTAGGCTCGTAATTAAATTTTCTGTCTGGCTGTCACCGTTGCGCGTGCACGCGTGGTACCCAAGTCGAAGACAGAATTAGTGTGCCACCCCTCTCGCCCATTTTCACCGCGGAAAATTTAATTCTGCGGGGTGGGGGGTTGAATGTTCGGCCTCATCGATAGGCGATATACATTGCCACAGCCGCAGGCTCTCTCTCTCTCTCTCTCTCTCTCTCTCTCTCCCCCGTATAATACTTGAAGTATTCCCGTTGAATAAAGGGGCGTCGCGTCGCGGAGAATAGACGAACGTAAAGGCCTGTCATCGAGCCTGTCCATCGAAGGAACCCGCACACGATGAACACGAGCCAGCGTCCTATAAAGTCTTACGGGCCAGAGGCGACGCTCCGGAATGTCTTCCCTTCTTCCCGGGAAAAATCGAGGACATTAAAACCACCGGCTGGAAATTATTCGCTTCTGATGCAACGGATCGGAATCCCCCGCTGTTATTAGTCCCCAGTGCCGATTCAACAATGCAATTCAACGTTGACACCGATATTCCATCTTTCGATACGTCTTCCGATTTTCCGTTCTGTTTCAAATTAGCCGAGCAACTAGAGGTACCCATAAGTAATCAATTATCTGCGAAGAATTCGTTTTGCCTTTAATTCTGTATCGATCGTCGAAGAGGAAACACGTATTCTTTTACAGTTTTCGGTGAAGCAGCCTGCGTTCAAAATATTCTAAAAAGTATCATTCTTTTTACAACCCTGTAATAAAATGGCGGCCGTACCTTCCGAGGATCATATTCGTCATTGCATACTTTTTCATTTTCATGCAGGATTTATTGCAACGATAACACCAAAGAAAATTTGAGGTGTTTATGGAGATGTATTGAAGGACAATAAGTGTCAACGTTGGTTCAGAAGGTTTGCTGCTGGTGATTAGGATCTCTCTGACAGGCCTCGAAGTGGACCAGTTGAGTTTGATAATGACACCCTAAAATCTCAAGTGGAAGCTGATCCAAAATTAAGTATACAAGAATTATCGAGAAGCCTTGGGTCCACATGGTCGACTATACAAAGACACCTACACGAAATGGGAAAGGCATATAGGCAAGGAATATGGGTATCGCATCAATTGTGCGAGACCAACAAGAATATTCGTCGATCGAATATTCGTAATTTGCACTTCATTGATATCTAGATTTCGTAGAGATCCATTTCTTAGCAGATTCGTCACCGGAGATGAAAAATGGATTCTTTATGATAACATAAAGCGTTTCATGCAATGGCTTTCTGCAAATCAAACGGCAATATCAACCCCTAAACCTAGCTTATCACTTGGAAAGATGTTACTGTACATTTGGTGGGACTGTCGTTGCATAATTCGCTTGGAGTTGTTGAAATCTGGAGAAACAGTTACTGCTGAGTTGTATTGTCAACAATTAAAACGGTTGTATTCAGAACTATTGAAAAAGAGGGTATCTTTAGTCCACAGAAAAGGCGTAATACTGCAAATTGACAATGCCCGGTCCCATACAGCAAAACTCACTCATGAAAAAATCAAAGAATTGCATTGGGAAGTTTTACCGCAACCCCCGTACTCACCGGATATTGCTTCCTCTAGCTATCATCTTTTCAGATCTCTGCAGCATTATTTAAGTAGATAAAACATTTACATCTGTAGGAGATGTAAGGAGGCACCTTGAGTCATGTTTTGCTTCACGAACCCTGGACTTCTATAAGAGGGGGATTGAAAATTTGCAGGAGAGATGGCACACTGTCCTTGATAATGATAGAGATTATATAATAAATTAAGAAATAAGAACCTGAATTTACTATGAAGTTTGTGTTAGATTTCAAAATAATTGATTACTTATGGGTCCCCTAAATTACTCGTTGAGGGGTTCTCACTGGATCACTTATACCCGGGGAAAAATTTCTCTAATTTCTTCCTTTCCAATTTTCACTTTTTCCCAATTAATGCTTTCAACATTTCCCTTTCCACACATATTGGAGTAGGGACTTCGATAATTGTCCTGGAATTTTTTGGAGATTTTTTTATAAGCTAACGGAAAAATTAGGGATTGTTACGTATGGAGACGTTTCTCCACGATTAATTTTCGATTAGAAGTTCTAATCTCCTTTCTGATAACGAGAAGCGTCCCAACAGGCCCCTTTGTTTAATGATTGTACTCCGGCTGGACGCATCTGGCACAAAGCATGATTCAGTAGTAGCACCGTACGATTTCTTAATATGGAAATCTTCAAAACATCCCCTTCTGGAATGTTTTGTGAAGATAGTCTTTGATAGGAAACATCCTGGCTAACCCTTCGTTTTACCCCTTTAAACAAAAGATCCAGCTGCAAACCTTAAACTAACCCGAAACGACAAATACGAGTATGCGATTGTACAATAAAATACACACTCTTTTTCTCTCTCATTTTTAGGGTATATAAACCCGTTCATTTTCATCCTCTTCGGTTCAGTCGAGACGCGGTTCAGTTGAGATTCAGAAGTGGTCCGGTCGCGATATAGCAATCGCGAAGTCACGTCGCGTTACTCGTATCAGACTAAATTCTGGTGAGATCGGATTAAAGTCCCTTTCGAATCAAACGTTACCTTATAGAAGCCGTTAGTTCGTATAGTTTCTATTTGACTTTCTTATTTCTTTCACTCGCGACAACTATTCCAATTCAGAATAAATTGTCTTGTTTGTTAACTCGCGTAATTTACAACCTTTAATTATTGCCAAACATCCTAATCTAATAATTGAACGTACCCACACGATACAATCTTACCGCTCGGATTGTACCAATTAAATTATATAAGTTACGAGGCTTGCTAATCTTAAATTCAGATCAACAAAGATTTCCAAATTGAAAAACAAATTGAAACCATATTCTTGGGGCAACAACCCCTCGCCGGCCTCTCGCGTTGCTCGCAGCCCTGGCTCGTAACAGGATCTTCCGTGATCGTAGAAAATTTGCTTATTAGAAGATACAGTGGATTCTGGTTAATCACGACCGGATAATTTGTCGCAATTTATATTATTCGAATTTTTGTTTCCATTCTTCGGTGTCTGTCCCAAATAAACAATTAACCGGAATCCACTGTAGTTTCGAGTACATATAAAGTTTCTTCAGCTTTTTTCGAAGATATGGATTTCTTAAAAAGACCCTAACAGTATCAGATCCTAACCGGTGGGATTCTAGTCGTTTCAGGGTTAAAGAGCACGTTTCTAAGAACGCGAATTCTGAAAACATAAGTTTGCATAAACAGGACCGGTTCGGATACTTCGAAGGATTTAAAACTCGTCTAGGACGGTGCTGGCAAATGGGCGGGAACGTCAGTGGATCGCGTTAGCGATCGAACGAGCAACTAAATACGATCATAAATTTGATAACCGGCGTGTGTGCGGTCCGAGCAGCGATTCGTGCCGGTTTCCCCAACCGATTTCCAATCGTCGCCGGCGATTTTAATCGAGTCCGGTCATCTGTTCCTGGCGGGTAGCACGTTTTCCGGGCCGTTTTATGCCCCTTTATCCCGGCGGCACGTCGACCAGGAGACACGGAACGAGAGAGCAGAGAGAGAGAGAGAGAGAGAGAGAGAGAGAGAGAGAGCAGAGAGAGAGAGCAGAGAGAGAGAGAGAGAGAGAGGAAGAAAGCTAGTCTTGGATTTCACCCGGAAAAACACGGGGAACGGAATGTTACTCGATCAAGTGAAAAGGGTATTTCCCAAGCGGCGATTTCCAATCATCGCGTACCGAACGCCATCCGGAAGGACCTCTTTTAGGACCCCCCCCCCGCTGTTTTCAACAAGGATTCTTTCGGCCCCGCTAAAAGAGTAGGCACTTCGGACTGTCGAGTATCCATCGAGGAAACTTTGCGGCCGCGATCGATTAAGAGACCGATTGTTTCGTCACGAGAAATACCGGAAGATTTATCCATTCTTTCGACAGGAAAGAAGGGATAATTTTTTCTTTCGACGAAAGTTTACCGAAGTCGACAGACAACCCTTCGAACGGTCGTATCAAACAGGTTTGCAATCGATCATTTTTAGTGGGACTGTGAACGTCGATTCACCTGAGAGCAAAACTAATCGAGAAATTAGAGCAATTTCCTGTGAGCGAAGAGATTGATTCGGTATTATAATAAATTAGAATAATCTTGCCCGTGATATAAAAACCGAATTTCGTATTAAATGTATTGAGTTGTACTCTAGAATTAAGATTTTAATTGAATTTATGATTAATCGAGAATTAGAAAAATCTAGCCAGCAATATGAAAACCAAAATTAATATTAATTAAGTTGATTACTGCTCTAGAATTAATATTATCTCTCCAGCAACATAAAAGCCAAACTTAATATAAATTAAATTGAGTAGTTATTCTATAATTGGAATGATCTTCGCAGCAACATAAAAGCCAAAATGAATATTCATTAAATTGAGTACTATTCTAGAATTGAAATGATCTTTCCAGCAACATAAAAGCCAAAAGTGATATTAATTAAAATAGGTGCTACTATAGAATTGGAATGATCTTTCCACCAACATAAAAGCCAAAATTGATACTACGTAAATTCAATGTTATTTAAAAATTAGGCAAATCATACTAGCAACATAAAAGTCAACCTCAGTATGAACTGAATGGAGGATTCGCTTGAAATTATGGAAATCTTGTTAACTCAAATATCAAATTCAGTATCGATTAAATCGAGCGTTATTTTTGAATACAGGAAACCTCGCCAACGATGGAGGAGCCCAATTGAATGCTAATTAAAATTAAATGGACTACTAATCAAGAATTAATGAAACCTTGTTGTAATACAAAAGCCAAATTGTGTATTAATTGGCAAAGCGAGCATAAGCTTAAAAGTTGTCGCTAATAACCACTCGAAGCTCTCCCGCGATTTTCAATAAAGTTATTAAAAAGAAATTTAATTTCCTGCATAAACGGCTGCAGTAAATTGAGGGTAAAACGAAATTTCCTTGAATTAAAGTTTATGCCCTATATGTGAATGCAGATATTACGTTTCCCTATAATATTCTCATGCAAACTTTCAAACTTTATGCGGTCTGATAAAACATTAGGCTAGACATATAATATTTTTAATTCGTCAAGGAAATGAGTCGTTAAATCGAAAATGAATGATTAAATTCAGTGTCAGTTAAATTGTATGAACTATTAAATTCAGTACCAGTTAAATCGTGTGAATTATTCAATTATTAAATTTTTATATGAGAATAACAGAGTTTTGTCCACTCTTTTATGCACAGACTCTTGGTTTCAGAGTGTTGGTTACGGCACACACTTCTGTTTCAATCGGCCCGAAAAATTAGCAGCCGCCCAACGATCAGTCAAGATGATATATGACTCCTGTCGAATGAAATCCGCATTTATTCTTCATCTTTCATTCCGTTCGCTGACATTTCTCGCCTGTTCGCTCTTCAACATTGCGAACGTGCCACGTCGTCAGCTCGATTTTAAGATACGACACACACGCGTATCTCTCCAATGAACGATGTAATGGAATATGTACTCTCCACAGAGAAAATGGGATCTCGCATGGGTTATCGTTGAAAATGAAAGAATCCATCGAACAGGCTCGCCGAGTGCAAAAATTCTCACACTAAACATTTTTATAGACTTGTGGACTATCCTACTTACTTATTTTGCTCTTGTTCTTCAAATTGAAGATGTCCTTACCAACCAAAGACGTTCGCTATTGTTTGTGCCATTTTTCTCTGAACATGTTCCAACGCCAGCCAATGATTTTTATTAGTTTTCTTGATGACAGCAATCAATATCTATTTTGTTTTTCACTTCTACAATTTTTCTATCACATAATAGTTACTATTCCACACTGAATTAAGAAGCATAAATTCTTTATCAAAATTCGTTAGATCCAAAGATAAAAACATCAAAACACGAATCATTTTTTTAAAAATTCCATCGTTTCAATTAAACTGCAACCTAGCCTACATCTAAAATAATTAAATATCAATTCTCTTTAAAAATTCTTCAGCGCCAAACACAAAAATATCCAAACATATAATATCAATCATATTTTAAAAAATTCCATCGTTTCAATGAAAATGCCACCTAGCCCACACCTTAAATGATTAAATAATAATTCTCTCTAAAAATTCTTCAAGATCAAACACAAAAATATCAAAACACCAATCACATTTTTAAAAATTTCATCATCTCAATCAAATAGCAACTTAACCCACACCTAAAATAATTAAATAACAATTCTCTCTAAAAATGCTTCAACACCTACCACAAAAATATCAAAACATGAGATATATTTTTGAAAATTCCATCGTTTCATTGCAACCCAGCCCAGTTGCGAGATAATTGAATAAGAAATATTTGCAGGAGTTACATCTGCTTGGTGCGTTTCTCCAGGTCTTAATAAGCAATAAGACAGAATTAGCAGGATCCCACGGCGAATTTAACGCAGGTTATCAATTGCCAGCCAATCTTTGATCACCTGGGCGTGCAATGCAATCGCTGTCCGCGTAAACGTATCGTCTCGTCCTCGTTCCCCCTCCATCTCTCGGCCGGCGTCGAACGCGAGTATACAAATTTCATTCATGACGTATCTTACGAGAGTTCCCTGGAACATCGTGCCGGCGTCGTCATGCATGAACCAATTAATACGAGCACACCGAACCAGGCCAAACAGCCGGCAAAATGGCGACGTTCCGACGATGACCGTAGAGAACGAACGTTCCCCTGCTGCCGCTTTGATGTATTGGATATTTTATGCGACAGACCGCCGGCAACAAGTGTTTCCCCTGTTTAGACACCATCTGAACGTTCAATCGATCCCTTAATTCTGTAAATATTCGAAAAACACGGACGCTCTCCCTCGAGAACGAACGCGTACGTCTTTCCCCTCTGGTCATTTTTGCAAGGAACAATATACGAGCAAAATTTTAACAATCCCAGATTATTTATCTCTATGCAAAATAAAAATGTTCTTAGTCGGTTAAACAGAATTTAAATGTAATTGTGTATGTTGTTTGGACTGCTGGTTTTAAACGCGATACGAAGCTACAATGAATTCCCGTTCTTTCTGTGTACAAGAAATCGTGCGGATACGAAGCTAAAATAAATTTTCCTTGTTTCCGTGTGTGAATGAATTTCTGGATCCGTTGGATCGACGAAGCGGGCCACAGTGCGACGATTCGAAGATCTTCGTGGGCAAAGGAGCCGTAAAAGGCAGGTGCGGGGGTGGTCTTTGCAAGGGTTGCGAAGCGACGACACGTCTAATCTCTCTCTCTCTCTCTCTCTGGTTCTCCCTCGACTGCCGCTCGCTCTCGAACGCCAACTTTCCGAACTCTGGTAATTGCGCTCGGATTACCGAGTGACGTCTGACTGCTCCAGAGAATTATCCGCAGTCCATCCCCCGGATCGCGGGGCTCGTCTAGCTGGATAATTATCCGGCCTCATCCCCCGTCGGATCACGCGGCTGGGCTCTCCCTGTGTGCCTGGGACATCGGAGCTTAAACGGTTCTCTGTGAAACGTGAGGTCTTATCGGAAACTGCATCGCCCCGCTGCATTCTCTATCCCCCCTCTCTCTCTCTTTATTTATCTATCTATCCATCTATCTCTCCATCTCGCTCTTTCTCCCTCCCTGGGAGCGGTTCCACCACGATGGAGTGTTTGCCGACCAACTTCCGGTCCTGGCGACGGCGTCGTCTCGTTGCCGATCGTGCGATCATGCTACCGGCATCGCAGTCACGTTCCCCTCGGTGAGAAACGCCGGAACTTCGGGAACCATTGATGGCCAACAACGATATCTACCTCCGTTCGCAAAACCCGGTTTTACACCCTCGACAACCGACCGACGCGATCGACGATCGAACTCGTGCCGCAGATCTTGATCCGAATATTAATGAATGCGATTCTTATCGGCAGACTGCAGGCCTTTCACTGAACTCGCGATTTTATGGAGGATTTTGCTAAAACAATGGGTCGGGCGGAATTTATTGCGGTGATTGGAAGGTTCGTCGGGCGAATGAACATTTTTAAACGATTTTCAAACGATGCGGGAACGTTCTGATCGATAGTCGGATGTCTGTGGTTTCTTACTTCATTTTACGAGTAATTTCTTGGTATTGTGAAATGGAAGTTTCTTGAAATGCGAAGGATAATTTTCTGCAAGCGTTGTAAGATTTGTTGGTCATTTGCGAATTTTTAACTTGTCAGGTTTATACCGATTGGGCAGCTGTAGATCTTCGTGCAAATTCATTTAGCTAAATGAACTAATCAAATAATGTATCATCAATTTTTGTCAATGTATGTATTTTTGTTCCAGAAAATTGGGAGTACTAGTGAGTCAACAATTTATTTGTAATTATTAATGACTGTGCACCTTCCTACAAATTCACATTTTTGTATCATTAAAATACAGTAAGAATATGAGAATATATTTTATTTTAAAAAACAAAAAATTCGAACATTTATGAAAGATTTAAAAATATTAAAAATTGTTACTATCTTGTCTCCTCGTGCCCCCTTTGAGGAATGCAGTCTCTACTATAACGCCCTTGACCATGATTCTTTCAAAGAGCTTATTTTGCTATACAATATGACAGTAAACGGGATTCTTTACAAAACACTTTAAACTACTTTAAAAAACAAAATTTTCGCGCAGGATAAAATTCGTCGATATTTTTGGCCCGTCCAATTTCGTTCCGTTGAGTTCTTCGATGCAACGGAAGCAACCCCGCGTCTGACGCGATTTTCTCGTAATTTACATTTTCATTTTAGTAATTTGAATTTAAACGAGAGGGTGCACTTTAAATGTACAACGAACCGAACTTATGCGTACCGTGGTGAACACACACTCCAATCACATGAGAGAGCACCGGATTGACGAGCGCCTCTCGTAAAGACATTTCTAACCCCTGTTTCAAAAGCGCAAAATTAGTTTCGACATTACGAGATTTTTACATTAAAACGGTCGACGGTCATTTGAATATTTCAAATGGCACCACTGCAACGAACCCCGGCGAGCTGCGCAATTTTTTCACTTTTACAGGGGCTAGCAAAATAGATTCTAAAAGGGGAAAAAACTTTTTATCCATTTTTAAACCAGCACTGGATGCGCGTGAAAGGAAACGATGTCGCAACTGAAACCGCAAAACGAAATTGATCGCCATCGATGAGTATCGTCAAGCTTTGAAGAATTTCGTGGATGATTTTGAAGGCGTCACAGATTATGCGAGCTATAAATAACGATTACCTCCTTTAAATCGAGCATTGACTTTAAACGGAACCAAGACACTCCTGGCATTTATATAGCAACAAATATGTTTTTTTTATTTATGTGGAACCCAACAATTTTCCATGCAGTATTTTATTATTATGGAGACTTTAGAGGAAAGATAATTAAAAGAGAAATATTTATTTTGAACGAAACCGAAAGAATAGGTACTATTTATTCACTATTTATCTATTTATTTATTCATTATTAACGTGGCCCCCAGTGGAGGGGATAGGCGAACTGACTAAGATCGTGTAGGTTCATTTCTACGTTTCTTTCATTATTATTCAAACCACCTACATCGAAGAAAGTAAAAGTAGGGCCTTTATGTCGATCGAACGAGTAAAAATGGTTGAAAAAAACATCGAGTGCGGTTAAAGATGGAACGATAAGGAGAAAAATGGCGACAAGGCAGCACCTTTACAGACTAATGGACGGCGGAGGTGTTGCGACGGAATTGGAGTGTCGAAATTGATGTGCGCACGGTGTAATTGCAATCTTGAAACTGTTCGCGCTCGCAGTGACCAACATTAATCACGTCGGCGCCATTAAAATTTTCTCGGTTCCCGTTGAATGAGCGTGGTTAATAACAGAACGGTGTGGTTCGCATAGGAACTTCACCAGAAAAAGGTAGGCAAACGGTATAACGACTCATTGGATTCGGCGCTACGGAATTTGAGAAATATCGGGAGCCAGGAGTTTTTAAATTTTAAATTAATGGGATTCCCAGTTCGCAACACCGTGCAAGTGCCACACGGTAATAACGAGGCTTGCGCATACCGAGACCACGGAGTAATTCAATGAAGAAACAGTGGGAATTTATGGTGGAGACGCTACTATGTAGCGTGTGTTACGCGATACCGTCTCGCTTAGTTGCATGTTAAATGGAGAGATCCGCGGGACCGCCACTGGCGAAATGTTACACATGCCACTAATACTCGTACTTTGCTACAGTGAACGTTTCCGGATTGATTCGCTGGACCTTTCTTTCGTTGAGATCAAAAACACACCGAATCTCCGCTGCAAATCATTCTATTCCGAATTATGCTCGTTTTGCCATTTTTAAGGATGTTTGTTAATTTTTTACAATTTTTTTGACGACAGTGCGTCTTTTAGAAGCTCGTCTTATTAATATTTTATTCATTAATGGATAACCTGAGGAAACCAGAAATTGTGAACTTTTTTTATCTACTCCTGTAGATTTTGGCGAGAAAATTCCGAAAATCCAAGTTTCAATACTAGGAGATCACTAATTCAAAAGTTATGCGTGTGTAAAGATATGCGATTTTCAGCGTTTTTGACAGATAAGGGCGCCGCCATGTTGGTATGCAGTCGGCGCGTAGCTTAACGAAAGGGGGTTATAATTTGATTTAATTTAAAATCCTTTTTAATGCGTGCACATTTTTTTATTTACACGGAAATCAATTTTCAAAGTGTCCGGAAGATTTTGAGAGCTTCAGCAAACTTACTTTTTGAACAATTAGTATTTTCTGTCGTTAAACGCTAGGAAATCCTCGTCGGGAAGCTCTCGGTTTTCTGAGGATGGACATTTCGAAAATGCTTGACTCAATATATTTTATTTCTGAACGTTAGCTGCTGAAGGTTTAACGTCCAGAAACTTACATGAATTCATCAAAAAGAAATAATGAGGAGTCCACACTGCGCTGGCTGCACCGTTAAACTTCGTTTCGCCCACATGTTGTACTTGGAGTATAATACCGAACACAGTTGACGCTCGAGGACCATACTCGTGTACCACACCCGCTACGTAAACAAAAACTTTTCAAGTTCCAGCCAAGCATGCTTTCGAAACTCCTTTAGCCTTGTAATTACGTTAATTACCGCCCTGCCCCGTGTGTACGTTTGTTCGGGATTGTGAATGAATGAGAATGTGTGGAGGGAGTCGGTGCTTCTGTATTATTGACATGATTCTTTAATTCCGTAACTGAATAAACTAAACTGGCCTTGTTATGTTAGACCGATTTAAACGAATCGGATGAACGTGATTGGCCGCTCGCAACAAGCTTAATGTTGATTTTTCTGAGTGTTCTCTCAAAAAAATCTGAAAGGTAGCTTAGTAACTCGCGAACTTATCTACTTCTTAAGTAAGAAGTTATGTACTTGGTCGCTTGTGCCTAACTCAATATTGTCTTTCCGCTGGAATAAAAATTTGTGAACGTAGCTGAGACATCAATAATAGTGTATGCAAAAGACCAGCACCGGCGACTTCACACTTGTTTCACAAAAAATTCCGAAACTCACAATCAGCTCGGTAATTCTGACAATCACTGAGAAGAATGAACTGAAGCTATGTACTTGATGCACTCGATCATTTCTAACAAATTTGATATTGGCAATCTACCCATAAAAAAATTCCTGAACTTATCCAAGACATCAACAATAGTGTGTGCAAAAGACTAGCACCGGAAATCTTACACTTGTCGCGAAAAAAATTCCGAAACTCAGCTGAGAAAGTGCAATTTTCCCGGAGCGAATGAAAAGATCGATTCCAAAGGAATAGATGGCGTACGGAAATGTCGGTGGCAAAAACTAGCGAAGTGCTCTCGTGCTTGTCGTAAACTTGGCCTGAACTTTTGGGTGTCCATCTGCGGCGTTGGAGAGCGTTGGAAATCAGCGAATATGGAGGATCTGGGAGCAACACGGAGGAAACTCGGAGCCGGTGTATTTCACAGGAATGGATCGTTCTGTGGGAACGTGACATCCCACGAATCCGTGGCAACCGGTTCGTTGCTCCGGCTTGCCGCCAATGGTGCTAAAAATGTCACGACACTTAAATTATTCTCGGCCAATCGGGCGGGCGGTCTGTAGGTACCTGTTGAAGCTCTTCGTAGAACGATCGCCCCGGTGTCTGCGAAACAATGCACTCGAGTCGTGACGCGAATAACCCTGCGCACACGTGTTTCCTCTTCGTTCTTCGAAAACGATTAACAACAGGCTGCTCGAAATGGCAAACAGCAAACTGTTATTGATAGTAAACAAATCTAGAAGTGGTAGCTTGATACAAGCATTACTACTGTTGAAAACAATTTACATAGGTTACAGCATTTTTTACAGGCTTTGGAACGAATCCTGTAACTATGAAAAGAATTTGTACACATTCTTCAAACATTGTTAAATAAGCTTGCAAATTTTCAAATCAATTTTCTACTGTTCCCTCTTTACATTCGTCAGTTTTGGATGGGGTACTTGGACGAAAATCATCGTACCTGTATGACAAAATTTGTACGTATTCTCCAAACATTGTCGAATAATCCTGTAAAATTTCAAACCGGTCTATGCACTGTTATCATTGGGAAAAATTCCTGGGGGTGGAATTTTCAATCGTTGAACAAGAAAGCGTTCTCAGAGCGTCATCGAATGACGATGGCGCGTTCCCTGGCGTAATGAGCGTTGAAGCGCGTTGAAAAAAGCGGGAATGATGGAAGGCATCGATTGGTCGGAGGGCATCGAGCTGACAGAGGGCAGGGAGCATCGTTTCACGGGTTTTTCAGTGGGAATATGGGGCAGCGGCCCTTGTCAGTTCGAATCGCCCCGGGGGCGGGTGAAAATAAAAGGGGGCGAGGGACAAGAGAAAGGAAGAGAGCGAGAGAGGGGGGGGGGAGAGCGTAGAGAGAATGGTCGAGCTGGCGACTATTTGAATGACGGTAGCGGCTGACGTTTCGTTAGCAAACAATTCCTCGGGAGATCGGCTCGTCCTCGTGATTATCATCCTAGTCCGTCTTCCAGGTGGATTCGTTCGCTCGGAATTGCGTCCCGCCGCCGGAAACATCCGTAATATTCGGCCAGCATTGTCTGCGAAAGTTCGTTGGGTATCGCGTTCAACTATAAGGGCCTCACGCTGCGTGTCCACTCGACTATTCAATCCGAAAGTTCGAATCTCCGACGGTGGAACGGTCTCGGAGCTACAAATTGTTCAATCGCTAGATTCATACGGATTCTAATAGTTTTGGGCGGTTCACTGTCAAGTGGAGACGCATCTGAAGCATGAGGGCAACCGCTTTCTGGTCTGTCGAGGGTGAAATTCACAAAAGTCAACTTTGAAATGCGTACGTTGCATGAGTTATGGAAAAGGTGCTTTGAGGCTACTGTGCGCTAGAGCTACGTTCTGCTGAGTTACGTCGGGTGTACACTTGGGAAATCGATTTTAAGGTGGCTCCTCTGTGGAATGGCGGTTTGAAGTTAGGGCATCGCAGATTCTGTTGAGAGCAACTGTGTAGTAGTCCGTTTGTAGTTTTACAGATAGACTTCATTCACGTCTGACCTCGAGTGGGTAGTTAGCTTAATACCCTAATTGGGTAAATGTTAACTTCACAGCCTAATATCGCATGAATATATGGTGGACAATGTGGAAGAATAATTGTGAAGTTAGCAGTAATACTTTTTAAAATGTGACCCGAAAATTGCTCTCATGTGGAGACGTAGCTTTATGCTTTCAAACCCAGTTTCAACGATGTTCTTTGTAAATTCCAATTTCTTTTCAGTTGTTCCAGGGAAACGAATACCATGAAAATAGTAACGTGGAATTGCGTCTCAGAACAAACCTCCTTAATTACTCTCACGTGAAGATGTTGCCTAACATTGTCGAATCCAGTTGTAACGCAAGAACAGAAAACTCTAGACAAATTAAGAGCATCTTCTCGCTTGCACCCGACTTAAATCGTACGGGTGTATAAATGAATGGGTGAAATTGGTTTGTATTTATTTGACTTTATGAAGCGTATTCACTCGAAAGTAGGTAGGTAGTATTATAGATTTTCGGTTGGGTAGACCAGGTCAGATCCGCTGGCAGCCAGCTCGGCAAGGGGTATCAAGTACCGATCGAATTCCTCTATTCAGTTTCAGCGAAGGGTTTCCACTGGAAATGTTGTTTCAGAGCGGCGTTTGTAGATCGCTGGCCCATGTTCGAGCCGCTGCGGTTTCGCGTGTCCCTTTTTTTCGAAATTCGGATTTCAACGGGGTTTGAATACCATCAATTATCGATCCGCCAGGTGAAATGGCCGAGTCAATGTTGGGCTCCGTCAAATAATTCACTCGCCTGATCTGAGCATTTTTAACACGTTGATCGCCATACTAATAATAGTAAATCAAACTAAGTTATTTCATTAAATAACTTAGAACTGAAATAAAAATTGAAAAAAATTAAATGTATGATACTGAGTAGTCCTCCAACTTTCTTGCATGTTACAGGTCCTAATCAAATATGATACAATGTATATATCAACGTAAAAATTTATTTTAAAACCTGGACAAATAATTCCGCCTCCCATATATGGGTGACACCGTGACACTTTCAATAAACAGCTTTTTCAATCATATAATAATATCACCATTTGTATTGACAAAATTAGCGTAAAAATTAGCACAGTACAGTAATCTATAAAATTTTTAAAAATATGCATACTATCGTGTTCAATTGTTTTTTCAAATAACTTTAAGCTTAGAAAGCTTGAGGACTTCATTTTTACAGATTTATTATTTCAGAAACAGTTTTTTAATTTTAGGTGGGCTTGAGGAATTCAATTGTTCTTATAAATTGGTTATTTCAATTATCAGTGGCTGGAACTGCATTTTGTCGATTTTTATGGAGAATAAGGAATTCAATGTCGGAATTAGTATAGGCGTAGATTGGCTATATAGATTGCAGAATCCTCGTTGAGTGCATTGTTTCGGTTCGGCGTTTATTTGTAGTCCTTTGGGGCTTGGTCCCGGTCACTAACACGGCACACTGGGGAATCGGAGCTAAGTGTTTAAGAGAATATGGTTGCTGCAAGCAGAAACATCGTTCGAGGAAGTTATATTAACCATACCATTGCGGAAAGAAATATATTATTTTCAATTCAGTGAAATCATTAATTATCAGTTCCAATATTTTGCAACTAATAGAATATATAATTTCTACAAAAATCCGCAATCTACTCGCCAAATTTTCCCCCGGAAAATCTCGTTCAGTAGAACCGAACTCGTTCGAATCGCGCAAGAATCGTGATACAAATTGCGAGATCGTGATCAGGAAACGGCACAATAGATTTTAATGAGAAGACCGTGGGTAGCTAAAGCGATCGCTTAAATCGTCCGGAATCGATACGGAGTAGCGCGCAAATACTCAAGAATCGTTCCAGTAACACGCCTCCGCGCCGCGGCAATTTCCAAGCGTGCGGGAATCTGCGCGCTGAAATCTCGCGACAACTGCGGTCCGATCGATCCGATGTTAACTGAATTTTTTTGTCAACCACGGATCAGTCGCGTCGACGCGGCCGAAAATTCGGTGTCGACGTCGCCGAAATGTCAATCGTCTCTCCGCTTTAGCCGGCCCGGCGGCCACAGTTTCTCCCGTGAATTGCGGCCTGCCCCGGATTAATTACTTGGTTACGCGATTAATTAATCCGGCCGTTCTTGCGTGACGTTCGCCCGGCTCCCTTTGTTTCCATATCTGGCCCCTTGTTTTATCCTGGCTATCGGCCGTTCGGCAAACAACGGAGATCGATGGAAAATATTTGCGCCAATTAAATGGGACATCGTGCTTAAGGGGACGCAGATGCTGCCCCGGGATATATCATCCTTCCCCACGAAAACTGATCGACCTCATGGATCCCTATCCAGGAATTTGCGTCGCCTTCCCACTATCCACTCTGCGAGTTTGCCTCTGCAAGAAGAGATGAGTTCAGAAAATCTTGCGTGAATTTTATCTATTGTTTTCTTCATAAAATGTCTAGTAACGGCTGACCACATTTTTTAGACTTTTTAAGACCAAAATGGTTCAAAGCGAATCATGCTTAACCTCTTAAGCACTGCATGCCACTATAGTGGCTTGCCGTGGAAAGCGTCA
This sequence comes from Halictus ligatus, assembly GCA_028454255.1. Classification (NCBI taxonomy): domain Eukaryota; kingdom Metazoa; phylum Arthropoda; class Insecta; order Hymenoptera; family Halictidae; genus Halictus; species Halictus ligatus. The sequence continues at coordinate 11,796,487 of CM052139.1, read as the reverse complement.
GTTTGAACGGTTACGCCACTATAGTGGCTTTTGTGTGTTACGCGGCCAGGGAGATAGAATTGCGGACGAGCGCGCCGTGCTTGAATTAAATTTTATATTTTCTCGGGGGAAAGATGGAGGGATGAAATTCGGTCCAATGCCGGTACAATGGCGGATTAACTGAGCAAAATCGTTGTTACAACTGTTCTCGGTCACCCGGCTTTCAAAGGACAAATATCGCGGATTCCGCGAGCTTCGGAATTTCGTGATCCAAAAATGGCATTCGGCTCGTTCGTTTCCCATTTTTCATCGTGCTCCCGCGACCAGTCGTTCGCGTATTGTTTGAGCCCTTCGCCCTTTTGTTACGAGCGTCACGCGACCTTTATAATCGCGCCGTTTTCAGCCCGGCGGTTCGCGATTTTCCCGATGGTAATCGACGAAGGATCGAAGCGAATGTTTCTGTACCACTTGTTTTCCCTCTCATTGTTCCAACTAAGAATACCGGAAATCATTTTCTATTCGCAGGACAAACTCTGTCGATTGATTAATTGCAGAACGTGCCCAATGTATTGGGTTATTGCGCAACTCCTCTCGCTTATTTTTTAAGCTCATTCAATTAGGAATGCAATTTGGGCTCGACAATTTGTCCAACGTGAATATTAAAAATATAGGTAAAGTTTACGAATTTTTTCATCGGGTAATTGCGGAACGAAAAATTCCAAATTATTCAGGCGCATGGATACGAGCATTTGCGCTATACTTCAATTTTTTTAAGTCAAAAGGTTACAAAATGACGGAGTTGCCAAATAATTACTAAATTCCTAAAAATTACTAAAATGTGCAAACGGAAACGTCCTATCTAAAGTTTGATTCCAAAATTTCAAAAATTTTAATAATTACAGAAATGGCGACAGTTCAAAACCCGGTTCCATCAAGAGCATTAAATGTTTTTTAACTTCTTGAAAGTACTCGTGCAAGTCACGATGAGCGTTTCTTTCGCGGATTGGCGAATAGATCGAAGAGATTGAGGGAACCGCGGAGAAGTGGAAATCATCAGGTTAGGGGAGTTACGAGAATGGGAACGAGCTCTTTAATAGAAAAGTTTTCCGCGCGGTAGAGGACAGGGAACGAGAGATATGGGCAATCTTATCGAAATTATCACAGCGATATTTCACAGTCCGAGTGGGCAGCCGGTCGTTCGTCGAAAACTTTCCTCCCCGGGTTCATACGGCTTAATGGATCGTGATCATCCATCGCATAATCGCGCGATTCAAGATCGGCCCGTTATGCCGGGCTTTAAGTAGTTTCGTTCATCTCGATGCCGCGCCGTCACGATGCAAATTTCGCCTCTGCTCTCGGATATTTGCCAAATGTTATTTCAGATAACGTTCTGAGATCGTTTGATCTCGTTGCTTTGATCAATGTAACTCTAGATAACCAGTCTTTCGTAAAAATTCCGATCGAAATACTTGAATCCCATAACTAGATCGCCGATTTTATGCGTTTGTGACAAGAACGACTAGGCGTAATTTCAAAGAGTAAAATCTTAGAAAAATTTAGAAATGTCATATTATTTTCAATCTATTAAACATACTAATAAAGAAATAAGAAATAAGAATAAAACGTTGAAAATCGCACATCCTTACACAAGCATAACTTTTGAACTAGTGATCTCCTAGAATTGAAACTTGGATTTTCGGCATTTTCTCGCTAAGATCTACAGAATTGCATTAAAAAATGTTAAAAATTTCTGGTTTCCGTAGGTAAAGTTTAACTGCCTGTAACATTGAGCGCGTTAATAATGAAGTGTTCAGTATTAACTATGTTTCCCGCTATGCAGAACAACGTTTTGTAGCGGAATTTACTGAATTCTCTTCCGTGTTTCAGTGTGATTTTCTGAGCTCCGCAAATGCCAACGGTGCAACATGTCATCAGCTCGGTTCTGATTAACTATGTGCGAATATGATAGGTGAAAAAACGGGGAGTTCTACCGTTAACGATGATAAAAGCCTGACCCAGTTCGACGAAACGGCTCTCAAATATTTTTGAAATTTCCCCGGCAATCCCAACGCTCGACGAAACCCGAAATTAACGGAGTTTTAATAGCGACACGCAACTTTCCAGTCGGATGACAATCGAAACTTTCGCTGCCGCCCATTTACATCTCGTTCCGAGACGAATCGGTGGTCAGGATATTGTTCAAAGCAGTACCACAATTCTCGAATTAATTAGTCTGCATAAAAAAAAGAAGTTGGTGGAGCGAAAGTGTAGAATAAAATTTCTCGTTTCGAAAATTTTCGGGAAAACCAATTTAACAATTTAACTGGTACACGCGTCTGTGATAAGTAACTAACGAACATTTCAATTCGCGGTTCGCAACTGTGAAGTGAACAAACGTTATTCCATTTTATTAATAGCTCCTTTTACACCGTTATCATTCTAACAGCAATTACTGTATACTGTGTGTACCAAAAAGTTCCATGTCGCTATGCCACTCGAAATTTTGGTTAATTGAATTAATTCCATTTAGTTTAATTTAGTTTAATTAGTTGTGTTCCATTATATGCGATCTTCGTCAACCTATCTCCCCGCGAAACGTTATTGTGAAATCAGTTACAGCACACGCGGTGTTAAGAGCTCCCTCGACGGTGTGCGAAATTTTTTGCTCTCGCCGCGTTTCATTAAAACCGTCGTAACAATGCTCGATGTAACTAGACCAAAATTTCAATTCGATTTTCCTTCATTTATACCCGATTGTATTTCATCCTCAACAATTTCTGTTCATGCAACTGCCATTTTTCCGGGTTACAACAACAATTACAATACACCGAGTGTGAGTGTGGTTTATTAAAACCTTTCGTAATGGTACACGTAATTTTAGGCTGTTCTCATTAAAATCGTTGTAACAATGGCCCTCTAAGGGGCTCTGTACAATGTGTCATTAAATGATTGATACGGGACCTATGCATGGTTAAACCGCACAGTTTCAGAAATAGTTGACACAACGGGGAACAGAGACGGTTGACGACAATGGCGTCGTGCGCGATCGCACGGGTGGATTTCGTTAACGTGTCACTGGTAACGTAGAATTGTCAGGGTGACCCATAAGTAATCAATTGTTTTAAAATCTAAAACAAACTTTGTAGTAAATTCAAGTTTTTATTTCTTAATTTATTATATAATCTCTGTCATTATCAAGGACAGTTTTCCATCTTTCCTGCAAAGTTTCAATCCCCCTCTTATAGAAATCCAGGGTTCGTGAAGCAAAATATGACTCAAGGCGTCTCCTTACTTCTTTTACAGAAGTGAATGTTTTCTTTCTCAAATAATGCTCCAGAGATCTGAAAAGATGATAATCAGAGGGATCAATATCCGGTGAGTACGGAGGGTGCGGTAAAACTTCCTATTGCAATTCTTTGATTTTTTCCTGAGTGAGTTTCGCTGTATGGGGCCGGGCATTATCAATTTGCAGTATTCCACCTTTTCTGTGGACTAAAGATGCCCTCTTCTTCAATAGTTCTGAATACAACCGTTTTAATTGTTGACAATACAACTCAGCAGTAACTGTTTCTCCATGTTTCAACAACTCAAGGTGAATTAGGCCACGATAGTCCCATCAAATGTACGGTAACATCTTTCCAAGTGATAAGCTAGGTTTAGGGGTTGATATTGCCGTTTGATTTGCAGAAAGCTATTGCTTGGAACGCTTTATGTGTCAACCAACGTTGACACTTATTGTCCTTCAATACATCTCCATAAACACCTCAAATTTTCTTTGTTGTTATCGTTGCATTAAATCCTGCATGAAAATGAAAAATTATGCAATGACGAATATGATCCTCGGCAGGTACGGCCGCCATTTTATTACAGGCTTGTAGAAAGAATGATAGTTTTTAGAATATTTTGAACACAGGCTGCTTCACCGAAAACTGTAAAAGAATACATGTTTCCTCTTCAACGATCGGTACAAAACTAAAGGCAAAACGAATTCTTTGTAAATAATTGATTACTTATGTGTACCCCTAATAGTTAGACGGAATTGTGTGTAGTCAAATACGCGGGAGATCTCGAAATCCAAATATGGGACAAGTAGAATCGAGTTGTCCGAGCAGATCTCCCACGGCAATGCAGGTAAAACCGATTTGGTCAACAGTGAAAGCGGACAGTCGAGGAGAACTATGTAGAATAGCGTGAGTAGAATAGCCGCGAATAGAAAGGAACTGTGCGTATACCAAGAGTGAAACGACTGTTTTAAGCGAGCAATTGAAACAGAATTGGTTTCGGATTGTTTGGTGAAATTGCATACGGTGTTGTCTGGCGAGTATGGCAACTGTTGCGATGTCCCTAAAGTATAATTTGTTCTTTTAATTAATCGCACTATACCAAATTGGAATTCTGTGTAAGCAAACGATTCGTCGGAAACGTTGGCATTGCGAGAACAACTTTTAAAAAACACATCATGCTATAATTGAAGTAAAAAAATGAGTACTTACAATTCGAGTGTGACTCGAAAAACGAGTCGCACAGAGTTTTTGAAAATAAAAGAATGTATGTGTTTCAATTATAGAATTAAAAAAAATTCATGACCTTGAAGAAAGGATCGAACTATGCAGAAGAGCAGAATCACGCTATAGTGGTCGCGACATATAGTTTTCAAACACCCTGTACAATTTCACCAGCGATGGTTCGATGCACCTGAGAAAATAATTTCGAGAAACGCACTGTGGTTTAGAAGAATTATTTGTGGCTTAGAACTCATTAATTGCAACACTTGGAAAAGTATAATCCACCATGTGAGAGGGTTCCCTAACCCTAGCAGCGTTCTACGATTTAGAAAGATTGCTTCTTCAATTTACGCGCAAGAATAAATAATGCTTCGAAAAATAGGCTAGCTGTCTCGTATCTTTCGGTGGCCGAACGGTTTATTCGCCGGCACTCGAACCTATCTTCCCCGCATTAATACAGGAAACCCTTCGATAAACCCGTGTCGAGTTTCTGAGTCGAGTAATTGGACCATTATCGAATCCCTGGCCGTGTTCGCGTGCACTTTCACGATCATCAGGGACCGGTAGCCGAAACATTCGTCAGACCTTGAGTAACAGTATAAACCCCGGGATCTCCGTTAATGAAATCTTCGATCTACGCGGGCCTGGCCAGCCTTAAGGCGGCAGAACTGTACGTTACAGCGATGCGGGCACGTGTTTCATCGATTTTACGGTATTCGCGTACACGTTGCGCCTGTCCGCTGATAATTGGGCAGCCTCTACCGATGGAAACCTATCTCGTTTTGACGTGAACGAGGTTCCTGGAGTTTCTTGGTTTCTTCGGGACGTGAACTTCACATTGTTTCTGGAAAAATTTCCAGGAACCTGCTGTCTGTATTTGATTCGGGGAAAGTGTTTTCGGGAATTATTTGTTCCATTTAACTCGATTTTCCATATTTTTCTGGGCATATATTGGGAAATCACGTTTGTCTGATCACACTTTGATATGTACTACTTGATTGACTGTATTACACGGTGCTTGTCCGCTTATTTTTCGTAATGTACTACTCGTCCGACTATGTTGTGCCATTTACTACTTGTTGGATTGTTTTTCGTTGTCGAATACTTTTCTGACTATATTATCCTTTCTACTACTTGTCTGACTATATTATACATTCTACTACTTGCCCGATTATATTTCGTTACCGACTACTGGTCTGACTATACTGTACAATCTCTTACTTATCCGAATATTTTATACAATCTACTGTTTGTCCGACTCCAGTGCCAAGTGAAAATTAATGGAGAACAAATTACACGAGTTCCCGAATCGAATCACGTTTTTGCGAGACACTTTCCCGCACGATCAGGAAGTAGAAGGCATTCAAGATGCTCGTCTCAGACGTGCCAACCTGTGTTCGTGTGGGAAAAAAGTACAAGTAGGAGGTTGCTGGGTCTCATTAACTTCCCGGCTGCGTCGAGGTCTGTGGTTATCGGCGTTATCAGGTCGAGGCGGTATCTCACCGCCTAACTAGAAATCGATGCATCGACGCGCCACGGTCTTCCGGCGTTTAATACCCGCGAAAATTATTGACCTAAGTTTCCCCGGCGCCCGGTGCCCCGCCGCGTCGGCGACCTAAACCGGGCGAAGAAAAATGCTGGTAGGCGAGCGAGGTCTCTGAACGACCGTGGAACAAAGGGAGCACGTTTGAGACAGTCGATGAATAATGCAAAAACCGTGTTCCTTCTTTTCCGGTCTCGAAGACGAAGGCGACGGCCTGTCCTGCGCTGAACACGCGAGAAACAGTCTAAGGCTCGCATGATGAAATCGATCGAGAAGGGGCCGAGATGAAATGTCGATAAATAGTTGATAGGATGAGACGTCGGACCACTTGGACCGTCCGCTGTGCGACGAGACGAACAGTCGGTGCCTGAACAGCCTGGCAAAATGACCCTAAGCGCATGCAACCGAGTAGAATGTCAGTGTAACGCGAGGATAGGTTGAGGCTTAGTTCCGCGTGGACTTGACAGTAGAACGGCCGCGTTACGTGTCGGACAAGGGAGTAAGACAGTGGTAGTGCGACTTGAGAAAGGTCCAATAGCGATTGAATACAGAGAAACGGTCTTCGAACTGGGAATAAGCAAGTAGAATGTATCAATGATAAATCAGACAAGTGTAGTGTATGTTATTGTTGAGTCGGACCAGTAGAATGTATCAGTGTAAAATCAAAGAGTAGAGTAGATTGATATTGAGCTTGACATGTAGAATATATAGGCCCGGGAAAGTAGAATATTCCGGTATATGGTCCGACAAGTAGAGCGCGTCAATGTTCAGTAGAGTGTATCAATGATAAATCAGGAAAGTGCAGCAGATTAATGCTGTGCCAAATAAGTAGAGTATATCGATGTTAAATCGGACAAGTAGAGTAGATTAATACTGAATCAGCCATGTAGAGTAGGTCAATGTTAAATCAAGTAAGTGAAGTAGATTAATGTTGAGACAGACATAGAAGAATGGATACGAATATAAATTCGGGCAAATGGAGTATATCGATTCACTTATAGTTTTCAATCGACTAATTCTTCTATGCAATACCATCTCCCGTCTGCACTGCCAACGAAAAGAAATAAAATATTTCTAGCTGAGCCCGCAATCGGCCGAGCAAATCAGATCGGTGCCAGTTCAATGAAATGCAATACGTAAAATCAATTCGGTCGAATGAAGTAGTATACACTGGCGTGCTTCGAAACTACACGCCGCAGTATTAAAGCGCAAGTTGATATTCCTGCTCATGCCAAGCGGCATAAATATTTATTAAACCACTGGCTCAGAAAAGGTACTTTGCAAATCTGTCGCAGTTTTCTTTTTTTTCTACTTCTGGCAGGCACGAAAGAGAATTCGTGAGAACGTTATGATTCTTTCAGAAATTGTATTTTTTACGGAGAGGTGGCAGATGAAAGCGGTTGTAGCAAGTACAATGTGTCAGTATTGGTTCTAGAAAGTAAACTAGATTGTAATTGTATGTGTGTACATCATAATTGGTTCGGAAAATTGAAGTGTAGCTATAGCGGCGCAAACGAGTGAAATACATTCGTATAGTTGAGACAGGTAGACCCAATTAATGTATTTTCAAGCAGACATGATGTGTCCGTGTTAATGAAGACGTAAAAGTAGAATGCGGCGGTGCCCAACGTACAATGTGTCAACTTTATTTTAATTAAGCCTATTTATTACGACCTATCTAATTAAAATCGATGTTACTTCAGATAAGTAGAATATATCAATTCAAGCAAGTAGCGTGTATCGACGTTATTTCAGCCAGACAGAACATGTCAATATAAAATCAAACAAAGGAGCGATATCGCAATTAAAATTGAAAGAAATAATATGAACTAGGACAAAGTCATATAAGCTGAACGAGCCAATCAAACGCGATTTGTCGTCAGGAGATCCTAAAAGTGGAGCATATCAATATAAAATCAGACCAGGCGACTGCCACCACATATATTCAAGAATGCAGTACAAGTGTCCGCATACTGAAACGAAGAAGAAGAACTAGTAGAATTCACTCACTTTATATCAGACAAGTAGAATACATCAATAATAATCCGAGAAAATATTATGCATCAACGTTATTTCAGCCGAGTGAAGCATATCAATGTGAAATCAGGCACACAGACTACAATAAATTAAAGTTCAAACCAGCACTACTGAATACATCGAATAGGACGACGTTAAATCCCACGAAAGGAATGTGTAAAATTTAATTCCAACAAGTAAGACACGCGTTATATCAGTTAAGTAGAATACATCAATATGAAATCAGGCAGGACGTCTATCTTGATACAAATAGAAAAAACTAGTATAACCCCTGACAAATTCAGGCAAGTAGTACAAACGAATCGGACGGAATGGATCGACACTAAATCCCAGAATATGTCGATACCAGATCAAGCAAGATAAACCGAAACCAGAGAGAAAACATCTGATAAGTCGCAGAAAATATAACCAATAATTGGGCGAGCAGAGCGACTCCGTACGACGACCCTAATTCCATGCCAGATTCCGCGTTAGATTCCCAAGGACCAGGCAGAATGGACGCGGTCCTCGCAGCAACATTACTTTAATTAATGTTTGAGTAGGACAACGCCATCGAATTGTTAATTACTCTCGCATCCAGTCGAAGCAAATCACCGGGCGCGCATCCTCCGTACATTGTTCCTGGGGAACGGAGACCTTCGAGCGATAAAATCCCAAACAGTTGGTCCTTAGGGCAGATTCCCTCTCGCTGTTTACTAGCACTCGCAGCCGTCACTCGTAACAGTGAAAAGCAACGCGGACAAAGAGGAATTCTCAGGCGGAACCTACATACTGGCGAGAGGGGCCAGGACCAGCCGTCCGCTCGCCGGAATCTTTTCACCGGTAGAAGCTAATTAGAAAATCATAACACAAAGCGGCGGACGTCTCGCGTTTAATTACGCGAATTGGGCGGGTGAATCGCGTCAGGCGTCTTCGCCGTCTCCTAATTAACCGTGAAGGAGGAATAAGCTACACTCCGCTCGCGATTCAACGTTGAATGGCCCCGAGACCGCGGGGCAGGAAAAACCTCGGGAGCGATCCGCGGCCCTCGAAAATTGTATAAAATTTTTGAAATTCGCCTCGCTCACAGCCCCTCACGCGCACCCGTTAAATGAGACTCGGTCTCTCGACTGTGTTCCCCTCCTTTCTCGGGTTTTTCCCTCCTCCCACCACCACCCCCGACCCTCGTTCTTTTTATTTAATGATGCGCCACTTTACGACCGTCGCACCATCAAAGTTGTGTCTCGTTAGAACGTCCACGATTCGCCGGGCAAAAGGAGCGTCCTAAGGATCGGATAAAGCGAGCGTCGCCCTTGGGATCGTCCGCATTTAATCCTGGCTGAGCGTGTGGCGCCGTGTAATTTCAATAAAAAGAAACAAATTTTGAAAGATGCCCGACGGAAATTGCAAGGCGATGGCGTTTCTGCCAGTTAAGCGGAACTTCGCGGCAAAACCCGGGAACCGGAAGAAAAAAATTAGGATCCCGAGACGTTGAGACGTTCCTCATAAGCGTGTGCAACCCGTGCGAGCGTGTGTGTGTATGCGTGTGCGTGTGTGTGTGTGTGTTACAAAATAAACGCTATAAGGACCGGAAACACTTGGGCCGGAAACGCAGCTAATGTTTCTTTGTTGCCAGTGCTGCTCGAGCGGAACAGAGTGGTGTAATTAAGTTTTTACTGTTAATGTTGTTACTCGTGGGAAAACGAACGGTGTCGTTTGTCGTTCTTTAGTTTCCTCTTGTACGAACTTCGCTATGATTAAATTACTGAGCGCATGGCGGAGAAACGATACGACATGTATTCATTTTTCTTAATTGATGTTTCTAATTTTCTGCGTTCATGAGCTTGTCGGGTTGGTCTTCGAGGAGTTAATCATGTACAGTATAATTATTCGATCGAAATTTCATCAGTTCCGCATCGGTGGATGTTTACCGAAGAAAATGTCTTATACAGTAATTATGCTGCCGATTTTTGTGTATGGAGAACAATTTCGAAATTGTTACTGGACGTTAATGAAACATTTTTTACTGCTTTCAACGAGCCACCGAAATTTCTTTTTGTTTTTAGAAAACATACGAAGCAATGCTGTTACCTTACTAGTTGCTTTAAATATAACATTCATGTTGTCTTCAATTTTAGGAAAAAGGGATTGATAAATAAAATATTTGTTTCTAGCCTTAAAGAAAAATGTATGAAGTAAATCTAACGTATACTGTTGCTCTAAATTAAATCTAATTAAATCTATGATTATGGATCACGTAATGGATTCGTTCAAATACCTTACACATTTTTCAAGGAACCACGTAAATTGACCCTTAAAAATGGAGCGAAAATTTGAAACCACAAAATAATGTATTTAATGCAAGTATCCTATAAATGTTGATACTAAAAATGATGTAGTAGCTATAAAACGCTATCCCTGGTAATTCAGTGAGAGCCTCCTTCCCTAATTGTGGTTTTGCACAACACATCCCCCGAAAATGGAGGTTTACGCAAGGCCGGGGTGACAACCAGCTGAGAATTAATTGGCAAAGAAACACCGTCGATGGTCCACTTTCTTGCCGCCATAGTGTTTGCGTATGTGGCCCAAAGTAACTATCGAATTAACGTTTTAGCGTGGGCCGGGGCGTTGAGTGCTGCGGTTTCCCGTGGTTCAGCTCCATTGGTCGTCTGCGCGTGTCGCCGAGGAAATACAAGGTTTACGGCAGTGATTGGCGGTCTCGTGCTGGCATTGGCCTCGCTCGTCACCTCGTTCGCCGTCGAACTACACCAGGTAATCCTTAGGTGAGTAAGAAGTCTCCTAATCGTAATTGACAACCTGTCACCCCGTGACTTAATCGACTGTCACTACCACGGTTCGCTCGAAACTCAGCCTGACTCCTAATTGTTTGCGCGAGCTGCTTCGGAATTAGGAAAACTTGGCCCGTGAAGAATCCTTCAAAGAGAACTTTGAATCTATAACATTAATTCATTTTTACCAAACTGACGAGTGACAATCAACTTCGATAGATATTTAAACATCGACCACCACGCTCGTTTAACAATTTGGACAGGTTTGCGTTGGGGGTGAAAATATCTGTGCGCATTTGGTACCGTTTCTCGTTGCATAAATTTGTAAGTATAGTTCAATTTTTAGCCCGTTGAACTTTTTGCAGTTTTAATTTTATTCGCTAAACAGGGATTATTCTTGGGAAAGGGGAATTAGAACCGCATATGGTCAGACAAATGGAATAGGACTGTCTATAATCAGGCAATCAAATTTTATTTCCTTCGTCAAATAAAATGGCTAATGGCGTTCATGTTTTAGGAAGTGGAATAAGGCGCTATGATTAGACAAGTACCCTAGTGGCTGTACAAGTGGAGGAGCACTTTTTATAGTCAGACACTAAAAATTTATTTTTTTTCGTCAAATGAAATATGTCAGACCATTCCTGTTTTAAACAATAAAGTAAGAGTCTCTGAGTTTAGGCAAGTATATTATGATCATTCGTAGCCAAACAAGTGGAACAGGGCTGTCTATAATGAGACAGTATAATTTAATTTTCTTCGTCGAATAAAACATGTGAGACCATTCCAATTTTAAACAGTGAATGGTCAGACAAGTACAATACGATCATTTGCAGCCAGACAAGTGGAATAGGACTACCTATAATATACCTATACTGGAGCGAAACTGATCCGAGGTCAAGTAGAATGTCTTTAATCAAGCCAGTAGAATGAGGTGTGTCTGTGACTAGACAATTTGAACTACTAAACAAGCAGATCGTTCTAATACAGCATAAATTAGCTTCTCCCCGCGTGGAATAATTAAACGCTACTCAAACATTCCTCTCATTTCCCTCTATTTTTTTTTTTGTCGCTCAACGCTGAAAGGACCGCGACCAGACCGCAAATTAATACGCGTTTCCCTGGAAGGTTGGTGGATGGGGGGAGGGGGGCGCAACGAATCCTTTCGCCGGTGTTCCCCACGGAAATTTGTTTTCCTAAGCAATTAAGGCACGCCCATGCATTTACCATTCGCGGGAAACGCAAGACAAATTAGCAGACTTTGTGCGGGCACGGTTTTTGCCAGGTGTCTCGGTGTGCCAACGGTGAAACGCGTCCGCCATTTATTTTGCGAACAGAGTCGACGACAGGGTTGAAATAGCGACGAGCGTAACGAACGGGGACCGTGGAAAATGATCCTTGCGAAATCATTATATTATTTTTTACCTACAAAACACGTTTAGGGAGAAAATAAATTTCTCTTTCACCGGAGTTCGTTGCAATTCTGGTAGAAAATGCTTATTTTGCACGAAGATCTTCTGTTTAGAGATCAGTCTTCGCGAGACTCGAAGACCCAGCACCGCAGACAATGTCGGCGAAACAAACGCTGCGAACAGATGGTTCCCTTAATCCCACCTTCCGTAACGCAGACGACGTTAAAAGTAGGCTACTCGAACCATAAATACTGCTTTCCATGCTTGACACAAGCGATTAGTTAACGTAACGCTTAAATTCCGGCTCCCTCCGGCTCTGTTTGTTGAAAAATCAGCACTTCGCACACGCAAGCTCCGCCACAAATAATGTCATTGAGAACATGCTCAGCTGGGGAAACATTCCGAATAATTCTTGGAAGTCTCGGAGTCGACGGTATCGTTAGAAGATAGAGCCATGCTTGAATAATATATTTACCGCGACTACGCCCGTGTGTGTGCACCGAATAAACGCGTCAGGCTATCTCCGGGTTGAATAATTAATATCGCCTTGTGCTTGATTCCGCGAGAGAAACGGTACGAAGCGTATTCGCGAGCGTAGCGAGAGCGAATCGCGCACCGTTCGGAGTTTGTCCTGCTGAAAGGATTTTGTCCTCGGAAGGGCTGTTCGAACGGGGCCCGCGTTCTTCGGATGTTTGCGGGTCGGAACGATTCACCGTTGCAAAATGTAACAGTTACGGTCTGGTGCTGGGAACCGGTGCTGGCCTCGTGAGAGAAACTGCCGGCGTGGTGCTGGGCCATTACTTCAGAAAACGACGAGAGTTTGTCGAGATGGTGGTGCAAGCTGGCGCGGGCGTGGGAATAGTACTCTTCAGCGTCGTCTACAGAGAGGCGGTCGGGTAAGTTGTTACATGTATTTCCTCTGTCCTGTGTTGTTCTACGCGACGAAGCCGCGTAGATGCGAAGAATAGGGCGTCATCGGCCCGGAATGACGAGAGTGTCTGTTGCTTACCGCCGACCGAGACTGTCCGAGGATCACCGGAGCCTCTCGACAGCTCCCTCGACGCGGGTTTGATTGACCGTCTTCCACCGTTTCAGCGACCAACTTTAACGTACCTTTTGCCGCAACGTTTTCTAGCGAATCGCGCGGCCTTAAATAGTTAATATCCTCCCACAGTTGCTAAATGACCCCTCAAAGTTGCAGTTTTGTGCGATTTTCAAGGAACCGTCCGGTAGGTTTCGCTCAGATAATCAGGTTTCTCTTTCACAAGTAGAAAAATCAGACTTTGATCAGACTCGTAGAAAAGCATTTGGTTACACAGCTGGAGAAAATCTGTCTCTGATCACGTGAATTGGATGAATTTGCTTTATGTCTCTACATCACACAGTGAACGAAAATAGGATTCAGTTAAACAAGTAAAAATCCATTTTTAGCCCAACAAGTAGAACGAAGTAGATTTGACGTGACGTAGATTTTAGTTGAAGTATAAGTAGATCAACCCGACGTATGAGAAGTCATGCGGTGAAACTAGTATTTACTCAGGCGAGTAGAATGTAACAATGTGGGATCAGACAAATGAGGCTGACCTGATACTAGTCACACGGTAGGATGAACCAAGCTTTGGGTTGGTAATTAAGTACATAAAATTAGATTAAAAACGAACTAGTAGAACAAGAAAGTCTTTGGGCAGACTAGTAGAGAAAATCAATCTTTGTAGTAGATTAACCTCATCATTGGGCAGACCACAAAGCCCAGATTTGGACAAACAAGAAGAACAAACCAGCGTATAAAGAAACAAGCGAGTTAAACTAATGTTAGTTGATTCCAGTAGAACAAACCAACATCTAATCACTGGACAGCGAATATGGCAAAAATGGACGAGTGGAAAATAATTATAGATATAATAGAAAAATTTAAGAATTTGGTTATTTCCGACTTATCTAATTCAAATCAGAAATACATTTTCGTCTATTTCTTACGATCGTCTAAGAACATTTTTATTTCACATAAAAATCCATTATTTGAATAAATTCAGCTGCGATCGAGAATTGCTTCACGCCACGTTTAATCCGAACAAGTAGAACAAGTTTCCAGCTAATCTGACAACTAGACCCCAGTGAGCCTATTACGATACGAGCAGAACAAGTCCATATTTTCGAACTAGAACTTCGCTCCACATATTCAGACAAGCGAAACAGATAGGAACTTCCGAAACGCAATAATGCTAATGGAATTGCTTAAAGTCGATCACGATCAGGGAACTTTGTACACTCGGCTCTCAAGTGGAATACATTTACGTTACACGAGGCGACCGGGCCCGGAACAAAGTAAATGGGATCAAACGGCGGTGCATTGACTCGCGAATCTATTTTTTCTTCCGAGCGACAGCCGTGTCCCGTAGCTCGAAGGCAATTGATTTTATTGCTTGAACACTATGGACAGTGACTTAGCAACTGAAAGAACCGCTCGAGAAGGGAAATCAATTTCCATGTAACGAACCGTGCCCCGTGTCGTCGCAAAGGTGCCCATTACCATGTGACCCGACAAAGGGAAACGTAGTTTCTAACTGAAATCCAGTAGCAATCAGGCGACGATATCGACGTCTCCATACAGCTGTCCCTTTGTTATCCGGATCTGGTTTTTTTCTCTCGCTTCGAGGAAAATCGATTGTTTGTCAAACAGGAAAAGGAGACAGCGAGAGAGAGAGAGAGAGAGAGAGAGAGAGACAGGAGAAAGAAAACGGTTCTGTCGCCGGGATGGAAACATCAAAGGATCGCGAAGATTACAGGGTTGTCCTAATAAGTATCGGCAGACGATCAGGCCCGTCACGCGAATTATTGCCGACTGAAATCTCCTGCAAGCTTGGGAAACGAAATCACCTCTCTCGTGCACGTTGAACGTTGACTAACATTTCACCGGCACGGCGGGAACAAAGAAACGGCTGTTTCGAGTTACGAAAGCGTGCGAGTATTTACTACGAGTAAATATCGCGTTCTCCGACAATGATTCGAGGCTGGAACAAAAATATGCGATTCGGGAAAAATGAGGTTCTGACTTCCGCTTCTATTTGTCGAGCTCGTTCACGCTGCAAAGGAATGATTTCTCAGTTTCCGCGACTGGGAGAGGTGCGGAATTTTTCAACGGAGTTCGCTCGAATGGCCGACGCGCTCCACTGTAATTTATTCCTAATTGAACGCTGAGAATATCGGGCAAATCGACCCTAATATTCGGAACGGCTACAAATTCGGAATCGGTTTACCGAACACCCCCTAAGGCCGGGTTGTCTCTCCGCAAAGCGAAAGGCGCCCTTCGCTCCGGAAACCTAGAAAATCCTCAAACACTTTTTCCTCTGAATTGCGTTAATGGATTGATCACGTTCCCTCCGACCAGATATTATCATCGATAACGAGCGAAGCATCGGTGGCTTCCTTTAATTAAACGCACGACCGATCGTAAATCGGACCGAGGCAGTGGCCATAATTAAATTTCGAGGGCTGCGCGGGAAACGCCGCGAAAGAAACCAAAACCTGGATATGCATCGTTGGAATGGATCATTGCGAAGGATCACCGGTCCTTCCATTCGAAGGACAAAATCAATAAAATCAATTCGAATTGATAACAGCAATATTCTTTATAATAACGCATTACTAATGAGACTGCGAATTTTATACATTTATGGGAAAAATGGGTTAATTTGATTAAGAGGAGAAGTGCATTTTTATTGAGCCCCTGCTTCTCGTACTTGACGAGGACAATGTTTAAATTATCTAAACACTTGATTTTATCTCGCATTATTTTTATTGGGTGTGTAAATGATTGCACCCCTTTTCTCATAGGCTTGTTGATTTTGTGCAAGATTATGTCAAGAATGATCTCCATCAGTTCCTATGCATTTCATTCAATTTTACAAGCAACAAGTAGATTTTCAGATCTTACGAATTTCCGACTAAGATCGAAGAATCTTTTCTATTAATCAAATAGAAAATTGTAAAGTGTTTTTTTACCCAATAAAATTATTAAAAGTGTAAATTTGTTCACTTGGCTCCTGTTTGGAGAATTTTTATTTTGCATAAAGGTCCGCAGTCTGCCAATGAGTCTTGCGGTGGGTAAAAGATTCCGAATAAAGCGAGGGCCATGAATTAGTTTGCACACCTAACATTTTGTGATTAATAGCTCGTTTCGGTGTGTCTTCGGCCGCGCAGCTTGATCATCCGTCAGTAAGATGGAGAGTTCTCACCGCGAGGGATAAATTTCGAAACTGACTGGCTCGTACGAGTTGTTACGTAGCTGACGCGTCGTAATTGTCAGAGATCAGACACGATTTCAGCCATTTAACTGGAGACTGATGCCTCTCCCGACCCCTAGACAGGTGATCCACGGGTTTGCCGCGGATTTACTGCATTGCAGGTGCGATATACCAGAGGAGTACTGTAGTCCTTCGAGAGTGAGAGAGAGAGAAAGAGAGAGAGAGAGAGAGAGAGAGAGAGAGAGAGAGAATGTTTCGGGATAACGAAACTTTCACCAGTCACGTAGGTGTTTGCAGCAGAATTTTTCCTGAGAGTAACTGGTCTGCACAGCCTCTATCGGAAAGCGTTGATTAAAATTTATCGCCCCCGTGAGGGCAAAAACGAAAGTTACCAACGGAAATATGAATTACCAGTACTGTGCCCGGGAAAATGCGCAACCATATCGTTCACGCTTAATGGACTTCTTTTACATTTATTAAGGAATGATTTGCGCTGAACCGAGAATCGAGTTAATTAAAATGTAGTACTCATTTCAAGAATCGAATTAATTTGTCTGAATTCTATTTCAATAATTTCTGCGCACTGTGTACTGTATCGTGATTAACAGAAAGGTGTGCAATATTTTTTAAAAATATGTTTCAGTAACTCTGATAGCGCGGTGGCTGACTATTGCCGAGTGTTTCTACTGATCGCGAAAATTCATGGTTGAATTGACTGATGCTTCCAAAAATTTTGGAATACTTATTAACTTATTTTCTATAAGCAATCATAGATCTTTTTACACATCGATTCTGTTCAAATTTATATAAAATGTAATTTACTAAAAAGTGGTTAAAACGTAGTCTTTTTTCACTTGTTACGATCCATGTCTAAGGGATGAAAACAGCCCTCAATGTTTTTGGTTTTCACCGTTCAACAATAATTCGGAAATATTTGAAGAAAATTCGAGAGTGGTTTTTTTGCGCATTTCGCGGGCCTGTCCGAGCAATAACAGTGATTTTCGCGAAATTCATCCCTAACGACCCAATTTCATTCTTCGCCGTTCCATAAATATTCGAGGAACGGGGACGGTTTCCAGTTCACCTAATTAGCGGGACGCTGCGTGGCCCGTCCGCGCGTTACAATTCCATTTCCCCTAATTTCCTAACTCCGAACGAGACGCTGGAATAGCCACCGTGCAATATGGATCTGGCAGCGCGACTCGCTGCTAACGATCGAACCTTCGTTTTCTCGAATTTGCTCGCTACAATCGGATTCAACGATGCACAACGGCCGGGGTTTAATTGTGAAGCTACCTGTTCCACCGTTGATGCTTTAAGCGGCCACGGTAATTAATACACCTCCCCTGGAAATGAAATTAGCGTGTCGCGGTATAGAATGAGGTCGCGCGACACGACGGATGAATGTGTGACGCGCTTGCGGCACGAACAAGTAGAATGCGACGGTGTGTTGTCGGACAAAAGTCCGCGCGAACGGCTGGCGAAGTAGAATGAAACAGCGCGCTGTCAGACGGCAACGAATTACATCCGAGCGAACAAAAGTTGACTGTTCCCCGGGAAAATTATTCTAGAAACCGTCTCGCGAAGTACAATGATTTCTCTTTTTGCGTTTCGAGTCCGCGGAAAGTCATGCAGCCCACGTTTGCATTTACGCAGTTTCGAAAATATTAGAATTGGTGAAAATGGGAAAATCCTTTAACGGTTTCAGCATCTGCACGGTGGAAACCACGCCATTATGAATTGGGAAATAATTGTGCCTTAAAAAGTTGTACTCGAAAATATAGAAATTAGTTAACCTAGTTGCCTGAAAGGCAATGACTCCGTTTTTTGTCTGGAGTCTCGTAAAAGTTGAAAATAATTAATTATACGGCGAAGTAGATTTTGAAGTTGTGAGCCGCAAAATTTTGTTCCAATTCGTTGCCAATTCGTGGATTTTGCAGAACAATTTGCGGAAGTCAAAACGAAACGCAAGCTTTGTTGCTTTGAAAAAAAAAATATTGGGCAAACGTCGAATCGGTCATTGTCGACCAAAAGCGCGATGCAGTTTAAATAATAATACAGGAGGGACAAAACGAGTGTACGCGAATCGTCAGTAAAGCCGGACCGTAAACACATGTTATTAAGCTAGTAGAATTGGGTCATCCATTGTCAAACAAATATAATTCTCTGGCGTACGATAAAACCAGCGGAATAAAGAGATGCGTGGCGGCGTTGCGGCGCGTGCAGTATTTGTTTTACAGTGAGCAAAGTGTTGTCGCATATTGTCATACAAACTGTGCATAGTTTGCCGAGTAGACGAGGTCGTCGCGTTGCACAGTCAGACAGATAACGCTGCACGAGTCATTGAACGGACAGCACGGAATCAAGCATCGTTCGATAAATACAGTCTACCCTTGCATGATCAAGCAAACAGAATTTGCCAGCGTAATGTCAAATAGATCCTGTATTTACTAATTTTCGATCGTCCAGAATGGTACCGCGTTTGATCGTTCAAATATGTGAACTGTAATCACTCGAGTGCTCGATCTGGGTCTTGCATACCAATTCAAACATTTATTCAACAGTATCATTTCCAAAAATTTGCTAATTAATTGTAAGGATGTAAATGTATAACGGAACTGAACAAGTAGAAATGTATGTAATGTCGTATTAATCAGACAAGTAGAGAACATTGTTATAGTCGGAGAAGTAAAGAAAATTGTATTGGTTATACAAGTAGAAGTAATTTAACGTTATTCGGACACTTGGAAGTAATGTGCTGTTATTCTGACAGGTAGAAATAATATGTTGTTAATGAATTAACTAGAAGAAATGCATTTTTAGAAAACGAGTAGATTAAAAAATTAAAATCAGTCAGACAAGTGGAATAAATGCAATATTAGTCAAACTAGTAAAATAAATGAGAAATTTGTCGGGTAAATGGAATAAATGCAATATTAGTGAAACGAGTAAAATAAATGTGAAATTTGTCGGGTAAGTGGAATAAACGTGAAATTTGTCAGACGTGTAGATTGAATACAATTTGAATCGAACAAGCAGAACAAACATGAAATTTGTCAGGGATGTGAAACACATGCGACATTAGTCAGCGAAGTAGAATAAATATGACATTTATCGGACAAGCAATGTAAACATCTGTAGTAATACAAACAATGTAAACCACATTGATCGTACAAGTAGAATAACCGCACGATCCATCGCTAACGAATGAATCGTAACAATATAATTCTGTTTTCGGCAATTCCGCGGCATCTTTCCATAATCATTTCGTGCGGCATGGCATTAAAACAAACCTGTGGGGTACGTGGCAGTGAACAGGGTGATCTCCATGTATTTTGCATTTCGAGCAAGTACAATGGCCGTCCCACTTGTTCACACAAGTAGAACAAATCGGCGGAACGTCGGACATTGTAGAAACTACTGAGGCCGCAAATACTCGAATAGATTCATAGGCGGCAAAACAAAGTGCAGTCGTCGTCGTCGTCGTCGTCGTTGTCGACTGAGGCTGGAGATGGGCGCAATTCCCAGCTGTAGACTTCCGTCAGGAGCAGACGATTCCGGTGTAAAAAAAATCATTTCCTCCGGACGATTGGGGGTTTTTCAATGAAACATTCTTCCCGGGAAGGATCTCGAGGTGGAAGTCCTCGAGGAAAACTGTCTCGTCTCTAACTCTCTCTCTCTCCCTCTTTCTCTCCCTCTCTCCCACTCTCTCCCTCTCTCTGTCTCTAGTGGCGAGCGAAATGTAGGTTGCAAGGGCTTCGCGTGGGTGTTGCAACAAGGCACACGTGGCTCCTGCCACCCACATAATCCCGGCGTTGCCATGGGAAACGTCGCCCACGCGATTTTTCGCGCAACGTTCCCAGCACCGTCCCACGCACGCGATAAATCTGACGAGCCAGTTATCTCGGTAACCGGACCAACGTTGCCGAAAAAAATATACACACACACACCCATGCTAAAAGGAAGTGCATTAATCGGCGTGTCGGCCGTCTGAAACAGTATCGGGGCTACGGGACGTCGAAACGGCACCATTTAGACGGGATGCAAGCCGTAATCAATCAAACGGAGCGCGACGTTCTTCCATCAATCAGCGACCGAGACAATCGTGCGGGTATTCGACCGCTGTAACGTCCCGCTCGTACCGACGCGCTATATCGCCGCTTAAAAATCAAGTTTTCAGATCACATCTCCCGTACATGGTCGGCGGTTCTGATCTGGAAACTGTCTAGACTATGCCGTTCGGTCAAAGATATTTTTTAGTCCACCGTGAACCTTTTTTTTCGCGAGGAAATGCTTTTCGCATACCCCGGCTCCCTGGGGAAGGAGACGACCATCCTAAGGTAAAGGGGAGGTGTCTGGATCATTCGAGTACTCAACAGGACACCTCCCAGTAGTCCACCGTGATCCTTGTCAATTGTCAACCCTTTCGAGACGAGGAATTTTTAGTAGTAAAACGAACGCCGTTTTGAGAATTGGATTCATATGGGAGGTGTAGGGTTGAGTAAAATATAATTATATGTTACTTCTTTTAAAAATAATTTTTATACAGCTGGACACGAGTGCCACGTACGTATAAACGTATGACTTAAATGTGATTACACTACTTCTTTTTAAAACGATGAAACATATTCTACAAAAAAAATTTTAAAACGTCTTGACACGAGTAACAGGTATGTACAAATGTCTCAGTACAAGTACGAGTAAAACGTGACTACACTCTTCCTTTTTAACATGATTTAAAGAAATCTACGCTGGAGTATCGTGTAGACTTCCCGTACAGGGTTGAAGATTGTTGCAGATGGTAATCCCGTAGCGAATGTAATGTTACATGTTAAAGCAAGTGGAAGTTAATCTTGTTTGCAGGAAGTCGATCTATTGAAGCGTTCGTGCCCGTTCGTTCGCGGAGGCAGCGAGGCAACGTGGCCTCGCAGTTGGCTCGTGCGAAAGAAGTATATCGAAAATTCGAATTTGCAACGCGGTTTCACACGAGCCGGTCGCTGAGGATGGCGGAGTCACTTAACAAGCGAAAGTGTAGTGGGCAAAAATTCATGGGGATACTCGTAAAATATGCTCGTAAAGCGAGCGCCTCCCAATAACGCTGAAAGCCTCGTAAAAACCGGTGTAAAGGCGTTTCTCGTCAGAAATGTAACAGGAAGAAGACAGGCGGTGGGAGGGGGAGGGGGAGAGGGGTCGAATTTAATCGCGCGCCGCGACAGAAACAGTGAAACCATTAACTGCCAGGGGACCAGCGCGGTGGCATGCTCGCGCGCACGTACGAAACGTAGCGGAGCGAGTAGTGTAAGTGCGGCATTAACGCGACACGTGTTACCGTGGGCGGGATATACCGGTCTCGTGTTGCAAGACGAGGAACAATACACCTCGTCACCTGTTATTTATTATGCCGTAACATGCCGGCGCGACTGCGTAAGACGATACCCAGCTAACGGTTCATAAGAAATATATAGACCCGCGGTCGTAAAAGCCTCGAGTAGCGGGTTCCGCGCGGCTGCAGCCGACAATAACGGACAAATGAAGACGGTTACTGTTCGCAACGGGCGGTTACTCGACCGAGAAATCGGAGCGTCACCGTCGTCGAGGAAACGGGAGCGGAAAGTACCGTCTGGCACCGGTTTTTTTTATTTCGCTTCCCTCTCTCTATCTCCACCCCCCCCCCCTCCTGCAATATGAACGATCGCCGCTCTGCGAGAACGGAATAAAACGGCTTTGCGTGCGACGCCGGAACCCGCTTCGATAAGCGGAAATGCTGAGATATTTGGTAGACGAGGACAGTGGAAATCGCGATAATCAGACAGGTGAGAAAAATCATTCTAGGAGGACTAGCAGAAAAACTTGATTCAGGCAAGCAAGTAGAGAGAATCCTATTAGTCGGACAACTCGATTGGACCGTATAAATTGGACAAGTAGAGAAAATCATACTAGTTAGACGAGTAGAGAATGGCTACACTCGGACAAGTAGAATATATTTAAAACTTGATTTAGGTAGAAAATTAGAGAAAATTTTTGAAGTCGGACAATTCGATGAAACCGTAAAATTGAATGAGTAGAGAAAATAATATTAGTCAGAACTGTAGAGAAAATCGCTACAGTCAAGCACGTAGAAGGAATGAAATTAGTCATACGAGTAGAGAGAATCAGATTGGTTGAACGTGTAGAAGTAATCATTCTAGTCGGACAGGCAGAGAAAATCATACTAGTAGGAGAACTTGATTTTGGCAGACACGTAGATAAAATTGTGTTAGCCTATCAAGTAGAACAAATCCAGGACGTCGACAAAATTATAGGCACTTGAACAAAATTACCTAAGCCGGACTGCAGAAAGGCTATATTTACGTGCAAATAGAATTATGAAGAAAACAATAAACCGAATTCCCAGTGGAACGTCGACCAAGCGTGGTTTAGTTCTTAATAGACATTTTCGGGCACACGGTAAAAAGGATTTTCCGTCATTTCGTAGGGCAGCAAACGATCCCAGGGGGCCGCAAAGTTTAAAGCCGGTTGAAACAAGAGCGGGAAAGGCTTCCGGCTGTTCCATGGGCCTCTCTGCAGGCAGAAACGTTGCCAGTGTTTCGTGTCGCGCTTACGTTATGAACTTTGCGGTCGCTTTGACCCCTCTCGACAAAAGGAGAGCCCACGGTTGACGAAGATCGAGCGCTCGCTACTGCAATCCGTTGCACAATGACTCTAATTTCATTTCCCGGTTGCCTGTGATCCTCTCAAGACAATCGTCTTCGACGCCACGAACAATCCTACGCGCAATCAACCTTGTCACTGGCAAGAACAGTCTTCGGCTGAAGAAGGCACAGTTTCTTCTCGTCTCTTGGCTTCGCCTATCTCTGTTTGTCTTTATGCGAAGAAAAAATGTTTCCAGTCATTCAACCATATTTATTTCTTAACACTCAACTGCATGCATTCTGCTCATAATAATTTCCATTAGATTACATATAATATGACTGCAATTTTAACACTAAACTTCATTAATTTCTTCCGTCAGTAATTTCAATAAATTGCAGATAACAGAATTAAGTGTTCTTAACACTAAACCTAATATTTAATAGTTTTTCCAGTTCACAATTACCGTGATTATGCCGACATAATCTTCTCATATTTATAAGGCAACGTATGAATACATTCAACTTTCGGTAGATTTACCGTCGGGTTCTACTGATGTCTCTACTACATTATCTGTCACCTACCAATTTCCCTGGCAAATTCAGAAAACTCTCGAACCATCAGTCTCATCGGTTTCCACAAAAGAAGTTCGTTTTTCCCGACGGGTTGGAAAGCCGAGTCGGGTCTGTAGCAATCGATCGGGATTACAGGGGCATTAGTGACCGTACCTCGGGAAGCTAATGCAAAAGAAACACTCGGGCTTGATGGGCACCGTACCGCGGAGCCAGCGGCTCCATTTACATTGAAAACATTTTCGGCGCGGTAAAGAGCGTAAGAATTTTCCCGAGACGCGTATCGACGGATCTCGGGGCGTTTGTATCGAAGCGAAACGAGACGAAGCCGACGGTCGGCTGGATTCACAAAGACGAAGTAATTCCGTCCCAGGACCGTAACCTCGCGCTGTTTTCTCAGAAAGCTGGGCTGGAAGCGCGGCATGCAGTCCGTAACCGGCGCCCTCTCGCTGGCATTCTTCCTCGGCTTGATCTACAAGAGTGCCTCCGTCTATCATCCCCAACGGCGAGCCATGCTGCACTTGAAGAACCAACGGGGAAAGCTGAAGGACAGGAGGACTGCCACCAAGGTGCCGCCCAGGCAGCCCTGGGTCGATCTCAGCCCGCTGGGAAGTCGTCCTGTCAGAATGCTTATGCTAGCCGCTGGCGCCGCTGGATTTGGTCTTTACACACCTGCCTTCTACATAGTGAGTACCCCGAACAGCTAAAATCCTTCCCACAGGTTGACGTGTTTCGAAATCAGTTTTTTTTATTTATTTATTGAATCAGTGACCCTAGGCCCCTTAGCCTTTAGCCCTTTCAAGGCGGAAAGAAGTCATGCAAGAAAATAGATGTATTCCTTCGGAATGTTTTCTGCGCTTTATGTCATTCTTAGAGTGATTGTCAATTGTCAATCACATTTAGGACTATGTCACTTGCAACTAGATCATCTTGAAATAATGTTTTCGATTGAACGCGTGGAGGAGGCCGACGTCAATTCGGACAGGGGAATCGAGCCAGTGATTAGTTAGACAAGTGGAATAAATCAAGCATTGATCAGGCCGGAGAGTCGAGCCAAACATTAATCAGGCAAGTAGAATAGGCCAATTAAGGAGAATAGGTCGGTGAATGGTCAGTCAGGAGACGTAAGTGATTAATCAGACGGGAAATATACTGCCAAATGTGCAATAGACGAGAATCGTGCATTATTGTGCTTCGAAAAGTATCTTCTTAAGGAGCTATGCATACACCTAGACCTCATAAAGCTATGGTGAAATACCAAATTGTAAGAATCCTACATCAATAGATTCCTATGTCTACCTTAAAAAATGTTGGGTTTCAGAAATGGCTGGGAATCTTCTCTGCTTCGAATTTTCCCATGAAAATTTCACAATTTATAGTTAAAAGTTCATATTTTCGAATGTATATAACAGTAAAAGTAAGAAAATTTGTTCACTCTACAAAAAAAAATAAAAATACTAGAAATTCATCTCAGTATTCTACCTTCTAGGTGTATGCATATTATTGTTAATCTAATAACTGATACAAGCCTATCTCCATACCGCAGTTTGGCACCACGCAAGCATATCAATGAGAGTTTATACATGACCGACCAGCAAACCTGAAGTTTTGTGATAGCACAGTGACAACTATCGGAGGCAAGCATCGTTTCAGAATAAATGCGGTCCAGTTTCTCGATCGTTGATCGCTGACCAGTCTCCCGAGGCTCAATTACGAAACTGCCGCGAGCACAATCGCGTATAGCAATCAACCGAGTGGCTCGAGTCCCTAACTCGATTGTCCGACAAAGTTCCGATGAAGTTGGCCGGTTTACACTCTCATAATCGTGGTTGACCAGTCGCGTGTCACAAATTCACTTCTCGCGCTCTTGTAACCGATCCGTGTTCCGTTAGACGGTAGCCGGTAGTTTGCCAAATTCTCGATCGGAAATCGCGAGAGGCAGTCCATCTAGAACAATGAAGCTGCCACCTGAGAAATTATAATCATAAAAATATAAGCGACAAACATAGGTGACGAGGGGATTAAATTGATTTTCCCCATTTGTCAAAAGAGTGACGAGAGGGTTAAACTGATTTTTCTCCATTCGTCCCTTTTAAGGAGGTACCAAATTTTGGGGGACCCTGCAAATATAAAAATAAATAAACAAGAGAGCGACGGGAGAGTTAAATTATTATTTTCCCCTTTCATCTCTTTCAAGGAGGTACAACATTTTTGGGAAACCTACTCTGAGATCTAAAAATATATAAACAACAGAGTGACGGGGAGGTTAAATTAATTTTTCTGTAGATCTGAAAACAAATAAACGAAAGAGTGGCGAGGAGGTTAAATTGACTTTTTACGCGTCCATGTAACAGGCTGCGAAGTGTGTTTGACTTTAATTTGTGAGACGACTCCTGAAGTCTTGATATTTCTTGTTGATTGCTAGAGTCTATCTTCGTAGATGAATATCTAAATGCCTATGTTTGCATGGTCATCCACAGTCGAGTAACAAGCAGCATCGGTTCCAGGCTGTGCACGGGCATGAGGACGGTTTAGAGCACAGCGCTCTGGTGTTGCTGCAGACTTGTTTGGGCTTGGCAGCAGCCCTTGGTTGCGCGGCATGGGGAGTCGTTACCGCCAGGCCATCTGCTCAGTGTCTGGTGTCGAGACAGTATCTCTGCCAAGCGGCGCTCCTAGGAGTTGGTCAGTATACAACTTGTCATACTAAAGCCGGCCATACTCGCTTTAAATGTACATATTTCGAGATAGACCGCTCTCAGACGACAAAGAACACGCGTAAACTAACCACACAAAGTCCCGTCACGCGTCGACTAACAAGTGGAACAGGTTTACTCGTAGCCAGACGGGTGTACCGTAATTGAAATCATCGGACCTAATAAATGTGTAGCATATTTATGTATTTCAAGATAGACCCTTCAAGAGGAGGAACAAAGAAATCGCGACAAATATCGTACACAAAATAACGTCACTCGTCAATTAATAAGTAGAACAAGCGTATCTGTAGTCAGTCATAATTCAGTTGCAATTTAATTGAACCACTGGATTTAGATGAACACGGATCCATCCATGGTTTTATCGATTAACACTCAGGCTGATGGAATTCATAAGCTCCTCTCACAAAATAATGTGCGTCGATTAACAAGTAGAAAAGACTTGTCTGTAGTCAGACAAGTGCACCATAATTGAAATTATCGGGCATAGAACCTAGCATACCGAGATTATATACTATCCAAATAAATTTCAGTCTTTTCCTCTGGCGGTGTGCAGATGTAGATGCAACAAGTGATGTAAACCTATCACTGCTCATACGAGTGAGTGGAACGTTCGGCCAAATTACCCTCGAAGAACAGTGAAATCTTCTCGGACACTTACACAAACTGTCCTCGTCCATAAATCCCCGTTAGATCGACCATATAGCGAGCCAAAAGTCAGCTTCATTGAAATTGAACCAATTCAATTATTAAATTTAATATCCAATTATAATCATATTTTGTTATCAAATTGAAAAAAATTGTATCAATATTAAAAATTCGGCGAAATAATATGAATTTACTTAAATTTCTCAACTAGGTGCATTAAGGCACGTTAAACAATTACCAGCTCTTTTGTAAACGTTAAATCTGCAAATTAGTATGTTTGCTTTTAAAATGTTATACTTTAGACATTTTCATACCAGTAACATCCATTACTGTATGTATATTTTCCTCGCCGAGTTGCAGGGCCATTTATTTTCATCTTTTTTTTTTAAACAGTGATGTCGAGGCAAAATGCCACAAATATTTAAAAAAATAAACTCAAAAAATATGACAGAATTTACTACGTGTTTTATTTATTTTAAAATTATTTGTAGGATATCTACAAAGGATACTACCAGTGAAAATAAGATTTGATTGAACTCCACTTTCTTGAAATTTGTCTAGAAAAATCGAAGAACTACATAAACATTCGGAGCCTAATAATCACACAACATTCGATACTGTCTAAAATCAAGTAAAAGCAGAATCTTAGACAACAATGAAAATTATATGGAAAAATAGTTCGAGGCGCACAGGATCGAACGGTGAACGAAATAAGTATTTCGAAAATAGGATTTCGTTATTTTTCTGCAATCGATCGAGATCTAGTTTGTGGTTATGGCTGACGCTTTGTGTCGGTGGACTCGAACAGAGGGTAAGCCAGCTGAACGAAGGGCAAAGACGTGTGCACGCGGCCGACACTCGAAGAGAGCTCGCCGACTTCAAAAGAGTGATGGAGCAACCCCCTGGAAAGGAGCTGGGGGTGTCTACCCCAGACTGAATGAGGACTGCGTTTAGAAGCCTCCGGACGACGAACTTTCGAAACGAAAGCGCAACACGGTTGGCCAGGCCGCGGCCAGCTTTTTCTTTCGGGACAATGATACGAGGGGGGTGGACTGACGATGCGCCGGCTGTGGCTCGTCTGCGGAAAAATCCATCGAAAGTTTTCGCAACGTCTTCCGCATGACCCGAGTCTTCTAAAGAAACTCCACTACCCTCGTAACTTCATTGTCATGATTAGACCGCAGCTCTTTATACGAAATTAAAATGTTCTGCGTTAAATGCGGAGAACCAAAGTTAAATAGAAAACTTTCTTTTTTAATGATTTTAATCATCTTTCTGCTGCTTTGTGTTTATACTCATTTCTGTCAAGAATGTCTAATTTTTTTTTAACCCTGCATAAGCAGTACACGATATAAAGTATGGAATAAATAATACTCGATACGCAATCTACAATATAGTGAATATAATAACGTTTAAAACCAATTTATAATAATTTTATATATAATCGAAACAAGTCATAATAAACGGCAAGATTAATCGAAACACAATTTTGGGAACAATGTTTAATGCCAACAATGGCGAACGTTTTCCTGCAAATATTGTTATACAGTTTCGAATTGGCCAGGAATATTTTCAAAGAATACCGAGGTAATACGCGAACCGATAAGAGATGTTTTGAAGGTTCCGGAATATTTCATCTGCGGCCGAGCGTGAAATTTTCATCCCCTTGTCGGGAATTGAAATCGTTCCGAAGTGTCGTGGCCAGCGTCAAGGAAAGAGAGAGAGAGAGAGAGAGAGAGAGAGAGAGAGAGAGAGAGAGAGAGAGAGAGTTGAATTGCGCCGATTCGCGCGAAAGTATCGGCACGTTTTTCGGAAAGGCGAGTTCTCCGAACGTATGGCAGGGAATTTACGGGGGTGGCTTTTGCTTATCAGAGGAAACGGCAGAAAGGGGTCCGAAATGCTCGCGATACCGGCGAGCCTGCAGTATGGTTTATTTCTTCCTGCTCGAGGGAAACTACATTTCCTTTCCAATTAATTCCGCGATCGAAGTTCGATGATAACTTCTACGGAAATGTTGAATCGCATTACTCAAGTCTGAAAAGACGTTCTTGAAACACTTTGAAACTGTGTGAAAGAGAGACGATATTGTTGCTGGTATGAGCCTCTTTTATGAACAATATATCATATTTTTGTACACTTTTGTAAAACATAATTGGAAAAACATGAAATGGAAAATTGGCCAGTAAATTTTCTTACAGTTCCCCAAAATATAGAACCATTTTTAACCAAATGAGAAATTGGTTAACAGAGTGTGTTCTCCCCTTTTCTGAACACTGTGTAACATTTTTTTACGCTGTATTAAAATACAAAGCCATTTGTAACCGACTAGAGACTTGGCCAGGTCAGAAAGCAGAACAGGCTCTCGACAGCAAAACAGCGACAGCATGACCAGGTCAAAAACGACCCCAAGAACGCAGCAGGCCTAAAAACCAACTCTATCATCAATTTCCCTCCTGCCTGCATTACAATCTTGATCACCATAAAGAAACTTTCGACTTAATGAGAGAAATTTCGTGCTCGGAGCCAAAAGTACTCACTAAAAGTAGAATAAGACCGTCTTTAGTCAGACGAGCGTAACGAGTTGGTTTTTAGCGCGACTGAACGAACCATGGCCGTGCTCCAAGAATAG
This sequence comes from Halictus ligatus, assembly GCA_028454255.1. Classification (NCBI taxonomy): domain Eukaryota; kingdom Metazoa; phylum Arthropoda; class Insecta; order Hymenoptera; family Halictidae; genus Halictus; species Halictus ligatus. The sequence goes on along the minus strand of CM052139.1, from coordinate 11,766,812 downwards.
ATTATTGATACTTCGGATTTTATGCATTTATTGCAAAAATGATCGAATGCAAAACAGTGACAACATTTTAACAATTTAAAAATATACTATACCCAGCTTATTACAATAATTAAGAAAAGACACGAACGTTTACGTGGCCCTTATAGTTTCAAATTAATTCAGACAATTTTTCCATAAAAATCCGTCCAATAAAAACCATTCAGAACACAGCTCCCATAATCAAACTACTCGACCGAAAATATTCGTCTAAAATTGCATCTCAAACGCAGAATAAAATTTCTCGTGAATTAGATACTGTGGCTCCGATTGCACGGGCACGTTGACTCCGGATGAACTGTACCCAGCGCGTTAACGCCGTGGTAATAATAATATTGTATGTCTAGGGGGACAATGTAGGCAGAACAACGGAACGGTTAGAATGCAGAACGTACGAGGAAAAATTCCTGGGGCGAGCGTAACTCGTAATCAGCGGCGAACCGTATTTTCGTCGTGTAGGTGCACGAGTCCGCCTCCACTCCTCCCCCTCAGCCCTCGCCCCGGATAAAAGGAGACGTGACAAGCGGGAGTTAAATATACAACCGAGGAGGAGAGAGTCCCCAGCCCCAAAAACCGGCTTATCCACGTCGGGATAGATCGAGTTCCCTGCCAGCGGTGCATGGCGGTTTGCCCGCAGGAAATAAACCATCCAGGGAAAAAGAATTCACAATTTTCTCTCCCCCCTCTCTCTCTCTCCCTCATATCCCTCTTTCCCTTCATTTCTTTCCAGAGGGAGAGAGTGAGAGATCTTTTTATCTCTCGTTTCTTTCTTTTTTTTTAACGGAAAGAGACGCGTGCTCCTCTCGTCGCATTTTATTTTCCAGGGACCCGATGGGCGGGAAGAGCGTGGAGTACCTAAGGAAATTTGTTTTGTTGGAATTTTTGAAGGCGGTTCGGCCCGCGAACGTCGCCCGCTCCTCGAGGTAACTGAAACGGTTCCGAGCCAGCGAGATATATTTTCCTGGAGACGGTTTTGCGGTTCTCGATATTGGTACGGTGGAGAGACGTAAATCTATGGAGCCGTTCGATAAATTCTCTTTTTGGCTCGTTTGATAAATTCTCTTTTTGGCCGCGGAGCGGGGAAATTCTTCCGTGAAGCTTACTAGTTTACAATTTCAGTTATTGGATAGAAGGCTTGAAACAGCTTAAGGGGAGATTCTAGAAGAAACGGGGCAAAAAGAAGCTAATTTTAAATCCATTTATTAAACATAACTTTATAATCTTTCTTCACTGGAAATTTTTCGAAACTTATCTGAATCTTTAGTAAAAACACTGGAAAGTATTGCTATAACATCTCTTCTAGTATACAGGATGTTCACGCTATTACTAGCCAGCGTTTTTCTTGTAAATAGTGAATATTAGAAAAAAATTAACGAAGAAAAAGTCGTACTGTTTTTTAAACGCACCACAATGGCGTATGTAATTTTGCGTGTGTCTTTTGTTAGAGATGAAGGTGACCTTCAATTTTTGTAGACGAATTGAACCGTGTACTGCACAGTGTCCTTCAAGGTCGTGGGAGGTCAGTAATGGAAGAAAAATTTTGAATATTTCTTACCAATTCGAAGCTATTTTTCGTACCGAAGTTGTCGGATTTTCTTCAAAATGTAAGAGGACTTTTAACTTTTTGTCTTCAGAAAGAAGACATTTCCGATTATGACACTTATTTTGGATAGACCCTGTTCCCCTCAAACGCTTGGCACACGAAGCAAACTGATTTTCATTTGGTTGCACTCTGTCCGGATATTCTTTTAGGTATTTCAATTTACTTCGTCTTTTATTTGCATTGCACTGGTAATAAATGCATACCAAATCTAACTTCTCGTAACGATACATTACTATGCGATATTACGAATCGGTTTCGGAAGTAATAGTGAAATTGTCTCGTCATAGTAGAAACCATAAGTAAACACTCTGAATGTGAATGACAACATCATCTGATTCGTATGAATAACGAATACTTGTGAACACATCGATGTGAAATATTCAAAATGTTTCTTCCATTTCTGACCTTACATGACCGTGAATGTCACTCTGCAGTATACGGATGAATTCGTCTAGACACGCGCTTTCATGTGATGTAAAAACATCTCTTTGCAGTGTTGGGCACTGAATGAATTTCCAAAAAACGCGTCTCCACTATCTCAATGATCACGAATGAAGTCGGTGCGCAAATATCGTTGGATCAAAATAGAATTATTTTCTGTCAATTACCGTAATAAAAATATTACCTTCGACAATAGTAATGCACAATGATTTACGCGCGTTCCGGCGACGGTACTCGTTAAATTATCCCCAACTGTCGTCATCGTCTCACGTTGTCCCTCTCGACGAGCGGAAAGACAGGAACAAGAGATGATGTCGAGCCGCTGTCATCGTGCCGTGTTGTTCTTCCTATCGTCGACACCGTCTTCGTTTAAGCTCGCCGTCGCAATGCGCCTCGCGTCTCATTACCTCGTCCCGTTTGCTCAGTTCTCCATACTCGCCAGAGGATCGAGGTTACTCTGGAAACAATCCGCTCTTCCAATACGATCTATCCCGCCGCGATCCTTGACCAATCGTGATCGAAGATCGCACCGGTAAACGCTCTCCATGAGGAAAACAATGAAACGAGCTGCTGGAATTCATTGTTTCCACAGATACAAAATAGCGGGTTTTTAACCATGTGTCCCCACTTTGAAAAATCTGAAAATATTATATGTTAACGACCGTAAGGAGATGCTAAAACTGCAAAAATATCAACTTGGTATCTCACAGCTTCTACGAGAAATCGGCATCTTAAAAGTTTTTTATTCTTTAAAATTCTGTTTCGAAGCTAAGAATTCTGAAAAAAATTCACAATTGTGCATTCTAATAGCTAAAGTATGCCTGATTTTTTTCAGAATCTTCAAATGAAGGGGATAAGAGGAATTACGGGAAAACCTTATTTTCTTTGTCACCCCATTACTACCCCCCATGTCAACATATAGGGTTGAAAATTGGCGCAAAGTATTTTCATTGGATAAGCTATCAAATGGCCTATGGCAAATTCAATTTGGCTACACCTTTTCTGAGGGTCACGATTTTTGACAAAACGCCAGTCGAACGCAGAGATGCTTCTGGAACAGCAGCTGTTACTCGGATATTTTTTCAGGTTCTGCAACAAAAACGAATTACTACAAGTGGTACAATATGTGTACTTTTAAATAGTGAGATCGTGTCTCCCCCAGGCGGTTAACTAAGCATGACCGCTTAATACGCTATCGTTCGGTCGTTAATTTCGAGCTCCCTCATCGAGAATTTGATGATCGAGCGATTGTAGGTTGGCGTGTTGCAGGATGCGCCGTTTCATTGCTTCATTTCCGGTTCCGCTAATGACCGTGCGCCGTAAGAGGATTACAAAATAAACTGCACCTTGTACCGTGCTGAATGGCGACGCTAAAATTCTCTCTCTCTCTCCTTCCCTCCCACCCTCCCTCCCCCCTCTCGCTCTCTCTCTCCCTCTCCCTCTCTTTATGTGCAGGTACTGATTGTTGAAAAATGACAAGCTCGATCCTCGAGAACTTCCGCCAGAGTCGATAAAAGAGTAACTCCAATTTTCGTCGTAATAGCGCTCTTTACTCCGAGAGAGATTACTATTCGCGTCGATATACTCTGCTCGCTGTGTTATCAGGACATTTATTTGTGTCTCGGTAGCACAGTATTTGTAGGGAATAACGATGACGAAGAAACGTAATGGCGGGGCGTCATTAACGGTCGCGTAGCGCAGCTATAAGCCGCCATTATCAGCCCTCTGATCAAATAATCCCTCAGTCGTGTTATTACTCGAAACTGGAGCGAATCTCGTCTCAAAGGTGCACCGTGTCGACGTCCCTCTTCTCATCAAAGCTTAAATAATTACGAGGCGAACAGATTTGAATTTATTACTGACCTAATCCCCTGCCGCTCGTGATAGTAATCTCCGTAATCCCGCCGGCGGGACTGGCGACATGCTCCGGGAGAAAGGTGGACGCTTTTGTTCGAACATCCAATCCCTGGTAGCTTTCGCATTTTTTCTAGGAGTAAAAAATCAATTTTTCCATTTCAAAAAATATTCATATCACAGATCAAAGCTTCTGGATTCATGTAAAAAAAATCTTCCAAATCGGACGCGTAGTTTTCAAAATAAAAACTTTTTCATGCAGCCCGACTTTATGCCAATCGTGAGAATCTGTTTTGTGAATTTTAGAAAATTCCTTCAGGATTTTCGCAACTAATACATATTTTTCTACTTAGAAAAATTTTGTATTACAGCTGAAACTTTCGAGATTCATATGAAAACAAGAAATTTTCCAATCCGATTCCTAGTTTTCCAGATAAAAATTATTTACTGCAACCTGACATTGTACCAAAACGAAAACAATTAAAAATTCGTAAGTCTGTATTTTACGAACCAATTTGAAATCAGCAAAGTGATGACTAAAACCGCCCTAATCATCCATGTTTCACGCCCCTGTTTCATTTCGGATAGAAGTCTTGGTTTCAATGTCGAGGATATCGCGTAAGAAAGCGTCGAGCGTCGTCATGAGAGGGGTTCTACGAGAATTTCACAGGTGAGAGTGCGATTGAATTTTTCTTTTCTGATTAAAGCAATAGCACAGGTGGCGCTGGGAAGTGTACAGGGTTACCACGGTCTAGTCCTGGCGTCCGGGCTTTATGGTGCTTCCCTCGGCGGCGCCCTTTACTCTCTGAAAATGCTTGCCCTCGAAAGATTGAGGACGAGACACTTCGCGCGGGCCTGGGCACTCGTGCAGGCTGCGGAGGCTCTACCTATTCTTCTCGGAGTTCCTCTTACCGGTAAACTCATTTACTTCACGAATTCAGACTCCAACACTCAAGCACCCGAACAGTTTAACAGAGATTTGTAGCGGGACCAACGGAGCAGACGCGTGGAAGCAATATTAGTATGCAAACTTGACCTAGACTCACTTTGCAAAACCCTGGATTCAATGTTTCAGCGCGAAAGGGAGAGCCAAGGTGAAGATTGCAGTAGCGACCCCTTTGGGGAGCCCTAGGTTTTCCGTTGCAGCAGAAAGGACAGACAAGCAGACAGTCGAGATGAGAATAATGACACAGAACCAGCATACACTCCTTTTCCAAACCTTGAATCCTGTATTACAATCTTAAATGGATGAATGCTAAAGATTATGACTTCTTTTGGAAGCCCTAGATCGAACGCAGCAGTGCAAAGGAGACAGCCAAGATGAGAATCACGACTCAGAATTAATCTACACATCTGTTACAATCCTCAAATCCTCTAGTAACTCAACAGACCACTACTAAGGATCATGGCCCTTTTTGAAAGCCCTAGCCCCAGCATCGCAGTTGACAGAAGACTAACCTTTTCCAAACCTTCCAATCGTCTATTACTGTACTCAGTCCGGCTCGTCCAACCAAGAGGAAACCTTTCTGGGTCGCTAACCCTAGGAGAAGCTCTTTAGCATAGTCTACGACCGTTTTGAAGGGCAGCAGGAAACTTTAGCTCCGTGTCTTGCAGGTTACATGAACGCGTACATCCCAAGGGTGGGCTACTACGCGTGCATGTTAAGTTCCTTGTGCGGCGCGGCGTTGCTGTTCCTGGTCGGCTCGGGTCAACAACCATCATCGCCTACGATGATCCCAGACTCGCACCTGTCCGCCTCGGTCGTGCCCCCGCCGCGCACCTGCCCGCCACCACCTAGGCCCAGGCTGCCCAAGTCGCAGTCCCTTCACGTGCCCTTGAACATCGACGAGAGCCTGCGTGATAGGGACATGGAGAGGATGCATACTGCCGAACACTATTACCAGCCGCAGTTCTACGGGCCCATCAGGCCCAGCAAGAGCGTGCCCGAGGGACTCAGCCATCAGGACTCTTACAGAAGTCGACCGAGGCGTCATCGGGACGTCACCGTCATCGAGCAGATCACCACATGCGTCTAGAATCCCTATTGTAATTAACAAGGAACAGAAACTAGGAGCACGAAGCTCCTTGCGATTATGGTTGCGGCTCGCTCGAGCGTGGAGGCGGTTTTGATGATCCTGGGGAGCAGAATATACTGCATGTACAGGATGATGGCGGGATGTATGCCCGGGGGGACTGTGGATCGTATGCGTTTTTAAAATGAATTGTTGTGACGGAGGAACTTGGTAGTCTGAGTACACTGGGTTTGTTGGTTGGTGGTGTTGTTGATGAGATGAGTGCAAGGGGTTAATGTTTGTTGGCATACACTTTTTCTAGTAAAAATCTGCACGTACCGTAAATGCGTGAAGAACGGCAATCTAATTATAACAATTTTAATATGCTAAAAACGCACGAGATCCACAGTCCAACTTCGCGAACACGAGTTCAAACCGTCGACAGGTTGAATGGTCGTGTGTCAGAGGTCGGGACGAACGAATTCATTTTTCCCGGGACGGGAGGCAACGGAGTCGACGGAAACATTTCAATTACGAGGAAACAAGGTCGAGGATCGATCGCCGCAGTTCTTTCACGGAGCGGTTGATTATGATCCCATGCGGCCCGGGGAAATTTGCGATCTTCGGGCGCGCACGCAGTATCCGCGGGACAATGCGAGGAGACATTATCGCGACACGGCATTCAGGATACTCGGTGTGCGCACGGTTGACATGAAAATCGCGCGTCATCGGAAATTCGATTGAACCGGGGATTCCGTGCGGGCCGAGTTCGGGTTCGGGAGCGGCAGCGAGTCCGGACCAGGGGCGCGTGTCAACAACACCGAGCCTCTCGTATAAGATTACCGCCGGTCAAACTACGATGATTGCGTTCGGCCGCCAGTAAATTTCGCGTTTATTGGAAGAGCCGATGTTTGCCCGCGACCCCAGAGACCCAGAGCCGGGTGCAAACGCTAGCGCTGCGCGCAGTTCTCACAAAAGCGTGGACAAAAAGAGTCTACGCTCCGCGGAACCTAATCTACCCTCGGACGCCTGACCTTTTTTACAACGACACTGTCCAAGATCCGCTGGACTGTTCGCGGATTTATTTGTCAGTTTTCTTTTTTGGACGTATTATTGAAGGCTCTTCCTGTGGACTATTAGTGTTTTTGATGTTTATAATGTGACTAGTATTCGTTTCATTTAATTAATAGTCCTGAAGAAAATAGTTTAAAAATTCTGAATTGTTAGTATAGCGTCATATTTTGGCCAAGTGCTTAGTTACGAATTTTGTCCACGTTTTTGAGCAAATTGACCCCAGAAATGAGTCCTCTCGAATTTTTCTCTCGTCACGTCGACGCATGCCATCGGAATAAACAATACGAAACTATTCGGTTTGATTCCGTTCTTCTGACCGGAAAAAAATACCGCGAAACTGGAGCTCGCCGTTCTATTTCAATCCCTTCGTTACAGACCTCGATAGCAATAATTTGTACAATACGAAGAAGTAGAAAGAGCCGAGCGTGTTTTTCGAGTTCCGTTTCATTCTGTCAATTAATTCAGGCTGGATTCGTTTCTGTTTAATCTTGCAGGGCTTTGTGATTCTGATGCGGGAGAAATCAAAATGCACGAACGCTGCCGGATACGGATATATCAAAAGTAGAAGCGAAAGGTTTAAGCGTCGTACGATTTTTGAACAAGAAATGATTATTGTTCGCGCGACATTGAAAAAAAAACCAGTTAGAGAATCAAAACACAAACAAGGAACATAATTAATGAGACTTTAGGAAAATGAATCTTAGACTGTTGAAGTATCGTTAAGAGGATTTATGCCGAGAGGTATGGTATTAGTGTGTACGTAAACGGAATTTATATAGTCTATCTGCGATTAAATTATCAGAGTATGATAGGGAAATACTTATCCGTGTTAATGGGTTCTTAGGTACAATTTGACAGCGAGGGGAATATCAATCCATTCATTATTTTTTCCATATCTCCAACCAGTAATTACATAATTCAAAGTTCAAATGTGAATTTCTGTTCAACGAAATCTTATTCTACAGAAAAATTTAGTTATTCATAAGGTCTATTTAAAGTACAACATCTCAAGACCTTTTTTGATCTGTTCTAGTCGAAATTTGTGCTATGGGGACATTTTTCAAAAATATTCGACGTTCTACGTTTTAAATAGGACCTATTAAAGAGTTCCATAATTTATTTGATACTTTCCATTATCTCTAACGAAACAACTGTTTATTTGACCCCTTGCACTATTAAATACAAATGTTGCTCCCTTTTCAATAATTCAAATGAAATTCTATTCGTTTGATATTTGTACATTAGAAGATCGATATGAAAAATTTCAAGCACAATCTACAAAACAAAAGTGTTCTTAAAATTCTTTTAAAATTAAAATAAAATTTTATTTGTTTGTGTCGACGTTCCAGAACATGTAGACACACACACACAATGAGATACATTTCATTTTTATTCCAGATTCTTTCGGATCGATACTTCCCTCCCTGTTCGCGAAATGAAACACTTAGGACACGAAAGGGAAAACCGAGTGAGTCAGCGTGTCGAAAAGAGCGAGAGAGCGAGAGAGCGTGAGTGAGAGAGAGACGGAGAGAGAAAGAGAGAGAAAGTGAGAGAGAATGAGTTAAGTTTCTAGAGTGAAAGATATATCGAAACTGGAGCTGGTCTCCAAGAATCGCCAACGCGAATCGCTAGTCGAAAGTTCGTTTACGTCTAAGGTGCAGTAGAAACCTCGAAAGTAAGTACAACTTAGGAACAATTTACGCATATTATTATACCGAGAGAATATGAGGCGAACGAAACGGAAAATCAAAACGCTGGTGACCAAGTATCACGGTCGAAACGATCTTTATCTAGTCGGACGAATTTTTTTCTGTAACTCGTACGTATATCTGGAAGCTCAATAATCATTCCTAATAGAGGGACGGTCGTCGTTTCGAACTTCCAAAGAAGAAACATAGTCTCCGAAAGCTTTTAAGTGAGATTGTACGCCACCCCGCAAACAAGTATTCTACCATTAGCTGAAAGATTCATCCCGGATTGTTCACAGTACTTGCAATTACTCGAATTATCGTCTAAGAATTGACTGAACACTTGAGTCGACATTAACCTTTAACTGGTGTTGCTGGTCGTTCGCGGTTCTCGATTCATCTCGAAGAGTTCTTCAATTTTTGTTGAAGCGGCGAAAATTAAAAAGAAGAAAAATGTTCTGGCTCCGCCATCTTGATTCCCACGCCGGCTTTTCATCCTGTCGAACATGTTTGCACTGGGGGGGGGGGGGGCATGAAGGAAGAATTTTTGATCGCAGCACCAATTAAACGTTACAGCGTTCTATTCCTATTAGCGAGTAAAAGAATCATCCGAAGACTTTGATACGGGAACTGAGTCATCAAACGGTAAATGATTAGTACCTGAATATTAAGTGTTCTAGGTTTACACGAGTAACCGCATGAGGATCGTTCGATCGTCACCGAGTATCGTTTTTACACATAGATAGATTTTATTCTGAACGGCTGCTTCGCGATCGAAGCCTCTACGATCGATCCTCGAGGATGATGACATTCTTCTTTCTTGAGGACGCAGGAATCGGACATGGCGTCGGAGCGCGAATTTCGTGAGACCCGCTTTTCTAGTCGTTTCTACACAAACACACACACACACACACACACATACTTTTACTCTTTGCTGTTGCTTGAATCACCGCAGTACCGTTCGAACGTTCCCGAAGATTGCCTTGTTGATTGCTCCGCGATGATCTCGATCGAGGACAAACGAAAGTAGGCTACTTTGACGGAAGTAGAGCGCTCTTGGTCGGGAACAGTCACCTAGTATCTACGAGGATTCTTTTTATATCTGACTGTCTCTCGATGTAGTTCTGATTTTTTGACGGATTTTCGCTCGACCGCTCGTGACACCGAAATGGCGTCGACGGACGGCCGACTTTCACGATAAACGAGCCCCGCGATCGTATTGTAGTTGTCGCGGGACTCGAAGCAACCGTTTCAAACACGGAACTTCTTCAAGATTCTCTTCGGTACTCGTTTACTATCGCGAAACGTACGCGGAGGTTCGTGGAGACGAAAACCGGACGCGTTCGCGACGTTCTTCATTCTTCTCTATGGCGAATTGTTTGTATACTGCCAATTTTGATAAGACACACCCGCTTGACACCGTCTCGACACCAGACAGTTCACTATTTCTGTGTAAATCGTAATTCACGGAACCGACTTGCTCGTTACAGAGTTAATCACGCCACGACAATTAATTGTTCTCCGGGAGTTTCGGAAGCTGCGGATAGGCGACGGTACGCCGGAATCTCGTTCGAAGATGAGCACTCAATTTGTACACTTTTCAAACTTTCATCCTGGTAGCGTATAAGTAATTAAGAGAACATTGAACCTCTCGACTTTACTCGACGAGCATCGATAGCTATTTTGTTCACTCTTCGTCTGGTAAACATGTTTTCTGGAACACGACGTATTTATTCGCATGACACGTTGATTTGCCGATAGACCGCCGCAAAAGCGATACGAGATCGAAGCAATTTATTTAATTAAAATTAAGAAGACTAGATGATTTATGAAAAGAAACTGCGAAATCGCAACGAGGACTCCTTGTTAATCGTGTCTGTCTAATAACGTGTTTGATATTCTTATATTGATTATTGCTCGTTTATAGTCGTTCATTTCCTCGTTATTGGAGAACAGAGGTTCATTCGACGGCGATTTTCGTTATAGATAAGCGAACGTACCCTTACTGAGAGAAACCGGATGATACGATAGCGATTGAAAGGGCTGAACTATGATCGAAACTTCCGGCGTTGACTTCTAACTGCTGTATAGAAACGTATTAAACTTTCGTAGGAGAAAGGAGGCTGAGCTTTACAGGAAGTATTTGCACAATCACAATAGACTTCGAAACGGAAAGTCATTTCAACATCGACTCTCTACCCCTTTAAATACTTTAACCCCTCTCCCCCTCACCTCTCCTACCCAATCTGAGAATCTTTGTTAGATGTATTTCGAGAAATCTCTGATATGTATACAATTATATAAATTATATACATATATATGTACATACATGTATATATATATATATATATGTATGTATGTATATATATGTGTATATACGTATACCGATTCGTAAAAAGCTTCTTGTAAACATTTACGGATAAACTCGTATAAATTTCTTCACCTTGTAAATACGTACAAGGTATCCCCCCTCCCCCACCCGTTTACGAAACGTTGAGCATTTTGTAAAGTTTTATAAATAGTTCTATGTAGTTGAACAGCTGGACCAATAAAACGTATATCCGATTGTACGTGTCAATTATTTTGACTTTTCTTGCCACGACGCCGCTGCGAAAATCGATAATTGCGCGAGATGAAACTGTAATTTCATTTTGGTAAGAATAAAACTGGATCGGTTCAGTAGAATCCTTGGAAGCTTTGTAACCCGTTCGTTAACACTGACAATTTTCTACGATGTCCAATGATATTGTTACTTTATACTTAAATAAGCATATTTTTATGCTTCGAAATCAATTAATAGGTGGTCATTCAAGAAAGTGGAATTAATAAATTCAGTCGATTCGGCAGAATTCTTTTATTCAAACGTTATGAATTAAATACTATTGTGCAGCTGATAAAAATATCATTTTCAAAGAATTTGGAGTCTCATGGCTATCGCGTGTCGTCCGAATGAAAGTGCTTCCTCTGAAACCGCGAATTTCGACGGGTCCCGCATCCGGTTTTCTATTGGAATTTCGCGAATCTGCATCGCGGCCGCGAACAATGGCCGCAACGAGGATAAAACAATAACGAAGTCTGCGAGCACTTGATAAAAAAGGAAGGGCGTCACGTTGCTTTGAGGAAAGAAATTTACTGCGCAACAAACACTGACTCCAGCACACCGCGTTGTACGTCGTCGCCACGAAATTTGCTGGAAAAAAAGAAGAAAGAATAAAGAAAAATACAAAAAAAAAGGAAGGAAGGAAAGTGCCAGAGAGAAGGAAGCAGGGAAACAAACTTGGCCGGAACAACGGGTACCTTTTATTCGTTCCCCCGCACCCGTTGCTTTTGTGCCCGAGAATGCTGCTCTCTTTGTGCTCGGTGTAAGTAAACGGTAGGAGATTTCAAATTGCAAACTTTCTTAGCGAAAAAGTTCCGCGAACAGACGTGAAATGTAGTCCGCGCTCTCGCGTTTTAATCCTACAGAGATAAGCACTTATGCGGCAGAGCTGCGAACGTGCCCGACTCTGTTTATTGTAACAGTATAAAGTTGTTGTGTGCGAACATTAAATCTTTTATGCAAACTTTAATTCGCCTAGTGGTTTCATTTGTTTCAATCTGCTCCTGTTCGTTCCCCTAAGAAAATGTACTCCTTGAATTGATTTCACGAAGTCTACGATGATGCTACATTTTATTGTAAAAGAGTAACTACGAAGGAAATGGGAATCTAGACAGAACAAGAGTTGCAAATAAAATCCATTTAATCACAGTATTATTTGGCTTTTACACTGCCAATAGAAATGTAATTTATTCGCCTCTTGCAACTTATCACCTGCGTTTCCGATGTTAAGTCATTCAAACTAACTCTACTCTTCCTTTTCTTTAAAGCTGTGGGTTCATAATTATTCATACAAACTATTGAAACAAATATACATAAAAAGAATTATTTGCTCCGTAAAATCTGAGAATAGCACCACTGAACGTAGGGGCAAGATGCTCAAATTGTTAGGCAAAATTACCGACAGTTGATATTTATTTTTTATCGACAGAGAGTTTTGGACACGGACGAGCTATAGGAGTAGACCAATCACCATATGGGGTTTCGCGTCTCACGATCTGAAATACCGACATCGTTAACAACAACTAGATTTCTTACGCCCTCTACGCTCACGAACGATAAATGTTGCAACTAGATCCACGAAAACCTTGGACCACATACCTATAATAAATGATAAAAATGCGACTAATGAACCTCGTACACACGTACGGTCTAACTGCTGGCTTAAACCGACCAGAGAAATTTCAAGAATTCGACAAGGGCAAAATGAAGAACCCAAATCGAACTTTTGCGAAGCTATTGGAACGTGGACGCAATGACCTATAGGCGCTTCGGATACCTCGGGTCCTCGGAGGGACTCCCGATCGGAGGAATAACAACTATAAGCAAAAAACATCAATTTCAGAATCACAACCTTCGAAAGTTCAGAAGTACATTTGGAAGAGAAATCAACAAAAAAATTTACGATGTTCATTGAATGAGGTAATCCGTAATCCGAAGGTAATCCGAAACAAACACTGAGTGTTTCGGTTAATAATTGAAAGGAACTGTCAAGAGGGTAAAGGTGGATCTGGGAAAATCAAGGAAAGCATTGAAGATCCACCTTGGCCCATCCCGAGCTAGCCTAAAGTAAATTCAGACAAAATTCAATTAAGTACACAAGTTTTTATAATTAGTAAGTATTAAATTCTATTTCACAATATTATCGCAAATTATAAATGAGCATAACTCCTTCCATTTTCCATGAATCATCTCGAAGCTATTTCTAACATTTCATTTATATCAACTATCTTTTCTCTCGGCTTTCCTAATTCTTTTCCTCTTTCACACTCCGCTTTATCGATCTTTTTCCAATCATTATACGATACCGAATGTATATCCTTTTGTTTAAGAATTTGGTACAAGCCTACTGATCCAGCTTTATTTTCCGCAGCCGAGATCTCTTTGTTCATTAATCCACCGACATGGAACGCGTTTGTCATGGTTGATAATATTACGCCAACAGGGCCCGTTGCGACCCAGCCAGCTGCGTAAACATTGCCTGCAACTTTTCCCATTGTATTTTTCACACGTCCGATCTCCCCATCGAATGGTATCGACTCATCGATCGAAACGGATTGATATCCGATACTACGTAATGCTAGGCCGCAGGGAATCTGTTCAATCGATTTGGTAGGTACTGCTACTTGTTTTTGAGAATCGTTTCCTTCCAGTCTGTTTATTCTTAGCTTAACTCCTTCGACTCTATCAGAGCCTAAAAATTCTATAGGACTTCTTAAAAATATCGGGTGTAACTCTTTCATACCGGGCGTTGTGTTCGCAGGTGTTTCTCCCAGGGACTTCAGCATAAGTTCCGTCAGTCTTCTGCGTGGCCTTGCCAAGCTTTCAACTATGTCTTTTACACCTACGAAGTCAGCCGGACGCCAATAAGTTTTACAACCATCTAACTTTATTATCTCGCGTAACTCCGCTATCGTGAATGCGGCTTGCAACGGCCCCCTTCTTCCGACCAACGAGACTTTGCGCACTTTGCTTTTCGATAGTTGTTCCAAGGCGAATGATGTTATATCGGTGGTCTAAAGCAGTAGAATTACGACTGAATTAGTTACGGGACCCGTCACAATGACGGATTCTAATATTTTTAATTTAGGAATATTGAGATTGTAAAGATGCATCCATGAGGAATTATTTAGTAAATTGATTCCTTTGGGTATATATCATTTAAAAAGGTGGCTACAAATTTCGATAGATACATTCATATTATTTTTATAAAGTAATGGAAAATTGTCACTTTTAGTGCTCCATAAACCTAGTGTTAAGAAAATGTTTACCAAAGATTTCACTGTTTGCATTCGGACAAGATTTAATACGTACCCTTAATTTATCCACTGGTGTTAGCAGAATTCTCGCAATGTCTATAGCGACATTTCCTTGACCTAACACTACTGCTTCTTCCACATCCAAATTCAGATTCAAATTACTATCTGCCGGCACTCCATTGTACCAACCAACGAATCGTCTTCCTGATATAACATTCTCCAAATTTTCTCCGGGTATATTAAACTGTTTGTCCTCTTCCGCACCATACGTCTACAACAACCTACTACTAAATATCCGATCTTAAAGATGAGCAAAAATAAGAACAATCTATTTACATACCAACAAAACTGCATGATAAATCTCTTGCAATTGCTGTATGCTTACATCTTTTCCTACATTAACATTTCCTATAAATTGAAAACGCGGATTAGACGCTGTTTTCTCGAAAGTGTGAATAACGTTCTTTACTTCTGGATGATCTGGAGCTACCCCAAAACGTACCAAACCAAACGGAACTGGTAATTTTTCCAATACGTCCACGTGTACATCACCGGAAGTCTACACGAAATCATTGCATAGGAGTAGATTATGCTTATATTTAGACTGCAAATGATGTGCATTTGTGACAAGTACGAGTAGATGTACAAGTAAAAATTCTTAATTATAGTTTTTATATGTCTTGCAGTTGATGCAGACCAATTTTTATTTTGTATAAAAATCCGCAGACTACTTATATCGAATGTTTTACATACCTTTAAGAGTTGTTGTGCAGCATAAAATCCTGCGGGTCCTGCACCCACAATGCAAACTTTTGGTATAACATGTTTGGTTGAAAATAGACGAATGCAACAACCAATTGCAGCAATTTTCATGATAGTAGTTTACGTAGATCTAAAAGGATACATTAGAAATTGCACTCATTTTTTCTATGCCGTTTATATATTAGAAAAAAACCATAAGTTTACAAAAAGGAGGCAGCCAAGAACTGTTACTTTTGAACGTATTCTGGTAATAAAAATTCAAGGAAAGGAATGCACCATTTGTACATATACAATTGTTGTTTATTGTAGCAAAAGTATTGATACAAGTTTGGCCGTTTACATATTGTAGAAACGTTACGTTTTAGTTTCTTTCTTCTTTAATATGTTTTTCTAATACAGTGAAAACATAGTGAATGTACGATTTGATAATCCAGTGATTACTACTCACTATCGGGAAGAATAGATCACTGTCTAAAAAGAAGAAAAAATAGAATAGAAAAATAATGTATAGCATGAACATTTTTTCTGGGACACACTAATCATTTCTTACCATACAGGAACATTGCAGAGAATATTTGCAAAATAGCAATTCCTGTTCCTTGAACGTCAGAAGAAATAGTTCTAACATTACTTAAATGCTTCAGTATCTCCTTGGTATCGTTATAGTGTTCTAATATGATCTCTGAACCAATCTTGGTGCACATTTGAAATGTAATCGAATCAAAAGTACAACTTATGAGGTAGAGTAGCCCAACATTGAAACATGTGAGCAATGGATAACCAACCAATACTAAAGTATCTCCGATGTCGAGGCTCTGTATTGTATCGCAAATGGTATTAATCGTTTTGTGGGTATCATAGACATCAGTAAATTCAAATACTAAAATCTTATGCCCTGATCTACAGAGAATCTTTTTTTTCAATTTGTTGACTGTTTTTATGGGAGGGTATCGTATCACATATTCCATCTTAGTGAGAATGTCATCGATTTTCGTTTTTATTATAAATATATCGTGATTGCAGAATCTTGAAGAGTACACCCTATGAAATACTTTTGCCAATGAAATTTGTAAACCTCCTGGCAAATCATTGACTGTGAACTACAAAGGAAACAATGATTTTTAGTTTTTACTGTAATGCAATTTTAAGTTTAGTCCAAGTAAAATATCTTACTTTCAGAGTTGTATCTGAAGGATATTCAGTAATCTGTAATCTGTTCGAGTCATCATAGAGAGCTTTTAATTGATCCCATGGTGCTAAATGATGTCTTTCGCAACGTTCACTGTAAGATCCACGAATCATTTTCCTGGATCTAAGACTGTTAGACGATGTCAGTGTTGTATTTCCCACAATGTCTCCCGACATAATTTTTCTTATATTATAGTCTGCAATATATTTCTCAGCAACCATATGCTGGATTTGTTTGATATCGTTAAACTTGGGAACGATATTAGAATTAAATGTAATAATATTATTCATTATGACCAGACTTTGATGATACTTAAAAAATAGACTACACTCTACAATCTTTGATATAAATGCACTTGGAATATCGTCCTTATTAAACATGGCTTTTTCAGGGCCACATTCGTAGTACTTCATAAGCTCCTTTAAGTGTGGTAGCACAATTGAGCGCCCCTTAAAATTTGTGCAAACAACATACGTTTCTGAATTTCCTTCTTTACTCGTTGCCGGTTTTATTACATTCACTTCATTAAAACAACAACACAGTAAATAAAGTAAGCAGATCGAATGACATTCAAAAGTAGTAAATATCTTTAATAGAAAACTTCCCCCAGGTTGTAGCAAATGCAGAGCAGCTATAGCTTCGCAGAAGTGTAAATGCGCCACTATATTCTCTTGTTCACCTGGATCGCCTGTACAATCTATACTGCCATCAGCAGTGACTAGAAATACATTGTTATGAGGTTCTGAAGCTTTTATCAGTTCGTTCAATGTTTCTAAATTCTTCAGGTTACCAGTATTATCTTTCCCAAAGCACCAATGGTCTAACGTGTGCCTTATAAATCTATCATCACCGACCATTTCACTAGTGGAGTAGCCTTCGTAATATGGATTTAGCGTTGTAGCAGTCCAATCCCATTGAATCTTAGGCATATTCGTTTTTAACCAGTGGTTTAAAGATGTTACAAATGCTCCAGGTGCTTCGCACAAATGGACAGACTTGAAGTATCCATTATTATTATCAATATGGACTATCGGTATTAGAGGGAAGGACGAAACTATTTCATAAAACTTACACCATGCCTGAGTTAAAAATTCTGGTTCAACTTGCTTCCTCAAATATGGCATAACATACCTTGCACTGTTCCTATTTGTTGTGTGCAAATGCCATTGTTCGATATTATAACTGTTTAATGAACTCTTTATGTCATTCAACTCGTGCTTTAACGTTTGCAATTCTTCAATGTTCCACACAGGACACGTAAACATTGTTTGTGGGTTAGGTAAATAATAACATTCATTGTCTTTGATTGTAAAACGCTTATTAAATAAATTATTTACATGTTCCGTTGTAGTCAGTAGTTTAAAATGTGGAAAACTCGTAGATGATATTTGCTCTTTAACTTCGACGGGTTTATCAGTTTCCATTTCTCCCTTTGAATTGCTTATTGTAATTTTTGGTTGAGGAAAATGTTAATAGCATCGAAGCAGTCTTACACGATTAGATAATATTCTTTCGCATAGTTTCTCAAAGCATCGTAGAAAGATAACGAAATAAAAATGACAAATATTGCAGTCTTTCTTCGAAAATAGATGTGTACATTGGAAATGTTTTAAGGTTAGAACTTTCGATGCAACTGTTTGGCTGACTCCTTTTTCTTTACATATTACACGATTATATCTCACCTCTTTACAATATAAGAAGAATATTCTATTTTTTTGTGAAATTTTTATGCTAGTCGACAATGTAAATTTATAATACAGCACATACTGTCAGTTGTTTCGTCGCTAATGGTCGCTAATAACATCACTGATATCGTATCACTTACAAACAGTGATGGGATATTAATGGGTTTTTCGCGCATGTGCAATGATTTTAGTATCAGTAAAGTAAAAAGTTTGGCTAAAATGGGGTACCTTGAAATCAAATTTTCAATTATTTGTAAAAGAATATAATATTTTGTAGAAATTAAATATTGTTGTAGATGTAAAATCTTCATGATAGAATTGTTAAACATTAGTTTAGTTATGTTAAATTTTTTTAGATACAACCTGCTCTATCTACTCGAGTAGAATTTTCTTCAATTCAAACATTAGCGCGCGAACTATTTGAAACGAATAGTTTTAGTGTTATTAAATTTGCACAAAAACAAACGAATTAAATTGGTATAATAATTTATAAACATACCACATTTTACGATAGTCATTTATTTTTATAATATTTATTTACACATAAGTCTATATCATAGTAATTTGGTATACAATCATGATCATGAACGATGATACTGAAGATTTAAAAACAAAAAACATGGGATGATCCTTCGATTTTACGTATCACAATAATAAAAAAATATATACAAACGAGCTTTATAACCATTTGTCATTTAATCACACACACGTTTGATTCTCTAAAATTTATAATTATAAAGCGTTCAATTTCAAGATTCTAGGCTTCAATATTTTTAGTTCGATATTAATGTACTTATAACTTACTAAGCTAAATTAAGTTATGTTAAATTTATTCTGTTCGTACCATAAGATTTTTGTAAATCTTTCCTGCTCAAAGATCGATGAATTTTGATCTGTCCTAAAATTTCTCATCGATTTTCGTGATCCCTGGAATCTTCTTCTTACTTTTTCTTGTATCCCAGTTTACGTAGAGCCTTCAGGTCCACGTCGCCATAGTACTTCTCGCTAATTAATCAATTTAAACTTATTATTCACAAAAATACTTTTTTTATATTACTATGCACATATATACTACACAACTAAAAATACGGGAAAATTGATTCTACAAGAAGCAACGTTTGTCTCCAAATTTTTATACAACAAATTTTCGTAAAAATCGCAATCAACCTTCCGATTGCAACATAAATAAAAATACAATAAACCAGCAGTCAAACTGAATCTACAAGCGCCTTTAGATTCAAAATGTCCGCGCATAGCATCTACACAAGCCAATCTTATTTGTTTAAAAATAGACAAATAAAAATGAAATATAAGATTCTATGCAGTAAAATGAAATTTTAATGATTGCGGTTTAATTTCTCCTGCGGAGAGCTCTCAGAGGCAAAAAACATTTAGTGAAATGTGCACTGAAGGGAACACGTGTTATTGATTAATTTAAAGGATCATGCAGAAGTCAGATCACCAGAGTTAAGTACGAAATTATTTTTGGGGATGGATCGAGGGTCTTTGAAAACACATAGAATCGGTTTCAACGAATGTTTTTCCATTTATTATACGAATCTTTCACATTACTTACAAATACACGAATGAGTCTAGCTTAACGCAAGCATGCTCGACCGAGGCCAAGAGTGCGCGGGCGGTTGTGGCAGCCTCGAATCGATAGAATTTCCCATTTTTTACGAGATCCCGCGATCAAAGAGCCGTTTCACCGCCGTTCGCGATTTTTCCCTTGGATCGAACGTCTCACGATATCGAGAGGAGTGCGTGGACAGGAGGATCGAGGACGAGACAATGTCGCATGAAGCGCAAGAGGCAAGAAAGAATGGAGGAAACCGATGAGACGATACGATCGTGAATTTCATTCGAACACCGTTCACAAATCAAAAAATAATTAGATTCCTTATCACAGATCTTAAACGCTATCCGGGGCTTCGACGAGCTACGATCAGTCTCTCAATAATTTCACGCGCGTTCCGCTCCTCTAATCGAATAATTAAACAAGAAAAGAAGTCAAAAAAAAAGCAATAGAAGCTAGGAGCGTTAAGACTGCTTCGGGAAGATTATAAATAAAATTTCTAGTCGCAGAAACTTCAGACAATCTACGAATTTCTCTTGGTTGCTCATATCGGGTTCCAAGATTGCTCCGTAGTACTGTAGAGCCTCGTTGGTTGCACGAAACGGGATCGAAATCGCGCGATCTGTTTTCCCCGCTTCGCGACCATCGCTCTCCCCTACTACGAGTCCCAGAAGTTCTGACAACTGGTGGTGGGGGTCGACAGTATGCAACGAACGGGGTCTCCACGGAATGAACGAAGTTGCAACGAGCGAGGTTCTACTGCGATTTAGAGAATTGCAGAGCTAGACGAGAAGAGGCGATCGGCACTCTTGACTCTCGGCGTTACATATATTTACCTGTAATCATGAGAGCGGCCTCGAAGTCTCTTGAAGCCTGTGAAATCATTCGATCACGCGATTTCCAAGTGTGCATCTTTTGTATAGCAAATCGTAACTCGATTCTCGCGATTGGTTCAGGCCGCTTGTCATAATCACC
This sequence comes from Halictus ligatus, assembly GCA_028454255.1. Classification (NCBI taxonomy): domain Eukaryota; kingdom Metazoa; phylum Arthropoda; class Insecta; order Hymenoptera; family Halictidae; genus Halictus; species Halictus ligatus. Next base: position 11,746,061 of record CM052139.1, on the reverse strand, counting down.
AGCACATATACGGAGGTATCGAACACCAGGGCTGTTCGCTCGAGATTGTATGAGTTCGTGTTGTTTGTGTGCGTGTAGGTACGTGTGTACGTGTACGTGTGTGATTAGGGAAGAGAGAGAGAGAGAGAGAGAGAGAGAGAGAGCGTTTTGTGAAGAATAGATGGGAAAAGGGATGAGAAGATGCGAAGAAAGGGTGGAAGAAAAGGGGAATTAGAAAGGCGAAGATAGGGTTGAAGGGGTTGGAGGGGTTAGAGATTATTCCTGGAGGGGTGCGTTGGGCCTCGCAGGTGCCGACGGGGGCCTTGGTTTTCCCTGACCCTGGGGCTTCCTGATCTCGCCCGAATTCTGAATTCCGGCAAGCAGCTCGCTTTTCCTGATGCTCTTCAGGTCCAGGTCACCGTAGTAATCCTCACTGCGAAGCAGAACCGAGAAAAATCCGGATGTTAGGACATGCGTGACGTGTGTGCCACCTCCGGTGCGTGCGTTTCGTGTTCTCAGTTAATCACGTTCATACTCCCGATGGAAGAGTCTCAGTTACTATCGTTCGCTCTTTGAACCTTATCGCAAAATCTCGGTCAACTGTCGACAGATCAATTTTCAGAAGCTTCTTGCAAACGCGAATTTGCAATATTCATTTCAAATTAACGAATTAGTTTGAACAGTATAGTCATTCGTGAAATATATATATACATATATATTGTTTCACTTCCATCGAGAGTAATAAATAAGGGATACCAGCCACAGATTCTTTTTTAGCATAATTTCAGACATACATTCGACGTGTACACTAGGTTAGACAGTTTTGGTTGTTAAGTAACAATATCATTATTATTGAGAATGTTGTTATTGGAAAGAATTTTCGTATTCCTTTTTATTAGTAAACTGTAGAACGATGGTGCTGAGTCCTTTTTACAAAAGTTAATTGTTCTTCGACAGATTCGTTATCTTCTTACAATCTATCTTATTTTTAAGTAACGTCCTTGTTAGCATAATTTTATTCAGCTTTGGTTTCATTTAGTATAGTAATCGTTTTTATTCCTTTTTAGTAGACGATTAAGAGTACCAAAATGAAAATGGCGCACTCGATTTTACCATTTATTTATTTTCATTTGGTAGACCAGCACGAAAATGGTGCACTCATGGTTCATAATCGTGTCTTGATTTTCAAGAGAAAGAGAAAGATCAAGAGAAAGTGAGCGAAATGAAATTGTACTTTAGAAGTGTCGATAACCACTGATTCGAGACCCAGGAAACAGGTGATCGTGTTCGATGAAAATAAAATGATCTTTGGGATTTTTCGAAAGCACGTTTCGCGTGCAAGCTTTCACACACGTTATTCCTGTCTTCGCGCGCTGGGGCATTATGTAAATATTGTGTTACCAACATTTCGACGGTGTTACGCAAAACCTATCAACCCGGCACACACGAGAGAATATCCGTTTAATTGCGTCACCCGAAAAAGAAGAAACTCCTGACGGGGACTTCCAGTCGTGGCGGGCGGCGCGTGTCTCACGGGTTTTTAAACACTGTAATCAGACTCGGACTATATAATACCCGGTTTGTCCAGAATTTGTTTTTACGTAACGTCTGGACGCGAAGTTTCTCGATGCATTTCAATTTCACACCGTCTCCTTTGCTCCAATCTCGTTAATTGCTATTTAAAACCGGTGGAAACGCGACAAGGAAGTCTCGGGCTTTTTTTTTATTAAGTTAAATCGAAGTCGGACACTTCTAGTTCGATGGCTAGCGAGATAGCGGTCTTGTGGATTTTTTCGTGTGACAGTTCTCGATAAGTGAGATTTTGTTCAATTACGATAAAAATGAGGAGAACCACGGAGCAACAAGAATGTTAAACCTACTAACAAATTAATTTTTACTCTAGCTTGCCAGACAAAATTGGTACTTCTACGAGGACTATTCAGGAACCTGTAAAATCTGACTAGACATTAACATTAATAAATTGCTTAATATGAGAAAGGGCTAGGAGGTTGTTTTCACCCTGGGGGTCCAGAAAAATGGCAGAAAATAATGCTACTTGGAGTACGGTATAGGTCAGGAACCTATAAAGTCTCGTGTAAGGATACAAACCGTTGTCGTTTAATTTTTTTTAAATTATTGAAAATGACTCACCATCCGGGAACGTCCTCAGGGTCCTCGCAGGCGCCGCTGCCGTCAGCGTCACCGATCTTGAATACGGTTCCAATGGGGCAACCGTACTCTCTGGCGATGCCCTCCAAACAAATGTAATACTTTCTGCAGTCCTCGGGATGGGCGTGTCTGCTGAAGCTGCCTGATGCTCCGCTCACTTCGCCGGCGGCCGGACACGTGAAACCTCCCGCGACCTCTGCACAACGCGACCAAACAAACGGTGAGATAGAGAAGAAGATAGAGACACAAAGAAAAGGGGAGAAAACGTGTCTTCGGTGTGCCAGTCGATAAGCGAGGCGAGTTTGAGAATTTATTTAAACGAAAACGGTATGCGCACTATTTTAATATTTTGTGGGCGAATTTGCGGATGTTTCAAGAATGTGTATGATTTTTTTCATAACAAAATATCGACTGTGTCACAAGTTACAACGAATTTGGCACGTAAATGTCCTTCCTGCGACAAATATTTTTTGATCCCTGCATACTGTTCCGGGTATTGGCACATTTATATTTCGACAATTAAGTCGACAATCAAATGGAAAAATTAGAATTATAAATGCAAAGGTCTACTTGCGATTCAAATTGACTCAAACTGTGTGCAAGAGTTGGAAAAAGCATAATTAACCAACGATAATTTATTGTTTCAATTTTCGAAGGGGTTTTGGAACTTCTCGAAACCTCCAACCGGAAGTCGCATAAATTGTACAATGTCAAAATAATGAGCCTGATTAATTGATGTTTCGCTGTTTAGGTGCGCGGAATACGTTTCGAACGGTTTAGAACCGTTTTGATAATTCGCGGTGCAGTTCTCAGTAGGAGAGGAGAAGGTTGAGAGGCCAGAGAATAGGAGAGGCGTGGTGAGAGCCTCGCAGCAATTGTCCGACGCGACGGTGGAAGTCGCTGAATGGTAATATCAGGGTTCGCCTTTGAATTCTATCTGGCGAAGATTCCGCGTGATGAAACGCACAGGATGTGCGTGGGGGCTATTGTCACGTATCGTCGATCGAACGCGGACTGGCATAATGAACGAGATCGTTGCAAGATGGCGTGCTTGGTACCGCCATTGCGGCGAACCGGAATCAGAACGCTGTTCTGTTGTAATTTCGTTCGGCCGTTTCTCGAAATTCGGCTCCGTTACACCGTGAAACGTCCCTTCTTTACAACTGAAGCTGTAGTGAAAATTAAGCAGATTTTGATAAAAGAGGCAGAGATTATAAAAATAATGGAGTCTTAAAGGAATAGCAATTAGGAAAAATTAGTTATTCTGTTTTTCAACGTCTTTGAATTACCATTTAGTAGTTCCATTTTTGGACATTTTTCACCAAATTTTCTCACATTGGAAATTAAATAATAATAAGCAAACGAGGTTGCGATCTTCTTTGACCGCCGCGCCGTACCTCGAAGAGTATAAGTAGATCTCGCCGCCGATGGTCAGACAGAGAGAGAGAGAGAGAGAGAGAGAGAGAGACGCGAGGCAGAGTAGAAATCATTTGCGAACTTCCAGCGTTTTCCTCTTGTTACCATGTTATTATCATGCGGAATAATTGGTGCGCATTAATAAATCCGGTCACAACGTACGAAGACAATGTAATAATCGAAGAGAAAACATGAAAGTCCTGAACAGAAAAACTGGTACACCAGTAATTGTCTGAAAACATTTTTCAGACTTTTTCTCTGGAGCGATGATCATCCACGCTACGTAGCAGATGCAAGACAGTAGAAGAAAATCGAAAGTCACGGAATGCTGATTTCACTTCGGTTATGCGCCTTTGAAATTTCCTTGTTCGATCTAATATACGGCGAACCATGTTTGCGTAAAATTGTTTAGACGATTTTTGCCATTACGGCTGCAAATAGAGACACAATGCGATTTTTACACTAGCAGGTGCATTGATAAGGCATTCGCTATCTTTTTCTCAAATTCGATATTTTTATCCGAGGAAATCTGCCACACAAAATTTCGCAATTGAAATTTTTCACAAGGTAGACTCTCATAATTAGAAAAAAAAGATCAAAATACTATTCTGAGATTAAAAAAAAAATTACAACTCATAGCAAATTTCTATACTGCTAGGAGCCATCGATAAGGTGTTCACTATCTTTTCTGAAATTCGATATTTTTATCTGAGGAAATGTGCAACACAAAATTTCACGATAATACAAATTTTTCATAAGGTAGGCTCTCGCAATTAGCAGAAAAAATTTTAGACAATTTGCTACTTAGAATTACTAAGCAAAGCTTGATACCAAGCAGATCAGTGACGCTATTTAACAAATAATTGCTCGAAACAAACGGCGCCATTTATTTTGAAATTTTCATTGCAGCTGAGGCATTAGAATAGTTAGAGTACAGGTGCAGTTAGGACACCTACCTTCGTTCTTGCACTCAGGCACCTGGTCAGCCCACATGCAAACTCTGGCTTCGCGATCGTAGGCAAGTCCAGGGCTGCACTGATACCTGGACGACTCTCCGTTCCAGCAGTTCCAGAACACGTCGCATTTTTTATCGTCGGCGAAGATGCCGTACAATCTTGGACAATGGGGCGTGTTGATCGCCGGCTCGAGCTGCGTCCTTTCGCCGCAATCGACGTTGTGGAGGTAGTCGCAGTTTTCGGTGAGGAACTTGCTGTCACTTGCGTCGAACGCGAGCCCGTTGCCGCAGGTCTTCAACTCGGCCACATTGTTGTCGCACTTCCAGTATTTGTCGCAGGATATGTGGTGCGGGTAGAACCCGAAGTCGTCTGGGCATTTGAAGGACTCCTGGGCATTCGCGCCTGTGCACACCGAATTTACAAACTTAACTTTATGTTCTTCTGTCGAGAACGATATAGAGTGATTTCTCTATATATGTCGCCCACGGCCTCGATGATAAACATCGCGAAATTATCCCCACTACCGCGGGGCAAGTCTTCTGGGCAATACAGGGCGCTGGCTAGACCCGTGTTGTCGACATATATCGAGAATTCACTACATTAATACATTATATTAATTTGATTCATGAAGTCTTGAATCTATATTCTATAAGACTCAACAACTTTGGTTTCAGATGATGATGAAGATGATGGAGTCCTTAAAAAGGAAGTGAATTTTGGTTCTAGCTAAAGCTGATAATTATCTGGAGAGAGAGAGAGCTCCGATCCTAGTCATAAGGCTGAGAATGATTTCAATGAGGATTCTGGTCTTAATTGAGGCTGAAAATTATTGAGAGAGGGAGCTCCGATCCTAGCCATGAGGCTGAGAACCAATTTGAGAGGAAATTTTGGTCCTAGCTGAGACTGAGAATTGTTTAACAACAAATTGTCGTAGTCCGAAGGGATGAGGAATATTTGGGAAGGCAATTTTGATCCCAGTCAAGATTAAAAATTATTTGAAAGGGTACTGTTGGACCAGCCGATGCAGGGAACAATAATTCACTTTAGCAATTTTTTCACGTGTTACCATAAATTCCCTTTGCTCATGGAACCAAGTGATAACGTTCGAAAAACAATGTGTACATTTTAGTGATCAAGTATTTCTTGCGGCGCAATTATTTATTTCCTTGAAATCTGTAAACTTGCTCTTTATTGTTCTGTATTCTAACAATGCGCGCTATATTTGTTGTTCCCGATCAGACTTAAATTATGATTCACGGACTTGTGACTCGGAACCGCTCCATCCCATGTATTAGTCACGGCACACTGATCACGGTACTAACGTTAACATAAATCGCACGATAAACAAGAAAGTTCAATGTTACCGTAAATGGGATACCTTCATACACCTTTTGCATTCCGCTATTTTTCGACTTTGCGAAAAGAAACGATAACGGAATGGTGTTTTCGATAACAATTTCGATCATTCCTGAGAATGGAGTTACTTATTCTACGAACAAAACGATCGAGATTCTAACTTCCTGAATCGAGTTGTAAAATCATGTGCATTGTACAGTCAGCTTTGTTGGGTACCAACAATGAGCGTGGAGACCGATGAGACATTGAAATACCATTCCGAGAATGTTATCACCACCAACAAGATATTTATTATGTGATATATCAAGATATATATTTATCTGTAACAATTAGCAGCACGAAAACGTACAATAATACAAATTCTCAAGTTAGCGAGAATTTATTCTCAAACGTCTCACAGTTAGCGAGAAGTCAAAATACTATTATGAGACAATTTGTTGCTTAAAATTAGGAAACACAGCGCGATATTTTATAGATTAGTGACTCTTTTCAGCACCAATGACTTTTCATTTCCTAAATGCATTATAAACGAGAATGAAATAACTTTTTCCACAAAATAAGACGATCGAGACCACATTAAACTTCTTGCAGTTGTACAATCACGTCTGCTACATAACAATGACTATAAAAACCGACCAGACATTTTCATACTGAAAGGACAGCTAAGAAAGGATCTGATAAAGACTTCATACGACGATGGAATGTATATGAAAGTCTATTGAACCGCTAAAAAAAACATTTCCGTAACGAAAGAAACGGTACGTACGACATGCTTCACTTTCAACAATCATGCTCGCCCGATTCCGTGGACTGTTACAAGTTTTCATCTATTTCGCAATTTCAAAAATGTTAAAACACAGTAAAGTATACAATTACCGAGAATATTTATTCACCGATAACTTTAACGAACCTGTAACAACCGGTAATAACCTTCTTTTGCTCGTATCTCGATCAAACGTGTAATATAAAACTGGAACTGTTTCTCGACGGGTTAGACGGAAGCGATTAAAGTGCATTATTCAACAAAGAAAAAAAAAAGAAAAATAAGTTGCGACAATTACAGAACAGTTTCATCAATTTATGCTAATTAGACGGTCGCTGGGAATCGAAAGTAAAGGAAGGAAGCTTTTTATTGCGGTCGCGATTTCAGAAATTTCTGTTCCGAAACGACTTATTACTTTAATGAGGGATAAATTGAATTACGTGTCTTGCTGTGTCGAGATTGATCTAATCGTGGTCAGATTCCCCATCTCTTGCTCTCTGTCGAGAGAAGTAATCCGCAAGTAAAAATCCGTTCTGCGGTTACGCCCGGTACAAGATTTAATCGTGCCAGGGTTCACAGCATAATCGAGTACAATTTTACCTGTTCAATTTTTAAAAATTGATTGTTGCTAGAAGGAACGACGTTTCCTCCTTTATTTCGTGGAATGTGTCTGCTATGGCTAGGAACGAGGAAAATCGACTCGGGACACTTTATTGTAGAGACACTACAAATAAACGATTGTTTATTGAGGTGTGCAACAACTGGAGCTTCATAAAAAATGGATTTTCACACGACTTACAGGAATATTATTGCAGTAGCAATTCAATATCTAAATATGTTCCCAGACTGTAATTGATGGCATTAATAATTGAGAAAATTGTGGAAAATTGAGAAAAGATCAAATGCAAGTAAAACACAATTTACAGAATTATAATGACAACAAGAATTGAATATAAAAATCAAACATGTTCTCAGAGTGTCAACTCAGACAATTATAGTGGGAAAAATCGTGGAAGACTCAAAATTGGAGTAAATGGAAGCAAAACATAATTTACATAAATAGTACTGCATCAAGAGTTACAGGAAAAAATTAAATACTGCTGTAGAAACTATGAATAAAACACGAATTATACAGATGTTGTTGCAACAACAATTAAATGCGAAAAATTAAATATGCTCCGAGGCTGTTAATTTTTATAGTGGAGAAAATTGTGGAATAGTAAAAAGTGGAGCAAGTGCAAGGGAAACACGATTTATAGAAATACCGCCGTATTGATTGCGACGTAACGATTAAATATGTTCTCAGCCAGTTAATTTAGACAATTATAGTATCTAGATAATATCAAGACTAAAAAGTGGAGCAAATAAAGCTCCTTTGTAATTTACAAAAGTGTCATTGCTATAAGAACTCGACATGAAATAGGTTCTCAGACTATTTAAGAAAAGAACAGTGGAGAAAATCGTGGAGGACTAAAAAGTGTAAAAATGTTCTTTTACGACAACAACAAAAAAATGAAATAGGTTCCCAGATTGTTAACTTAGGTATTTACCCTGGAGAAATTCGCGAGGAACTAAAAAGACTTGTACAGGCAGTTCGACGAACGTTTCTAAACGACACTGAAATTACCGACACTCCGATCAAAGTTAATTGAAGACTTTATCAATCGTACGATATGTTTATACTGCTATTAGCTCGAATCGTGAGCCAGAGGTATTCACGTCAGTTCCGTGATTTGCAATGAAACAGGAAATTATTCAAATGCCATCGACTCTTACTTTCATCACGAGAATATTGTTTTTACCGAGACACCGAGTCGCGAATTACTTATCCGACTGTGTTCTGTGGGAATCTAGCTTTCTGGTCGAAGTGGAACGATTTTTATATTGGCATTGCATAAACAGAACGCGAGCGGTTGAAATTTATTCGTTGGTAGTTAATGGTCACATTAAATCGGCCGTTTGAGATTAATGTGATAGGAATAGTAGGATTAATGGGCTCGTAGAAAATTGTGTTAAAAGTGAAAAGTGATAGATGCACTCTAGATATATTAATTGCGCACTTAATCAGACTGAATTCATCATTCCTCGATTAGATTATTTTATAATTGTTGGCCTAATGCTCAATTTACTTCACGGAATTGTTAGTTTCATTAAAATTTTTGAAAGTTAATGAATATTAAAATATTTAAATATTCTAGTATACGAATATTTTTGTCGATGTAAAAACTAAGATATAACGAACTACTCGGTACCAGCGAATAAAAGCAAATGGACAATGTTGCATAAAAACCTCTGACCACCTCATAGCGAAATTACAGGCAGTTTAAGGGATCGTTCACACCACGGACGATAAAATAAAGAGCCTTTTAGACAAGATGGAAAACAGTGAGGACATTGAAAGAATTAACGAACACGTTATCCACAACTTTTAGGGAATTTTCAAATTTTTATTCAGTCGAAATTTGTCGCAATCGGCGCAGGCAATTTTTCTGAGAAAAGTGGGTGTATTAATTATCGACGGGTCGGGCATCTGCCGACGTGCATTGTTCCGTGGCCGGCAATTACGGCTAACAATCTGTTATTCTTTTTTCGCGGCGTATGATGTCTGAATAACCTAAACGTCTTATGTAAGGACACAAACTGACTTTCGCCAGGCGCTTTCACTTTGGGCCTAGAGCCAGGCCCAGCTACCAGCTGCAACACCAACACGGCTCGTGACTGGGCTCTCCCAGCATCCCGTTCACTCGGCTCTCCTCAACACGTTTTCCGTCGTGCGTGTTTCTCCTCTCATTCTCTCTCTTCACAGTCTCTCTCTCTCTCTCTCTCTCTCTCTCTCTCTCTCGCAAGACCACGCACGCAGACATTCGCCGATCGTAATTTCGCATACGCGAGAGCAACGCGACGGTGTGCATGCTGTATTCACTTTCATTTTTCTCGGGACCGCCACCGAATCACGCGTCTCCGATCCCGTAATAGCCCTGCTGTTGTTAGATTAACGATCCCTACGCGAAATTAGCTCCACGGATATTAATAGAGATTTAGTTGTTCTAGATTTGCGTAAATTTCTTCTCTGGGCTGATTAAAACCAGTCAGATCAATGTCATTTCTGATTCACACCAATATTTTACTACAGTTTTTCTTATTTCAACATAAAAAGCGTCGTCCAATATCGGAATAAAAATGCACATATTGACGATCGCCCGATAGACGACGAATGATTCCGGCATGGCATACGCAGGGTTAAAGGAAACGTTTGAATGAGCATTTTCCATTGCAATCAGAAGTTACGCAAATCTTTACTCGATTATTCTCACTGTTACTTAACTTTTCAATTGTTTTGTCGAGCGGTCCCTTGCCTTTTTTTTCCTTTCGAATATTTTGAACAAGCTATAAACAATTCATCAATACCAATCCCGAAGACACAATTTTATTGAAATGTTCCGGACGAGAAAGACCTATTTTTTAGCATTTTGCAATTATTGAAAACTCGATTTCCTCAGCCCCGAGTTTCTTAGAATTAAAATGTCCTTCTGTATTATTCTTCCACTTTTGTGTATCTGGATTACGTTTTAATTTCGATGGACAAACGTCTCACGACGATGGTGGCCGGTGATAAAAAGAAGGGTCAAGATCTGGGCCAAGGTTATCCTGTTGCGACAAGGAGGGTCCGTGGAAGGGGATGAAAAAGAATGCAAATGCGGGTCGGGAAGGTTTCTCTTCGCAAGGAAACTGAATCCGCCTTTCGATCTCGTTTCAACGACGAGATCATTCGCAGAAACGACCAATAAAAACGTGTTTCGATAAGAGTCTTCAGCAAACCGCCGATGTCTGTTTCTATATTTGCGTTTCTAAATACTTCCATCTCAACAGACTCGGATATGTTTATCTTCTGTTCTGACACGTAATTTGAAATTTTTCGAATGGATCTGAGATGATTGCGTTCTATCAGTCACGTTAACTAGCTTTCACTGAGTTTACAGCAGATGTCGATCTAACACGGTACCGTATGGCGTGTCGGTTTCCAGGTATCGCAACTAGAATCTAGTCTTGAATAAAATATTACCAAAAACGAGATTAGAAACTGCAGGCAGCAGATATCCGGCTCTGTGTTCCGCACATTAAAACCGCCACTAGAAAGCTTCGAAATTAAGCGAATTAGCTGCGAAATATTCCGCAGAGATTTCACTAAAATTTCAATTTTCACGGAACTCGAGAACAGTCCTACTTTTTAGCGTAAGATTTTCTCAGATCTCGCGAGACCACACGACTCCACGTTTTGAATAGAAATAAAATTAAGTGACACATATATTCTACTCGGTTCTACTCGTCGTCATGTTAACCCTTGTCGTACGGTATCGGGTCTCTTTTGACCCAAGCCGTAATGCTCGGAAGTTAGCATATGGAGAACGCGCGTAGACTACTCGAAATTAAACAGTCGACAATTCGGATTCTAGGATCTTCATTTAAGATAATTACACTAGCTAACACCGCGTGCAATGTTTTAATTAGATCAGTTTTGATCGTCAATCAAACTCGATATCACACTCTATCACGATTCCTAGACGATTTTCCAAATGACGATATAATCTTTTGTTTTAAACAAAGTCTCGAACGACCTCCTAAGCCTTACTTAATGACCCACATTTAACTAACAATAAGAACTACATACACGTAAGAAACGTTTCTGAGGACACGATTCCTATTTTTTCTTTCTTTTTTTTTGCAAATTCTTATTTATTGGCCAATGTGTATCAGACGAGGAGCACGGTTCTTATTTTCTAAATCAAGAACACATTTGTTTGAATAAATATTTTCTCTGTAAATCCAGCATTATTATATAGACAGCAGATTTTTATGCATTTATAACAAAAATGACTGGGCGTCACTTAAAACAGTAACAACATTAGAAGAATTTTAAAATATTGTTACATTGTTTTCAACTGGTTAAACATATTATGAAAATAAATTTCTGTTCCACTCCAGTTTGTTGTAATTCAGGTAGAATATTTTAATTTTGCATAAAGATCCGTTGTCTAGTAATGAAGTGCGACTATAAGATAACAAACGATCGCGAAAAGCACGATTCTAATTTTCTTTGTAAACCCGTCGCAAGTAATTGGCCGATACGAAAAATCAAGAGCAAGAAACGATCCCGAGGAGTCCCTATTTTCTTTGTAAATCCATCATTATTATTAGCCGGTGTGTAATAGCGATCAACAATAAGGTAACAAACGATCCCGAAAGGCACGGTTCCTATTCTCCCGTGGCCATCGAACAATGCAAAAACCAATTACGCCAGAAGAGTGCACTCTCGTGGTCCACACGCGTATGTCACACACTTGGTTCCTCCACTTCCGGTGAGAAGAACCGTCAATAACACTTTTAACCTCCCGGAACGCGATAATTGTACGAGTCCGGATTTAAACGCGTCGCCCCAAATGCTTTACTCATCATCATCATCATCATCCTTCTCCACATCATTATCATCATCCTCATCATACGTTATCCGTGATGAGCGTCTCGCGTGTATCTCTCGCGATTATGTCGGTTGGCGGGTACGTACCGGCGATCAGAATGGCGGCAATCACGTAGTACGTCCTCATGGTTTTTGCACGAGTCTGTTCCCGCGTCGGTGTGCTTGTGTGGCGGAAAATGGAGAAAGAAAAACCCGTGCGTTCGTTTACTTCGAAGATGCGTTCTCGAACGGTTGGCGTGGCGTTCTTTTCTTTCGTTTTGTTCGGCGTGTCGGGATCGAGGAGAACCGAAAGAAGAAAAAAAATGTTCTATCACTTTTGCGGGCACAGGCTCCACTGCGCAGAGAGAACTCTGTGTTTGCGGGCTGTCGTTCTCCACCTTTATATAAGTCATTGGTCACGTGCTGTTCCTCTTCCACCTCTTCCTCAAAAGCCTCTCCTCCTTTTCTCCTCCTCGTCATTTGAAGAAGTGGTACTATGTACAACTATACCGATACCCTCCACCTCTCTCTCTCCTGTTTCTCTCTCTCGCACTCTCTCTTTCTATCTTTCTCTTTCTTTTTACACCTTTCCTGTCTTTTTCGTCCCGACGCCGTTCTCCCTTTCTTTTTCTTTATTCTTCCCCTGAAAATGCCATCCAAAGACACCTAACCGAAGCCCGGTAATAACGCGTCCCTCTAGCTCTCACTTTTTGTCTCTCCTTCTCCTTCTTTTTACACGTTCCCGATATTTTTCACACTGGCGACGTTCAACCTTTCTTTTTGCTTATTCCTTCTCCGAAAGCGCCGTCCGGATGACACCTAACAGAGGCCTGACGATAACGAGTCCTTCTAGTCTCCTCTTTATCTCGTGCTTCTTCTCCCATCTCAATCCTCGTATCAACTTTTCTCTTTCTTTCACTATTTTTCTGAAAGTGCCATCGAAAGACTCCTGACTGTGTCCCCGATCATAGCGAGTCCTTCATAGTACTTATAATCCAAAATGGTGGTTCTGATTGGACTGCGTATTTTATGCGCTTATCACCAAAGTGGGCGGATGAATTTTAACACAGCAAAAACATTAAGACAATTTGGGAACGTCCGTATGTTATTCTCGATTTAGTAAAATTGGTAAAGATAGAGGGAAATTTTTAAATAGTCTTGGTTATTTTATCTTTTAAGGAGTATTTTATTTTACGATTATTTTGTTGGACTAGTTTATTCATTTATTTAGATTTATCTTCACTTTGGAAATTAGGCTTAAAGGAATGACGCATAGATAAGTGAGGGAAGGGGGTTGGGGTCAAGTTGTTGTGAAGCGAGTCCCTCTTCATGGCCGAGAGGCTGAACAAAGAAACTTACTATGATTACATTTATACACAGTACACCAATGAAAAGGCGCCTCGATTTTGAATGTACCAAATTTGTAGAAATATGTAAAATGTTTTCTACTTTCTCTAGTAACAGCAACAGATACCCGTTAATAATACTTTCCTTTAACTCTCTTTCTCTTTTTATCTCTGTCATGAGGCAGTGTCTTCCTCTATCTCGGTTTTTGGTTCTTTCCAGGTACCACATTGTTTCAAAATAAATTTTTCAAGCTTCACCGATGATCCTCGACCGCCGTCCTCTCAACTCTTTATTTCAGTTTTGTTGCTTTCGTTTCGGCCTTTTTCTTTTTTCAATCCGCAACATTGCTTTCAGGGACCGGGGAGACCAGTTTCCAGTGACAGCTGGTTTTCACACGGCCCAACGAAAATCTGGGAATTCAGGATTTCGAAGGTGAGAGCATCCGTGGGTCCTTTGTTCCCTCTTTTGCGGATTTTGAAATGTGTCGGCGAGTCCAGGTCCGTTTTCATGCAGGGTGGTTGCGGAGGAGCTGATAATCCAGATTAGGTAAGTTTGCATGCGATTATGTGCGACATAGATTTGCAGATTTCTTGCAAAGAAAAGGATTACCTTGTCAGATTATGGAAGGAAATATACAACCATAAAGTATTGGCACAGTGATTGAATTAAATAGTTTCGATTCCTAGTATTTACTAGTATTTCGATTAATAGTGACTGTATTATTCCGTCCCAATTTGATTAATTTTATAATGAGTATCATGCAATTCTTGCTTAATTAATTTTATGAATGATCAGCGAATACAATTAGTAAAACTTGATAGCAAGCAATGACACGATGATAAAGCGTTGCATATTAAAAAAGTTGTATATCATGCAATATCTACTTAATTGTACATAATTATATGAACGGTGGTTTATTTGAATTGCAAAGTTGTCCAACAGGTTTGATGTCTTTTTTTTCATATCCGAAATTCATGCGAATAATTATAATATTTTATAAATAAGAATGGTCCCGTGAGAATGGCCATCTCCACGTTTCTTACCTCGCTGTTACGAATGCAAGTTCCTTTCGATTTTAAAAAATCGTGTGACTTCATTATGCCGAATTAAGAGAAGCTCGGCCACCTGCATAATCGTGCAGGCAAGTGGAACCGATTTCCATAATCGCAGGACGAAAATATATTCAGAGGTACAGTTTGCTCTTTTTACATCCATGATTTGCATGCTCGTAAGATAAAACTGTTTTAAACGTATTGAATCGATATTAATCAATCGAGACCGGAAATTTCTTTTTTCTTTGTGAGATTTTGGGGGCATGATCGTTTTACAGTCTACTTGTTAACCTTGGAACGTAAAGGAGGGTCCTTCAGGTAATTTCGAACATTTTGAAAAACTCACGTATTTTGCTTCATACTATTTACAATGTAAATAGTTCAACAAATTATTACGACAATCTCAATTGAGGATGTTCGAAGATATGGCCGCGAACTTTCGTTCCAAACCAATATTATTTAGAAAAGAAAATTTGTTCCTTTTTATTTGCCTAAACGCGTCGAAATTCGTCGAATCCTCGCAGGTGCGATTCGGGTTGCGTACTCAGGCGGTGTGCCGGCATGGTCGGACGATTTGCAGAATATTGACCGATTGCTATGCGATCAGAATATGTATCAACCGATTGACCGGCGCGGTGACCGGCAATTGGCTCGGCGGCCGGCTGTGCAATATATAAAATAACGGGGAACGCTGGGAGGAGACGAAGGTCGAGCATGATCGACGTGACTCACCGTGACACCCGGCTCAGATACAACACCCTGTTCTGCATTCCGATAGAGGTTATCTGGCAAACTGCTACTCGCTAGGGCCGTTACTTCGGTTTCGGTCGCAATCGGCCAGAAATAGATCTGCGAGCAGGATCCGTACGATCTATAGGTGATTTAGGCTCAGACTCGGGCAGACGGATTCAGGATAATGGGCACAGCCTCTTTGTGCTCCGATATTCCTGTTCTGAACGTATCGGACACTTAGACGAGACTCAGATTAGACTAATGTTTTTCTTTGGAAACTGTCCAACAGGTACGGATCAGATTTCGCGAGATTTGCGTTTATGGACAAACTTTAGAAAACGAAAACAAAATGGTGAAATGGAACCTGATACCCCTCGCTTCGCATAACATTTGATCTTCTCCATTCGCTGAATGAAATAGGTATATTAGCATAAGCTGAATTGGCATTACACCTCCTTCTGTTCTTGTTCAGGAATTAAAGTTGTATTTTGTTTTTATTGTAAATTATAAATTAATTCGTGAATGAAAAGTATTCTGATGTCATGGTACAATTGATTTTGATATTTCTTTGATGTTCTTTATGTTTGCATTCCTGGGAAACTGTAAATCTCAAGTTATAATAGGAATATGTAATGTTAACTTTCTATTTACAAATAATCTATGTAAAAATGAAAATGTTCTGAAGAACTCATTTAGCGAAATGTTTTCTTGAGGTGTATTGGTTCGATGTTCGGAGGTGTATTGGTTCGATTGGTTTGGCGCTTCGAAACTCGTGTCGATGCAAGATGGTTCTTTCCATGACTTATTTTCGGGTTCGCCAGTAGAAAGTCGATTATATCAGATCTAGACTGGTCCCCGTGTAGCAGGTACTAACACGGCACACCTGCAGGTGACTTCTTATTAAAACGGATAGGAATGTTCGTTCCCGAAGTCGGTATGTCGGACGTATTATGTGAATGTCCTGTGCGAAAAGATGCGTTTACGATTCTGACAGTTCGCCGGTGAGTTTTATCGCCGATCGATCGGCCCGAAACGAATAAAATTTATTTCCTTGCATCATCCGTTCGAGTTTCTGGCACTTGCCGCATTTCTTGTTCAAGAAAGTTCCAAGGATTTCGCAATTGTTTCGTCAGTTTTCTCTTACATCTTGCGGTCAAGTCTGGGTTTGGCTCTGCCACGGAAGCAAATCGATCGAAAAGAGAAAATAACGAACCCCGCCGCCTTCCCATAATTATTAATTTACCATTTTTATTCGGCAATAAAAATCTGTTGAAAAGAGAAAATAAAGAATCTACTGTCTGTCTTTTCATTTTTCATCAGCGATAAAAAACTGTCGGAAAGGGAGAATAAAAATAGTTTTATTCTATAAAACGGGTCGTTTTAACAGTGGTTCTCGGTGGCGATTTCGTCCCGCGTTTAGAATCTCAAAAATCTGGTAAAAGTGGAAAGTACAAGCTAGTGATCAGGTATTTAAAATGTCACGAATGTTCCCACCGAAATCCAGGAGAAGCTACGAGTATACCGACTCGAGTCAGAGACGGATAGGAGCGTATTCTAATTCAGCATACTTCCGAGGAGACGATTTCAATCATGGCGGACAGGCGCATGTTAATGCCGGACGCTTTCGACGACAACGGAACTTTCTCGCTCCGTTTAATCCAGTTTCACGAATAAATCGCTCGGGCTTACGCACACACATGCGCAAACGTACGTACGCCAGTTGTATATTTCTAACGTTCGCAACAATTGCGGAGTGGTCGCTAGAAAGGTCATAATCAAGGCCGCGTCGCGGAGGATCAGTCGGGAACCATGAAAGCGGATATAGAAATCAAACTCTTATAATGCGCTTATGGACTTGTTAATTAATTCGCGTTCCGCCAGGCAGTTTCATGTTCGCAGCCGGCGCGGCGGCGGCGGCGGCGGTAACCACCAAGTGTAACAACATTTTTGCAACGGATTTTCCTGGCTCATTTTTGCCGCACGTTTTTTACCCGCGCGCATAAGTTTCCGGTAAAAGTGCCTACCTTTGTTCTTTCGTAAACTGCATTTAATGCTATCGCGCTTACTATCGCGGCCGGCTTCGTGTTTGCCGATTCTTCGCAGTACATTTGATGTTTTCCGTAGTGCCATTTCCGAAGATTTTTCACTTCGGAATACACGCTTTGCTTTCCAAATTAAGTCATTTTTCAATAATTTTCCAAGCATTTCTTCCGAGTCGTTGCCAAATAAAAAACCTGGCAAAATGGTCCAAGGGGCCTCGATTTTATGAAAAATGTTTTAAACACCATCCACAAATAAAAAAAAGATTAATTTTCTTGTTAAAAGTGTTCTTGTCGATCGCGATCGGGATCGGGACCTCACACGCGAGTTAGCGCGGCGAGGTTTGCACAGTGTCCGTGGCGAGACGAAACTCGATGATGAAAGAGGATGCATTGCACCGGATGGCTAATGCACAAACACCTTCCGGATAACGGTAAGGCTGCGTCGGTGTTACGTGCCAAGGATGTAGGTGGTCACGCCACTTGTTGATTAATATTCGGCTGTGCAAGTCTCTTTAAGTCGACCGATTCGAGCAGGATCCGACACCGGTCGTCCTCCTCCTCCTCCGCAACCTCTTCTCTCACCTTGCCCCCGAATCCCCGCATATCGACTCCGCCATTACATATTCATATGACTACATTTTCAGTCCATTCCCATAGACGTTAATTACCCTTTGTTCGTAGTCAATTGGATCAGCCGAGAGAAAAATTCGACGTCGATGGCGGTCGCTTTAAGCCTGGTGCATACTTCCTGCGAACCCTTTGAGGGTCGCTAAGAACCTCATCTGTGGACCTTTACGTTATTTTAAGGACTCTCCACAAGATAAATGCGTGAATGAATTTTTCTCTCGTACTGGATCTTGCGAAATGATTTATGGAACTCGAAGTGTGCATACTTATCATTATTATTGCGAAATAAGGCTCCAAGCGTAGTTACAACCATTTCATTAAGAATTTATTTTGGGAAGTAGACTTTTATCGCTTCAAGCATTTGTAAATAATTTTGTTTAAAAATCCTGTTAATTATACGTGATGCGCTTTTAAATTGTGGACACACCGGAATGTCTTCTAGGAAACATTTGATAAAAATCCTATTAGTTCTTATTATTAACATGCCTGATTATTTGTCATTTGAAACTGTAGACACTAATACATAAAAATGTGCAGCATGATCGACAAGTATTAGCAGCAAGTGTATACTCAGCTTCATGCACTCGTTTGAGTCTCCCAAGGAGAGCTGGAGACACGAATGCCAGGGCAGGCGACGATCAGGATGAAAATAGCCGGCGTTATAGTTTCTGCGATTTTCTCAAGCTAGAACGAGTTGCCATAGTCTCCGGCGTGGGCGGATGGAAGAAACTA
Organism: Halictus ligatus; assembly: GCA_028454255.1. Lineage (NCBI taxonomy): Eukaryota > Metazoa > Arthropoda > Insecta > Hymenoptera > Halictidae > Halictus > Halictus ligatus. The sequence continues at coordinate 11,727,435 of CM052139.1, read as the reverse complement.
CGGGGGCAGATATTGTGCAAGAATACTCTAATTAATATACTGTGGATCATGTTGTTGCACGCGTATTCCAGTGATTCGATATTTATTGGCAAAAAGATCCGTGATTCCGGTCCAGAATGAAGTTCACTTTCTTCTCGTGATAAATGTTTTCCGAGGGAGAGTTTTTAAATATTGTTATTCATGACGTTTCACTTGTTGTTAGGCGCCTCTAATTGGGTGAATTGGCTGGAACAAGCTCGATGAAAATTTAAGAAGATGAACAAAAGGATGAACATTTATTTCGCTAGAAACATATAATCTACATTCATTTACAAAACTTACGCGGAATTCTTTCGACCATGGAAACTAAAACACTTCGTACAGAATTCCAGATAGTGATTAATTCTCTGCAGCATGCTACTCGGTTCTTGTTTATCAATTTTTCTTGAATACTTTTAACTGTTCGAGCAAAAATACAGATTAAACTTTACCTCAGAAACCAGAAATATTCAATTGTTTTTTATGCAATCCTGTAGATTTTTGCGAGAAAATGTTGAAAATCCAAGTTTTAATGTTAGGAATTCACTGGTCCAAAGGTTATGCGTGTTTAATGTTGATGCTCACGTTCTTGTAGCAGCTGCGTCACTAGAAGACTTCTAACGGACGAATTTCTTTCTGAGATAGTGAATCAGGTCTGGATAGTCAACGATTACAGTCGTTTTTGGCTAACAAAAGGCGCCAGAGTTTGGTACCACGTTTCGTCGAGTTACCGTTACACAGACGGCTCTTTTGTATGCAGGCGATATCAATTCACGTCACCGGAACCGTCGGCGATGTATCAAACTCAATTCAGAGAATTATGTACGGTGCATAGTATAATTATATTCGTAATTGACGTAACCGTGTGGGCCTGTATACAGTGTTTGATTTATGGGCAATGACACGCAGCCGCGGCGCCGATAAATCATCCTTCTAAACGCTTTTAGAAGGAAACTTGCGAAAGATTGCGTATGATTTAGGCTCCTCGTTTCAGCGTCTATCGTGGCCGAAGATCTCGGTACATACTCGGCCACGGGTTTAGCGGGTTCAATGCATGTGGAAAGCATTCTGCATTCTTAGCCGGTCTCCGAATTGTTTCGTTCGCAAACCTTCTCGAACGCGTGGCCATTAATAGGTACTGCAAACTGCATACTGCAACCTTTGAATCCATTCCGGACGAATTATGTTCAATCTAATTGGAGATTTGAAGCGCATCTTCAATGCTTATGTTTAAACTGAATTTCCAATGCCCACAATTGTACTGCATCGTCAGTTTCTATTTGCACTGCATCTTCATCAATGGAAGTAATTATTCGTATTTATGTACATTTATTCGAGTTGTAGCTACTGATAGTAGCTGGTGGTTCGTCTTGCTAGTGTAAGCTTGTTTGTACATGTTTCTGCTTGTTTGTGCCAATTTTTGCTTGATTGTACTTGTTTGCGCTTGTTTATGCCAATTTGTGTATATAATACTACCAATATCAGCGTCTTTTGGCGTACTTATTTAACCATACAGTACCTGGTGATTCGTCCTGCTAGTTTAAGCTGGCTTGTGCTTGTTTGTGCTGGTTTGTGCTAATCTGTGTATACGATACTACCAATATCAGCGTCTATTTGGCGTACTTATTTAACCATATAGTAGCTGGTGGTTCGTCCTGCTAGTTTAAGCTTGCTTGTTCTTGTTTGTGCTGGTTTGTACCAATATGTGTATACGATGCTATCAATATCAGCGTCTATTTGGCGTAGTTATTTAACCATACAGTACCTGGTGATTCGTCCTGCTAGTTTAAGCTGGCTTGTGCTTGTTTGTGCTAATTTGTGCTCACAAAACCGCCAATGTCGGCGTCTATCGTTCACAGACATGCACCGTCTGCCGGTACGTGTTCACTCGCCAGGTCCGCAAGAATTTTGAAGCAAACGTAGGTGACTTCAATGCTTGAAAAGCTCGGTGCATCGCATGCACGTGTAGCACGTGTGGCGACACGCATCCGTTTGAAATCGGAACGCAACGTTGCAGTTCGGTAGCTGGCGTCATCGTCATAATCCTAGTGGTGGGTCCAAGATCATCGCAAACTATTTAATTCTTTCGATATTTTCATGGTTTTAAATTTTGAATAAAATCCACAGTTCTGTACACATCGAACATTTAATAATCTGTTCAATTTTCTGGACCTGTCAGATTGCAATTCCGCCTCAATGAGAAACTATAGACTCACTCCTCCCAAAAATTCCCTCTTATTGAACTTGGACCTATCGCTAGCAAAGTACAGAGGCCCGGTACCGTCTCGCGGCCGGTGCAACTCGAGGTAACGACCGTCGAATTGCATAATGCTTCGAGAAACGATGCACGAGCGTGCCATCGCGAAACGATGCCCGTCGGGAACGGCGCAGGATAGAGAACGGGGTGGACAGACAGGCTTTTGCCAGCGTTGGCAGCGATGGCAGCGACCCGGCATCCTTTTATCTGGCACGGCGCATCGTTCGCCCTGGCCGCAGGAGTGAAAGTCGAGTGCTAGGTGATCAACCGTCTTCAGCATCCAAAAGCTGCACCTTCGACGCCGTTCTTATTACATGGTATTCGTGATCTCATCGATTATCAACGCTCTCGTCGTTGTCGAGATCCTCTGCACACGAGACCCTCGATCCTCGATTCGTACTAGACATGAAATACTCAAATCCTTTTCTTATTTTTTTTTCTCTCTTATTAAGTTAATAGTCTTCGTGGTCGTAATACGTGGAACGTGAGCATTATTTCATTGGGGTAAAGTCATCGGTTTCTTGGATGTTGTGGTGAGACTGCATTGTGCATTTCAATTATGGTATTGTTTGCATAAGGAATACTTTAGTCGACGAATGACATTTTTCATCCGTTTTAAATTCTCATTTTTCTAGAATCATTTATTGGTTAACTATGTAGTAGTCATGAAATATGATCGTTACGAAAATTCTGATCTTCGTATATTTTTGTACAAAAATTAAGTAGAAAGTATTGGGTTAGGTAAAAATGTAATTTATGTAATTTATGAGAACGTTTACTCATCTAGGTTTTCCAACCTGTGGCAACAGTGTCAGGCAACACAAAGGTCGTTCTCGTATCTAGCTGTTCGGGTATGCCAGCTGAAAGGTCTCGCGTTCAAGTGTGCTTTTCGTTTGTTACCGAGTTAATTTGAATAAAAACGTCGCGTCCTTTAGTAATCGTATTCCGAATGGCAGACGACAGGGCGGCCATTGCGATTGTACGAGACTTTAGCAATCGAGAAGAATTCGTCGATCGCCTGCGTAGCCTAATTGATTGAAGCGGTCGAGCGAAAGATCCGGGTTCGAAGCCTTGATTCAGCTATCCGGTTGTTTTTCTCGTACGTGGCAAAATGAATAACAACGAAATTACTAGTTTGTCATTTCACGAATGACTAAAGCTCGACAAAAATGTGTGCTCTGAAAAATCATCGTTATTCTCACAATATCATCGCAATTGATATGAATTTATCAGAAAGCTTCACGTCCACAGAGCAGCACATTCCACAACGCTGACCGGAATGCATAGCTAATGCAATATACATATTAACCCTGAACAAATATAGCACTCGGAATTTCAAGGAATATACCAATATTTTTATTTCTTTTTATCTCTTGTTCCGCGTGCGGTTATCGACAACCTTGTCGGTTTGTTGTAGTCGATTGCATAATTTACAATCGATTGACCTAGTTCCACGCCAATTCTCACTTGCAAAGAATCTTTTTGCTAATTTCGATTAGTTGAAAAATAATTTATCGTATTTGATCCCTTACTAGACGTGTGATTTTTTAATCAGGAACGTGTCGAAACAACTGATCTGAACGTGAGGCGTGCCGAAGGATGCGCAAGGTAAAAATGATTTCCGCGCAACCGACGCACGCGAACGCGATAGTATCTCGATATCGTGGTATATGATCGCGGAGGAAACGTGAAATAAAAATGCAAACCGCGTTCTGGGAGGAGCTTCCCTGATCGGCATTCTCGTAGCAGCTGAAAGGCGCGCGAGCAACAGCAAACGCTGACGACGAAACCGTCGAAATGTCGTAGTTACGCTCGGCAACGTGTCAACAACCTCGTTACCCTTTTTGGTTCGCGGTAACGCAGCCGCAACACTAATTTTTACGCGTCGATCGCCTCCGTAGCGTCGGCCTAACGGAGGCTTCTCTTCACTAACTATACCTATCGATCAAAAAATATTTGTCTCGATAGTACATTCTATAGCGCAAAAAGTCCTCTCTGCAATCTATTTTCTATTCTAATTTTAAGCCTGATTCTATTATCTCAATTTTAAATCTGATTCATATAGGTATTTTTTAATTCAAGCGCGACCTCCGATACATATTTCTTATATTTTAATTTCATGTCTGGCTCCTTCTATTTTAACTTTAAGTCTGCTCCTTGTTTCACATGGAAGATGAATTTCACGCCAGCACATTAAATGACAGTTGATTTCCTTCTTACCTGCGTCATACGTATACGCGTGCTTCTAATGTCATATTTACAGTAGAATAAGCAGGTCACTGTCAGACACACTATTCAAACCCTTCTGGTTTACATACTGGGTGTCGGCGAACAACTGTAACCGCACAGTTTATACTTTCCAAAGAATCGAAGCAGCATTTTTTCCCGACAGCCTGTACATCTTCCTGGAATTTTCAAATTGAATTTCCCCTACAACGAATCTCCGAAGCTGTATCTTCTCCTGCAGGTTCGCGTCGCTCTAGCTTCGCCCCGACGTCGTCGGCGTTGTTCTAATATACCGATCGTGCAAAAACAGAATGCGAAAATGCCGTGAGAGGTATTGGGGAAGAATACCGATGACGGTACAGCGATTTGCCAATCGTTCAACACGATCGGCTCCGCAGGGAGAAACGTCCGACGAAAACTGGGGGACACTTAAGAGTCGCGACGCGCAGAGTCGGGCCCGGAGAAAACCGTTTGAATGCTTCGCGGAATAAAACAGCCGGATTCTCGCGAAAGGGAAAAGACGTGTCAGCCAGACGGACTGACAGACGAACCGACACCGGCATGAATATCTGGGCTGATTTCGAAATCGCGGGAACTTTCTTCGATCGCGATCCTCAACTGACGTTCTGCCTTTGCCACCAGAATATGATTCTTTCGATATTTTGCTTCTAATCGAAACGTAATCGAAATTTTCAATACACGTGTTTGACCCTCGGTAATATATTTGCATGAAAGATCCTAAGATATCGCATTCATTCTTCTCGTACAGTTTGAACCAACAAACTCGGTTTACATGGAAAAAATAAATGGGTGGATTTCCATCCTGTAGACAGTGTCGAATACAGTGTGAAAGAGCATAGGGGAAGCGTGGGTTAAGGGGAAGCTGGAGTGGGGAGACAAGTCTTAATCCGGTGACACTATGAGGAACATACGAAGCTTAATATAGTTCGTGAATGTTTTATTATTCCTTGAAACAGAAACGAATTTTTGGGGCCACCTAATTTCTATAGCATGAAGTGCTTGTTCACTGTATTAATCAGTGCATTATTCAGTGCGTTATTCGTCTGTGAAGATGCACTAGTGCGCGTTTGAGAGTTGCGAAGCGGAACATAGAATTGCAGATTAAACTATCAGGTGTTAAATGAAAGAGAAATGCGGAATAATTTCTCAGTAGATAAAACTCCATTGTACTCTGATCCAGAGCGATTCAATCCGAGGAATCTTGATTGCGTAACTCCATCGTTCTCATAGTTCCCTGATTTCTACGAGATGAACGATAAGATGCAATAATACCGATGAGATAACGTTGTACGCCCAAAGTATTGTTTCGAATTAGGAATTCGCACGATGAGCTCGTTCCGATATTAATATTTAAGGGTTTCTTTGATGTATCCAAGCTTTCCACAACAATTGCTACTGTCGCAACGAAAATCCAGATGAACGCTGTATTCTTCTGTTATAATATTTATGTTATAATATCAATCTTGCGCGTTTTGAGCTAATTAACTGCACCACCGCGTCCTGTCGCTGTGGAAGAAACTGTGCCACTTCTCGAAGCTCTTCTCGATCTAAGACGATCTCAATCGACAGTGAAAGTGACTGGCGATCGTTAATTGCGTGCGCTCGGTTTCCGAACCGGTAACGTTCGAATTGGAGGAGAAAAAACACGATGATTGATTTAATGCGTTTATCTCCCGTCCCAGCGAATGCGCGAGCTTATCATCGACCGGAACGTGATTAATTGGGTTTTGTTCGCGAACTCCCATGCGCCGTGAAAAACAAATTGTTTACCATTCGGGAGTTTGATTTGTAAAAATTGTTGCGCACGGTGCAACTTGCTCGCTGCACAGAGCGCGCACGATACACGTGCAGGACGACGCGTATTTTAACGAGAAACCGCTAGATCTCGCGGCCGATTAACCGAATGGAAAGAGGGAATCCTCGCGAGCGAAATCAATGCAACCAGCGCAGCGGCGCGGCGCGTCGCTGTTGCACTCCGCTGGTGCAACAAACTATTCCGCGATAGCCGCATTCAGAACGGAACCGAGATTGTTCGAGATTCTTCTCTTTTTCCTGCCTCGAGCCAGTCGATTCTCAACACGTTCCCGTAACTCTTTCTTTGCGACGATCTCATTTATCTTTTGTCCACGCTAAATAGATACTCAACTATCTCCTCGCGACCTCATATTTTCATTATTGGACAACAGTACAACGGTAGCAGAAGTGTTTAATATGCAAGTGCATGTCCAAGGTGGAAGATCATATTTTTTGATAGCAGTATCTTGATTTTAAGAAATATAAAGAAACATTGCGAAGAAATTGGTAAAACTCGCAATTCAGCTCGGGTGAAATGAATCGACTTCAAAGGAATTTTTCGAGATGATTTTAAATTTTATTCCCGTGGGAATTTTTTAGTGTAGGTCGATTTAGGTTTTCAAAGAATTCGAAATTGAGTCGAAAAATTGAGAAATCACTGAAAAGTGAAAAGTGATTCAGATTTTAAATTGTATTTCAGAAATTTTTTAGTTTTCGGAGCCAAATTGGTATGCAGTTTTAATGATGACCCAGTTTTCCCCGCGATGAATCTGTAACATATTCATCAAACATGAGGTATATAATCTACTAATTAGTTTACGAGAACAGACATTTCTTTTCTATAGCACTTTCGCATCAAGTAGACCATGCGAACTTTATTAGTCTACATTCCGGCCTTTGTTAGGCGGTATTTTAACCGCACCATTTAGAAATGTTCGTTTATTAAGCTTAATATTTTCAACAATTAACACGTTGAATTTCACGGAGAATCTCTGTAACTTTCAGAATCAGATTCCGCAATCAGATTCGTTCGCGATGAATAATTTATAAAACAAAATTGTGATTAGCCCCGAGTCGCATTAGTATTATCCGTTCGGCGTTCTGTACGCGATTATGATACGAAACGTGTTAATCGATGATCGTGAATATGATGTAACATTCTTCAACGTGTTAGAAGCACGGTCGTTATGTCACGTGTAATGTAATACACGCATACGTGAACATAAAACTTTAAGCAGATCGTTATGAAAGAATACATTGTGGGTACAGCGTTCAATTATTCTATTAACTTTACACTCTTGGTCGCATATTATCAGCAATTTGACTACTGGTATTTGCCAAATAACTTGAAGCACTCACTGTTCACGTTTACACTTATTTGGACATAGCAATAATTACAGTACTAAATTTTACTGAATCAATTCGACCACTTACTGCTTCCATTCACACTCATTTTTTCGCCAATCATTACCTTTATCGCCAATAATTTGACTAAATCGATTAATGTACTTACCAAAAATTTGCCATTTCTTCGTCATTCACTTTACAATTTCGAAGCGAACTACCGCGCTCATTCGATATCAATTAATATTTCCTTTTGTCGGGCGTATTTCGCAAAATCAATCACCTGTTACAGATAACGCAACGCAGAATTACATTACAAGAAACACTATGTATAAGTCATGAATGATTCCTACGGTTCATGCATCCCACGGTTGATTATTCCAGGAACGTTATTGCTTATAAGCTACGTTAAAATACGGTTAATGTATACACGATGCAATAATTATCAGATCGATTACATCACAGAGTCTAGTCGGGTCGAATTCAAGAACACAGTAACGAAATTCGCCCGGAGTGTTTCATAGTCGCGTAAACGGCTGGAGATCGACGATAGTCACGGATTTAGGTGTAATTTTAGGGTGTGTTACATTGAAAATTCACCTTTTACTCTTGAACTTTAATTCTTAGAAAGTGATCCGATAAGTGATTGTGATAAAAGCTTCTATACTTAATAAATATACCCCGCGGTAGTGGGGACAATTCTGCGACATTTATCGTCCAGGCCTTGGCGACATATACCGAGAAATCAGTGTATTTTGCTTACTTATTTTCCTCACAGGAGCATAAAGAATAGGAGAATCGTTTCTTCGGTTCAGACAAATTTTGAGAGAATAAAATTCCGTGGGCGTCGATTTTCTTTTGTTCCACGATGGAAAACGCTGTTGCAGAACATTATATAAACTGTTATGGATATTTCTATATTTCTGAATCAAATGCTTACATAGTTGTCGCAGATACGGCGGTTCTAAGCAATCTGTTACTACACCTAACCGATTACAGTTCTACGTATCGAGCACTTACGTGTCTGCTTCCGTATTCAGACGTGCCACCTTTAAACAGTTACCGGCGTCGTAACAAATTCGTAATGCCGTTCGTCGCCGCTCGGAGAACAACTTGTTGCTTCTCAGAAAGATAAACATCGTCGAAATACTCGTTTTCGTAATTCATTAACCGCGGGGACAGCTTAACCATCATTTTCACTCAGCACCTAAACCTCCGTAGAAAGTCAAATTCTCATTTCTCACAAATAGGAAGCAATTTAGCGGACACCGAAGAAGCTCCGTTGTTCAAAATTATTATTATTGTGTCTCTGCAACAAACATTGACCTTGTCACTATCACGATCACCCAACACCTAAACATTACTCGCAGAAACATAATAATAATTAATTCAATCTCAGAAAACCTAAATATTCTCACCATTATTATAAAATAATACTTACCAGTTACGCCGGATGATTTATTGTTAAAAGATCAATATTTATGGCTTTCGCAGGAATCGATAATGATCATACAGATGCATTCAATTGACGAAGTCGCAGGTCGGCGAGCTGAAATCGTCTAATAAGAGAAATCTGAAATGCATCGCACGAGCCTAATCAACGTAATTGAGAGTAATTAGATGAGGAACCTGTTACGAATTTCACTTCGACTTCTCGCTACAATCAAACGGAAAAATGGCTCGTCGCATCGTCGCAGCGCGGCGTGGCGTTTTCCTTCGTGAAAATGGTCCATTGAGTAACACAGCCTGATGAGGCTTCTGTGAACGTGAATGAGTACGTTAAAACAGAGATCTCTCTGTTGTTCCCTCTATCGACGAGAACTTTCTCGGTTAAATCGATATGCATAACGGCTGGGATCGTTTCGTGAACGCACGGACAACTCGTTTCACCGTATTTATGGAAAAAAACTGCTTACGATGGGATCAAAGGCGCTCAGAAGCATCGCGAAATTTAAGTGAAATGCATATTCGGAAGAATTAATTCGTACCTTAAGGGTCCGGTCTTCGTAGATTCGCGATAAGGTAGAGTGACTACATTACCGTCAAAAAATGATTTTACGTGCCTCAAGTTTTCGTCCTTATATAAGAATATTAAGTAAGGGGCTCATTCAAAAGAGGAAGGTACAGTCTAGTGCGCGTTGGTCAGGAGCTACCGAGATTAGGCAAATGTTTGGTAATATAAGCGTTAGAAGTAGGCCAAAAATTGACGATGTGTATGCCGTGGAATCCAAGCATTTTTATGCCATTAGATGAGTTTTCTGGATGAAATCGAGAGCAGAGCGCACTAGAAAATATCTCCAGCTACAAATTGAGCTATATTTTCTCTTGATTCCCTGCGAAATAAAGCTAAAAACTTGAAACACATTTATGGCGTCAGAATTCATAATTTAGTCACAGACTTAAGACCCGTCGGATCAAGACCAAGACGGATCTTAAGTCAGTGTCTGAAGGCTGTGAATGGAAATTATTAATTGAAAAGTCACGTGACTATCCAGGGCCCTTAAAAGCAATCTTTCCGAGTGCCATTTTTCTGCACGGACCTTCGGACTTTAACACGTTCGCAATGTTTTATTAAATGCGATGCACGAGCTCTTCTAAAATGTGAAAAAAGTATTGTTCGTGTGACATAAAATAACTTTTTACATTCCGGGGCAATGTTGCCGTAGATCTTTCGCTGAAAGGTTTTCTGCCACCCTGCGAATCCAGCGACAGCGCACAGTGAGCGGTTAATGGCACTTATCCGTCGCGCGTCGGACAGTGTTCGGCGCGTGGAAACGCAAAGATTAAATATAGAAGCAGGAAACGAACAGCGTGGAAAAAGAGAGAGAGATCCGAAGGAAAAGCGGGGAAAAGGCTTAGAGAAAGAGGGGAAAAAGGGAACTGGCAGGAGAGATGCATGGGTCGGAATGCGGCATCGGCGGCCCAAGGAGAACCACTTCGCGCTGCGCCCTAGATATTCCACAGGTATTCGCAGGCATTGGTCTACGATCACCTCTGTGTACGTGTAACTCGACGGGGCTGGCGTCGATTCTCGCTTCCATGCGATTATAGTGAACAAACAATTACCAAACGCACGTGCACTGTCTCCGAAAGCGCGACAATGCCTCTGCACAGTCTGGCGTACTAATGTTAACCTTCTTATTTAGGGTAACTTCTGCGAGGACGCTAGGAGGCGTGGCTTTCTTGCTCTCGGCAGCGACAGTGCCCTAGAACAGTGACCCGCGGGGCAAATTGCTGATTTATGATAAAATATCTAAAACGACTTAATGTAGGCGATAATAAAGGGAAAGATAGAAAATTATTTTTCTTTTACTTGCTTCACGTAGAGTGATGTAAGGGGGCGTGGCCACTTTGTTCCTAATTTTATCTGAGCTCTAGAATAACCGCCCCATAGGACAATCTATACCCGTCACTCTGAAATAGTGATTCAATTCAAACGACAGCGAAAAAACAAGAAGGAAACCTACTTTTCTTTTACTTTTTTTGTGTAGACTAACGTAAGGGGGCGTGGCTTTTTAGCTCTCGATTTTAACAGAGCTGTAGGGTAGCGTCCAACGAAGCAATATACTCCCATGTCTCTACAACGATGCAAAGTACATCAATGATACAGTCAAAGGTCTATTTATCTTGCTTTATTTGTATAGAGTACCCTGAGTAGGCGTGGCTTCTTTGCTCCCAACCTCATTGGAGTCCTAGAACACTGTGCCACGCGACAAAGTATGCTCACGTCTCTGGAATAATGTTTTAATGCAAACTACACTGAAGAAGAAGATAGAAAACTATTTTTCTTTATTTTCTCTATACAGAGTGCCTCAAGTAGGCGTGGCCTTCATGCTCCCGATTTTGTTCGAACCCTAGGCCAGTGTCCCACAGAACCCTATATGTTCAAGTCTCCAAAGTAACGTTTTAATGTAAATTCTATCGAAGAAGAAGATGGGAAATTATTTCTTTATTTTCTCTATACAGAGTGCCTCAAGTAGGCGTGGCCTTTGTGCTCCTGACTGTGCAGAAGCCCTAGAACAATGCCCTACAGAGTGCCCAACTAATTAATTGCAATCGATGGATTAACATTCGACCCAGTGCCTCGATCTTCAAATTCCAGAATTAATTTTTCAGATGTCAAGTAAAAATCGGCTGGTTCACCTACCGATTGGAATTCCGTCTCGATTTTTTATCATAACGTGTAGCTAGCGCGTGCGCGCGTTTCCTCCGGTACCGGTATCGCGTTCATTTGAACGCGACGAGCTACGGTTTCTTCCGCGATCGAATCGAAAATAAGTCGCCGCGTGTCGACCGGTTCGCGACCGGTACGCTACTACCGCGGGAAGAAAAATCGGCGCGCGTGCAGGAAAGAGCACCGGGAAACGCAGGGTGAAAATGCGATATGGGGAAAGGGGGGAAACAGGACGGCGCGCGGCGCACTGCGGCTCGTTTTGCATACGGTGAAAAGCCGCCTTGTGTTTGCAAACCGGCACGGCGCCGCCTCTCGGTTTGCTCTTGTTCTTGTTCTATCGCGTGCGTGTTCGCGCTTTCTCCCGATCCTTAACCTCCTACCGATTCGAAAATTTTGGCAGTTCGATATTAGCCACTTCTGAACCTTCGCCTGTCCTTCGTTCCCCAAACCAAATATCCTAATTCCAGAAATTAATTCCCAGACGCATATACATACATTTTCTTAGATTCTTCAATGTTATTCCAACTTAAAATAGATAGAACTTTCTAAGTGGTTCAATTGATTAAAAAACAAACCCTCTGTGGGCGCACTTAAATTTAATATTTCAACGTTGAAAGAAAGTGGAGAAAAAGAAAAAGGAGGGGAGGCCCTAATTTTTCCGAATTCAATCCGTAAAATTTTTATTCTTTGCTAATGACAGTACTAAAGTAGAGACTTGAATAATATTCCAGTTTTTTCAGATTTTTTGAAAACAGTAAAAAATGGCCCCGGACGTAAACGATCCAGTGTCCCCACATAGGGTTGATAAAAAAAGTAGTAATTTCGCTCACTAGTCAAAAATTGAAATTTTTACCAAATTTTCCGTCATAAGCCGAGCGTGTGCGACTCAAAAAAACAGGCTGAACACTTAAAAGGTTAATCGACGTTGTTCAACTAGTATTTTTAATATAGTTACGAAAAGTAATTTTTACGTATTTTCCATTTCGCAATTTCGCGCGCCAATTCTCACACGAAAGCGGAGAACAGGGAGTATCAAGCGAGCCGGAATACTGGGATCGGGTTGAATCGATTCTGTTTGAATCGAGAGCCGTGTGCTGCGATTTTATGAGGCTTGCGACAGTGCTCGTGGGTCACTGAACACGTACAGAGCGGTTATAATCGAGTTAGTCTCTGTAGTTTTACCTATAATTTCGTATCTTCGAGGAACATGTAAAAATGTAATGCCGCGGAAGAGAAATAAAACATTTCGTGATGTTTCAAAAGAAAAATCACAATCGAGAATACGGGAGAAAAAACGAGAAAAAAAAATGTCTATCAATGCTTTCGAAATTCTCATTGTTCCCTTGTAACCTTGAAATTAGAAAGAACTTTCACAGACATTTCCAAGCATATTCAGTGTAGCTTGTGGCTTCTTTGTGTGATCAAGTGTAAAATAAAAATCGCATCCATTGCAATATACAAGAGCTGCATATAGAATTATTTGTTTTCTTAGTAGTTTTAATTAGTCCAATATAATGCAACAGTATTCTCAGATTCTTGGAATATTTCCACTACTTTTAATTTGAAATCCGCCGTCTGAACCAATCAATTTCTGTAAAATTAGTGTGAACACAAAGAGAAAGAAAAGCAGCTATACCTAATGTGATTACATATTTGTAAGTCTACTTCTTTTAACGTTGATCTTCTTATTGGACTTGATACATGCAAACAGCTAATGACAGGTATAGGCTACTAAAAAAAGGTCACGATTTATGATACACAAAATGTTGCTTTCTACAACGTTGGCTTTTCTAATACCACTAATTGTCAAGACATTCCGTCAAACGTGTTTCTCCAACATTTACAACCGTCCCACCCCTTCGACACGAGCAACTTCCCACGGGAAAAAAGCCAAGCATTATGACATCAAGCAAGGATTCGAAATCGACGATTACGGATGCCGAAATGTCTGCCTCGCGTTTTTCTCTATTTTTACCCCCGGGATGAAAACATTTGGGTCACGGTCATCGGCGACGAGGAACCTTGGCGAGTCGAATTAAGCCCGAAATTGGCCGTCGTGATCCCGATGCTCGCGTTATAATTGACGGAGAGAGAGAGAGAGAGAGAGAGAGAGAGAGACCAGGTTTCCAGTCTCGATGGTCTCCGCGCGCATTCGCCGGGACCGAAAAGACGAAGAAAGCAGCCCGTCGACGTCCGGCCGGTCGGGTGAAAGTCGTCCAAAATGTCACTGGAGTTTAACCTTACCGCGAATATGTACGCACAAGCCGAGAAGGTGCTCCCTCGACGCAAGCCGAGAGGTTCATATAATATTCTGTTGCGCAACACCTCCGCGGTGTTGCGAGCGCATCAGGATGAAGCCTCGTAAGGTCATGCGATCGTGCTTCCCCACGGCGAAAAGTATTTCGTTCCAGCACCTCCATATTTCACGGAAAACAGTGCTTCTCTGGCGGAAAAATAATTCACATCAGAAACAATTCATGCACCTCCCTTCCCTTCGATATTTATCGTTTATTCAGGATGTCATAAGTGCATGAAAATCCGTAATTTTATTGTAATTTTTTTTTTATTTTACCCTTAAATGTATTAAATGATTCGGAATTTTATTTCTTTGTTGTATCCCTCGCATTAATACTTCACAAAAATGCATAAAAATCAACAATGTGATTATGATAATCATAAATTCATAAAAATTTGCAATATGATTGTGCTTGATTAATACTCGTCCCCCTATTTATCACTGTGGAGAGGACACAGTTTTAATATGTTGAACGCAATCGGTCTCCGTCAGAAAATTCGCGATACCACAAGATTAACGACTCGATTGTGAGAGTGGGCAAAGAATAAAGGCAGCGCGCGCAGAGAGTGCCAAAATGGCGAATCGAGAAGTTATTTCGAAAGAATTCGCAGCGAGTCGTTCTCGCCCAGGAAGCAGATACATTCCGCCGGTCGTCGCCGCATTGAAATTCGAAAAGTGTGCGCCGCGATAGATTAAACGCATCGGTCCGGTCGTTCCTGGGGTTTTCGTTCGATTGGCCACCGTATCGGATTCGCGCTTACGCCTGCAAATTATTGGTTACATAAACATCCTGCTATCTTTCACTGGAAAGCGAGCCCGCCAGGAGTGGACAACGGGTTTATCAGAGAGTATAAACAAACAGGAACCTCGCCTTGCGATTCGCATGCAAATATTCGCTTTGCAGCCGACAATCCCTAAAATGCTCGTACTCGTACTTTGTACACGTTTCTGAAGATAACAATGCCGTAAAGAATTGTTCAAAATTCTTTTAACTATTCTATCCGTATTTGTTCGTCCCCTTCAACTATAATATTGCGTCAGGCTTGTATTGAACATTTCAAACAAGAATTTACTAAATATGAATATAAAACTCTTCTTCCTTTGTATTAGCACTGTTGCAAACATTTTTACAGGTCAAAAATGACATAAAGAATTATTGGAAAATATGTAGTTCATTAATGCTAGAGTGTTGATGATTTTTCTTCAAAGTGAAGAAAATAGAACAAAGGGATTAATATTGAAAATAATTAGGAATTGTTGGTCTACCGTTAACGGTAGTTTGCAAGTACTTCTGTAGTGGTGGTGCCGTGATATTTTATTGAAAATATGCCGGAGAACGCGCGCACTCATTGTTGAAAAGCGAAGAGAAAGGGAAAGTGGCCTTCCATTTCTCAAGCGTCCCCGACAGCCGACGCCATCGACCTTGCCAGATGCCGATCGTTATTTTCCACAAAAAATCCCATCGATCATCGTCGTTAACGAATGCTAGCTCACGGCGCCGGTGACAAAACTCAAAGACGCTTTCCTTTTCGTTCAACAGCCACTTTCGACATAGACCCGCATAAAACATTTGTAAAAACAATCAGTGTTCTCTTTGAAATTTCAACAAATAGTAATTTTTCAACAATTTTCGTTGTCGTAATCTAATTGGTCCAACTTCTCAAAGCAATTTAAGTCGTATGATGCAATATTAAAATTTTAATGGTTCCTGAATATTGATGCGCATAAAATTTGTTCTGACCAGTTTTCTGGTCGCGTTACATGATGGTCCACCATAAAATCGAAAGAACAGCCGAGATTCGAATTCACCGCAAGATTCATCGGCGACCCGTTGTTCGATCTTGCATAATTGCGAAGTTCTGCGATCGCACGAAGCCCCAGAAGCCGGGCGAGTGGGCTGCGGTTAATGCGTTCCAGGAATTTAACGAAAGTTTATCCGAACAGGCCTCCACAGAAAGGATCACACAGCCCACCCCCACCTCCTCCTTTCTCCCTTCGAAAAAAGACAGTTATTTTCCCAAAACCGGATTTCCAATCGACGGTTCTAGAGCATACCTCGTCAATATCCGCCCCTGCGCAACTATGTATACATGCGTGTAGTATAGTTTTCTTAGACGGCCGCCTATCGGTGTTGCAAAACCACCGGCAAGGTGACCCAGTTGCGCCTTCGATCGAAGTAGGTTGAAGAACCTCCGGATTTTGTTAAACTCGTTCGTCCCCTTTGTTCTGTCTCCGAGGAGGACGTTGACCGGCTGTTTCAACATCCGAGAGTCGCGAAAATTACCGGTTGCACGCGAAAAATGTCCCCTCTGTCCTCTTGGGCTCGTTAAAAGGAAACTCAAATGAACAAGAAGAAGTTAGGGTAACGATTCGGTACTCAGCTAGGGGAAGACGTGCTTATGGCAATTTTAAAACGATTTTGGGCATTTTTCTAATATTTATAATCTGGTCTATAGTTGTCAAAACCGTGACGTATCTTATTGTGAAGCAATTATTCAGTTTATTAAAAGGAAACTTCGATGGAAAACAAGTTACTATGGCAACAACTTTTAAATTTTGTTGCGCGCTATTCAACGACGGACCGTTAATCTCGAAGCCCTGAGCTAACACGTTTTTAATTAAGTTTTTAATTGAAATTGTTTTCGGCTGCGAAGGGGGCCCTTTGGCTGAACGGGGCCCTGGGCTGCAGCCCATAAAGCACATGCCTAGATCCGCCACTGCGCGGATGATGTGTCTCGTGACGTTTTTAGAACAATTTTACCACTTTTCAGATTACCTTTGCCTTCAGTGACAAAAGCGATGAATATAATTAATACAAACGAACTAAGTAGAATAATTTCTGATCCAACAGAAAAATATAGCAAAGGCTAACATACTACAGTCTAATATACTACAATATAATATAGTAAAGTCTAATATACTATGCTGTTATGTAGTAAAGTCTAATAGTATAGAATATTTTGTGCCGCAACTGTTTGCAACGCTGCAGCCGGTCGGCCATTTTACCCCGGCAGCGATGACAAGGTGGAAAGGTAGGAAGAAAGGAATGGATAAGGAAAGAGAGAATCTGTGGAATTCGAGTCACACCTAGTAACAATGACTTCCAAGAGATATTTACCTTTCGAAGGGAAAAAATGCCGTGGCGCGCAATGGCGGCTGCTGGTGGGCGAGGAAACATAGAGGCGTCTTCATCCGTTTCTTTTTCGTTCCTTTTAGTCCAAGGACTTTCTGAGCCCGCGTGCTGCATGACCGGAGCTACGGGGGGACACGAACGGTCGTATCTCTATGCGCGAAATCTTCGTGTGCAACTTCGGTGTGTCACTCGCTAGAAATGCAGCTAGCCCGCCCACGTGGCTTCCAGGCAACTCGGCCCTGAAACAATGTGTGTTCCTCGAGGAGTGCACCACCCAAACGCCATGGAAACTGCGAGACTTTATAGCGAAATTTCTCTGGTTTCATTTATGGATATCTCTGCTATCTCTTTATAACTGGATTTGTTTACAATTTTTCTTTGGCGGAGGAATTTCCGAATGTTTCTACACTCAAATGCGAGCTTCCAAGCATATTAATCCCGGATAGCTAAGGTATCGTTTGTGGAAATTACCACGTTCAATTTATTTATAATCGTGATTAGAAAATAAGTTAATACTTCTTATTCAATTGTAAATATATTTTATTTTATTTTATAGAGAATCTGGATACATGGAATGAGGCAGTTATATTGAATTTGTTAATTGAAACATTGACTGAATCAATTTCTTTAAACTGCTCAGTAAAAAGTGAGGAGTGAGGAATGTTAAACGTAAATGTTTTATCATCCAATTTATTAACTAGCTAAGGAAAGCTACTTTTACTGTCAACTCTCGTAAGTTTCAGGTTACCCTCATCTCGTGCGGCCAGATTTATATAATATTCAACGATATAAATTATCCTCGCTAATCGTGCAATAATCTGTATTCGTTCCTGCATACGAATCCTGTTCGACCGAAAGTTTCGATTGATTAGATCGCTGCCGTCGAACCAATTTCTAAATTCGATTTTTCCAAAGATTGGATTAAAAGTTATACCGAGACCGCAGCTCATTTCGTTCATGAAATAGCTCAACATCTTCGTGGATGACAGAATGTTTGTCCAGATGTAAAAATTAATTTTGGCGAATTCATTAAATAAATATTTTGGTTTTATCCAATATGTGGGCTGGTTAAGTTGTCACAGAAAGCACAAACTAAACCATAATTAAGACCAAAAAATTCACACAGAAACATGGGTGTTAGCGGAAGGCGTTTTTCTCCAAAATGGCGGTTAGTTGGTTCAAACATTTAATTTTATCTTTTCCGGTAGAATTGCTATGCTTCACAATGTTAGACAAGTAGTTCCCCGATAATGTAAGAAGTTGTTCCGATCCATTCTGGCCGTGTGTTTGC
The DNA here is from genome assembly GCA_028454255.1 of Halictus ligatus. Taxonomy (NCBI): domain Eukaryota; kingdom Metazoa; phylum Arthropoda; class Insecta; order Hymenoptera; family Halictidae; genus Halictus; species Halictus ligatus. The sequence continues at coordinate 11,708,881 of CM052139.1, read as the reverse complement.
CATGGTACACGTGAAACGGTTAAGTGACACGTCGATCATGCTCGTTCGAAGGTATGCGAGCGGAACACGTGTCCCTAGTGTGCTCGAATCCACGAATCTTGCACGTTCTCCAGGTCACGTAATCTACGCTCGTTTTCAAGCTTAACTGATTCCGAACCGGGAATATTAGTGCGAATTTATAGCCGACCGATACGTAGCTGCCATCACGTAATCAAATCATCGACTTCCTCCTTCTGTTTCGACCGAGAATCGCGCGAACGATGGCAAAATCCTAGCTGAAACTAGACACCCGTAATTTTCCTCGTAAAACGGCCAATTAAAATGCACGGTTTTAATTTCTAACATAATTAGCAATCCTGTTCCTTTTCGTAATTATCGGCATCATGCGATGCGCCGAATGCGTGCTAACTGAGATTACTCTTTACTGGAGAAATACAATTTTTACGCTTTGTATAAAAACTTCACCTTCTGGGACCAAAATTTTTAACTTTTTTTTATATATAATCCTGTCCATTTCGACAAGAAAATGTCAAAAATCGTAGTTTTAATTCGAGGAATTCACTCGTCTTCGGTTCAAAAACCGAAGAAACCGTGTTTTTGACAGGGAGGGGCACCGCTATGTGTTCTCTAGTTCGCGGCGCAAGCACGCGGTGATGTCGATAACGTAGATGTGCAAGCGTGGTTGCTTTCTGAGCCCCGATCATGAGAATCGACTATATTTTGCAATACTCGGAGCTCTATAGAATTTCCCTAGCAAAAGAACGTTGTCCTCAACCGACGATTATTGACGCGAGAGAAAGGAACTGATGAAATTTCTCAGTGATAACCCGTAATTTTCTAATAGTTCATCCAACCCGGCCTCGTAAAAGTTAATAGACACTCGGTTGGCGCAAAAATCGTACAATGAACATCCTCAAAACATCTCGTTTATCTCCCGAAACGGCGAGGTACGTTCGCCATAAATGGAAAACTTTTCCGGAAAGGTCGAGGTCGTTCGCCGCGTTTCAGCTGTAACATCATTTTCCGTCTTGGAGCTTCTTTAATAGCGTAAACGCACGGTAATGATTGCGTTTTCTCCGCTTCGTGTGGTTACCATGGCACTTTTCCCGTGTTAACAAATAGAGGAAATGGAAGTGTACCCCCGTTTGTTGTATAATTGGTTAATTTACACTACAGCATTTTCTTCTCCATTCCTTTCCAAAGTTTCCAGCATTTGGTAATTTTGCGATGATTCTACAAATTTTGATTTTTACGCGTGGAAATTTACGCAATTGCAGGAACTGACATTCACAAGAAAATCTCCTTTTTCCATTAATAATTTTTACTTAACACGTTCACGAACAGTAAAAATTTCAGTGAGCTGCAAAAATAGGCAATTTTTCTTGAAACTAGTTATACTATCCGAAATCTGATTAGACACAAACAATAATAATAAGTTAACTGTCATTATTATTGACAGTTGGTCATTGCTGTGAAATGTATATTAATTTTAAAAAACTTAAGGTTATATAAAATTAAATGTATAAAAATTGGCTTTAAAATTTGAATGCTATGGTATTCATGTCATTTTGCATCACTATAAAAATGAATGCTATAGCATTCACGTTCGCGAACGTGTTAAATAAATTATAACGAAATTCCTCGTTCTGAAATGGTACCAATGGTAACTTCCTCGAGCATTTTGAAGTTCTGACTTCCTCGAAACAGTCATTTTGATAAGAAAGGTGATTAATTTTCAAGAAACGATTTTGAAATCCTGTTTCGAAGCGGAGAGTTTCGGTGTGAGATTGCGTTTACGGCATGGCGGTTTCCTCTCGCGCCGGTTTCGTCCGGCGAATTTTAAGATATGATGCGTCCCGATTTTACGTTCCCGTTTTCTCCTTAATGAGCGAGGTAAAAGCCGTCCAAACTCGTCGGCTCTCGTGTGTATTATACTTCGGTGAGGATATAGTATCTAGTTCTTTTCGTTTTTTCTCTTCTGGCAGATAGTTAGTATGCACAGGAGGCCGCGCGTTCCGTTCAAGTTCGTACTAAAGTACGGTAGTCGGGCGTGGCACCATGAAAGCCGGGAAAGTGATATCTCTTTACTGTCAGTGTGCTGTGTTCCATTCAGGTACGGATTAACTATTCCGTTGCCCCCGCTGCCTTTTGTTACAGTCCCACGCGTTTGCGATCGTGGCCGTCGAGATCCGAACACTGTTGCTTTAAAACACAAGAATTTAACTTTAAGTTAGTCAAAGTAAAATTATTTTAATAATTAATTGGCGGTCGGTGCGTTGTACCTCAATGTCTATGTCTATTCACAGAAGAAGGAAGCTCGTCCGAAGCTTTCCTTTACCAGAGGAATACTAATTAATATCTCACATAATTCACAAGAGAAAGAACCTGAGATTTGCAAAAGGGAAATGTGGAATTATTGAAAGCTTCATGTTTTGTAACTAAATTATTAATATCTCAATTCACTCACAAGAGAAGGAAGCTGAGATTTGCAAAAGAGAAATGTGGAATTATTAAAAGCTTCATGTTTTGTAAATAAATTTTTAATATATCAATTCATTCACAAGAGAAGGAAGCTGAGATTTGCAAAAGGAATTTTATATCTTATTAAACAATATGCTGTACGCTTTGTAAATAAATATATTAGTTTAGCTTTGAGTTGTTCAGAATAGAATTATTCCAGAAATTGATCTATCAATGTTATACATTACACGTTAATAACAAAGTTGATCGATTAAGTTTTCTAAACAAAGAAGCATAGAATGTGATTATATGTTTAGGGAAATTAATAGATTATCAGGGAACGGATTGATGAAGGGTTACGAAATGTTTAGGAGGTTTCATGAAATGCGAGTGTTTCCATGAACCAGTGATTGATCAACCATGATATTCCAATTAAGGAGATAGCTTGAAGATGGTTCTGGTGGCTGCTTACAGTTCTTACGAGAATATTGTTCAAGGATGAAGAAAGGTTGAGTAAAAGATTATGTAAAAGCTTGAAGAGATCGACCGTGCTTTAGTGTCTCAAAATGCATCACAAGGACAGTGCTAAGAGATCAGTATACATCCTTCTTAATTGTTTTGAATAAAATTGCGTTCATTTTGAAAGACATTTGAACAATTGCGAAGCTTCTATGTAACACCTAATTGAACTACAGTATTTTAATTGTATTTGGTGTGCCTCAATTATTTTCTTCTTTGATGTATTTTTGTATTGCTCACATGCTGCGAAAAATATTTTTATAATGTCCAATAATTTACTTTCTGTTTTCTAAAATAAAGAAGTGTTCAATGATTGATTGGAGCTATAATGATAAATTAATAATTGAAACAGTTCGGTCAAAGGTTCGCCAAGGGATTGCTATTAATTATTGTTAATATATATTGGGTTTAGTTATAAAAGTCATCGTTATTTTAGGGGTATCGTTTTATCGGTTCCGTTCTGGAGAACGTGGAGCTACAGTGTCGCACTCTTACGGCGAAGAACCGAACAGTCCACCATTTTCTCCATTCCTCTCTTCGTTACCATCCAGTGGATAAATATTCTTGATCGATTAAAAATTGATATTGTTCTCTTTTATCATATTATATTCCGTTACAAGTGTTTAAGAAAAGAACTGTTCCTATTCAAGGCTTTTTGATTGATCAGTTCTTTATTCAATTATTTTAAAAATTAGCGGTTTAAAAAGAAGGGAAAAAACTCGAATTATCAGACAAGTCGATGCTTTATTTACGTTTAAAAGGTGATCGTACATAGTACAAAGCGTTAAATCTAGGTGACACGTTGATTAGCTGAAAAAGAAAGAGAAAAGAATACATTATTAAGCTGCATAATTTTTCCAAGGTTACAATGTTACAAATAAGTATCGTGGGAAATCTTCAATGTTCGAATTAATGGGAAATAAGAGGACTAAAAAATGAACAAACATATATCATTGGTAGATCACTAGTCAATAATCTACCGTGTACACAATGACAATCTAAAAAGCATAATTAATTAATTAACGGAAGTAAAACAATTCTATAAAATCTACTACTGCTGCACCTTGTTCCTTCCTTACTACTAACATGAAATCATCAATGAACTTCAGATTCTCTAAACAGAGTGTCCTCAAAAATTAAAATTTTCACACTAATCAGCAATCTGTAACAAAATACTGTTGGAACGAGTGTACACACACCAAAACGAGCGAGCTCTCGATGAAGCTGTTTTACAGAGTACCTATGCACTGAGCATAGCCCTACAAATCAGGTTTCAACACAACCTACTGGGCCCTATGGATTCCCCAAAATTCCTATTTAAAGATTAACAAAAGAATAGAAATTACCATTTGGCAACAGAGATAGGTTCGCAAGCGTCCGACGATCTGTCATACGCAAGTCCAGGCAAGCATTGCACTAGCTGCGGCCTGCCATTCCTACAAACCACGACATTGGTGCACTCATTGTTCAGCCTGTGCAGGTCTCCATTTTCGCAGGGCACGGTCGTCAGGCTGGCAGGAACGTTTTGTATCAAATTCCACGGGTTCTGGGTCTGGAGTTCGGGCTGAGGAGATCGAGCCTGTTGCTGCGCAGTGAACAATTCCTCATCATCCTCCTCCTCTTTATCAAGGTCCAATGGCGAGTCCTCGGCTTGTCGCAACCAGGAGTTCTGATAGGAGGGATTAGTGTTGGTTGGGTAGGAGGGATTCGAATTCGTGGGATAGGGATTAGGATTAGAGTTGGTAGGATAGGTGGGGGATTGAGTAGACGAAGTAGCTTGGGCGGTTTGACCTGAAGACGAAGCTGTTGTCGATGTTGGTTTTGGGGTTGCTGCACCCTTGCAGTCCACGTTGTGAGGGTAGTCACACACGTTCACTACCTGTGACAGAGAAAATGCTAGTTTTAGAACATTGTTAAGAAGATTTTCTAAGAGCCAGTTTTTCAAGACTTTAATCTATAGCTTGTGGTAGAGAAATGTAATTTGATTCCTCTTCTTGAACTTATTTGATTATTTAGAAACCAATAAAATACATTTTACATTAGACACTTACATTAGGAATATCAGAAAAACTAAAATTGGTCTACAAAAAATTTCTTTTAGAAATATAATTTAATTGTTACGATGTTGTAATAAGTATAAATGTTATGATTGTGTTTATTCAGATTACGAAGTATCACGGTAGGACCTTTCCAAATTCTGCATTCTCAGATACCTTCGAATGTATAATTTAACTCTAACGAAGTTGAAGAAACTTGATTGTTGCAATTATCGGTAGCGAAGGTTAGCGTAAAGAAATTTTGATTTTAATTCATGAGAGACCTCAGTACACCCGGGTCAATCCACCTGTGTGCTATGAATCCTATGTTTTAGTCATAGCGTGAAGTTAGAGTACTAGAAATAGACGAAAGATAACGTCGAATTTGATTTCAAGAGACAACGGCGGAAGTCGCGGACACGGCCTTTGACCGCGGACGTAAGTAACGTCACGTGTTCGTCCACGATCGCCGGCAGAGATTTCGCGATTTTAAATTCCACAAGTGTTCCGCGGGCAATTTCAGAGTGAGTTTCTTACGTCATTATAGACCAGTCCGCGAGGGCAGCTGAACTTGACGGGCTTTCCGAAAACGCACACGTAGAATTCCGAGCAGTTCGTCGCACTCCTGTACCTGCCGTTCGGATCCGGGCAGAGCGTCGAGCCGTTTGGCAGCGAGGGTTCTGCACAAACAAACCAATTTTTTTTAATTGTCACCGATCTCCAATAATTTCCTTCGTTTTTAACCGTTTGATCATTTTTTTCCTAACTTCAGCATATTTTTCTAAAATATTTTATTTCATATAGAAATTCAGAACAATTTAGTTTCTAGAACATAGAACTTCTTGTTGATATAAATGCCGTTAATTTAATAATCTACAGAATAGTACTATCTGTAACTTCACAAAAATAGAGTTCGTGTTCGTATGGTTTTGTTACTTTCCAATGAAATTCATGAAATTCTGAGCGGGCTAAAATTGATTTCAAAAATTCTTGAAGGTAATAGATCGAATTGCTACATATCTTTTTAAGCTGAAAATGTATTATTACTCTTGTATTATTTGAATTGGGCTAAACAATGCAATTACTCACTCGACGTCGGCTTGGGTCGGTCACTGCAGTTCACATTAGACTCATAGTCGCAGACCAGAGTGACAGCATTGAACAGCAAACCCACGGGGCAGCTTTGCTCGATCACAACACCGTCCCAGCAATTCAGATAATTGGCGCAGTTCTTCGGGCTTGGGAACTGTCCACGCGAAGCCTGGCACCCTGGCGGTGGGTCAGAAGGCGTTATCGGTTTTATGGTCACTATGGGTCCTGGTAGCTCGTTCGAGTCACCGGGGTTAGTCAGACCCGGATAACTTTGTCTTCCGGTTAGTTTCTTGTTCCAGAAATCTGGGTTGTCCACCTTTTGTAGCTCCAACAGGTCCCACACGTTTCCTATAATAAATTATTTGTATCACGACCTACAATACTCCCATGATTTGTCTGGTTTTGTTTGAACAAATAATATGTGTACTTTGGTCTAATCAAAATCATTCCCATTTTAATTAGAAACAATTATTTATTGTCCTTAAAGTAGATTTTATAATGTTGATTAAATATTATCGTTTCTAATGTAGCTTTCTTGTTGAACATTTTTGTTGGGAGACAATATCAATGTCTAATAAAAATTCTTTAAATAATGCCAGTCTTAGAGACAATGTACAAACTCGTTAAATAACAAAACAAAAATAGAAGTAAATTTTCTAAATTCTAGAAGGAATTAACTGTCCTAGGACTATTTCGTGGTGAAGTGGTGTAGTTAAATTTTTATAAACAATAATCGGGAGACACTTTTATTGGCAAGATTTACTAATTCCAATTTTTGGATTCACACATACTTACCTTTATCCTTCACTTTCCACAATAGGAAAGTTTAAATAAAAATTTCTTAATGGAGCATACTAAACCACAATAACCAAGATCAAATAACAATTCCTCAAAGGACCAAGCTAAAATTTAAGGGGCCATGCTAGAATTTTTCACAATTATCAGGATCAAAATAAAAATTCATCGAAGGATTAAGCTGGAGCAAGCCACAAGGATAATATTCAATTAAAAATTCCTCAAAGGACCATGCTAGAATCTTTTTTCAATTGTCAGGATCGAAGTAAAAATTCCTCGAAGGATCAAGTTGAACCTAGCCAAAAGGATAGTATTCAATACAAAATACCTGAAAGAACCATGCTAGAATTTTTTACAATTGTCAGGATCAAAATAAAAATTCCTCGGAGGATCAAACTAAAACAAGCCACACGGATAATATTTCGTTAAACACTCCTCAATGGACCCAGCAAGAATTTTTTAGAATTCTCAGGATCAAAATATAAATTCCTCTGAAGACCAAGCTAGACTTATAGCCACGAGGATAATACTCAACTATAAATTCCTCACAGAACGATGCTAGAATTTTCACAATAATCAGGATCGATATAATAATCCCCCAAAGGACCAAGCCAGACTTGTAACCACAAGGATAATATTCAATTAAAAATTCCTCAAAGGACCATGCTAGAATTTTTTACAATTGTCAGGATCGAAGTAAAAATTCGTCGAAGGATCAAGCTCGACCAAGCCACAAGGATAATATTTCGTTAAACATTCCTCAAAGGACCATGCAAGAATTTTTGATAATTCTTAGGATCAAAATATAAATTCATCGGAGGATCAAGCTGGACAAAGCCACAAGGATAATATTCCGTTAAATATTCCTCAAAGGACCATGCTAGCATTTTTCACAATTATGAGGACCAGAATAAAAATCCCTCGAATGATCAAGCTGAACCAAGCCACAAGGATAATATTCAATTAAAAATTCCTCAAAGGACCATGCTAGAATTTTTCGCAATTATCAGGATCGAAGTAAAAATTCCTCGAAGGACCAAGCTGGGCCTAGTCATAAGGATAGTATTTGATGAAAAATTTTCGAAAGAACCAAGCTGAACGCAGCCACAAGGATAATATTCGATGAAAAATTTCTGCAAGGGCTAAACTAGACCCAGCCACTAGGACTATATTCGATGAACAATTTCTGAAAGGAGCTACAACGCCTACACCAAACGAAAAAATTCTGGAAGGACTCACCAGGATGCTGTCCTCGATGTCCGATCTGCCTCCCCTGGACGTCGTAGTCCGTGGCCGGTGTGGTGGACCGTCTGGCAGCGTCTCCCGTGGCTAGCGCGAGGGTCAGGAGTATCAAGATGAACTTCATGATGATCTACGATCGTGGTACAGATGACGTTCCTAGTGCACCGTTCCCTCTCGGCCGAAGATTGAACGTTGAACTCGCGAGGACCACGAGAACGAGACCGAATCACACAACAACGACGACAGAGGACGATGACTGGGTGAATCCTTGTCCGATGTCTTGATGCTGGATGGTCTGGACCTGGAGGCTCGGGAGCTTACATAGGGCAATCCCCACCATCCAGACCCTCGTAGGGAGTAGCTGTTCTCGCAGGACCCCAATTACACGGGCGCAGGATCCTGCGGCGCTCAGGAAGTGTACGTTTCTGCACCGTGCTCTTCTTGTCTTCCTTTATCCATCCCCTCCATCCTTTGGTAACCTGGGGGAGTACGAGCAGAGGAGCAAGACCAAGAGAACAAGGACAATTCGGCGCGGGACGCGGGACGAGATTATGCTCGCTTATTGGAGGACATTTCGAATGACCGGTCACCAACGCGCACCTAATCCGCCGATGATTAGTCACCTCCAACCGGGACGAAACGCGAGTAAAGGTGGTGGCATGTCAAGGTCCAGATACAGAATCGATGTGCTCGGATATCGCAGATTTTTCGAGGATTATTCGGTAACGGTATAGCGCTGACGATGAACTGTCTTCGAGAGGTTCACGGTCGCACGTGTCCTTATGCAACACGGGACCAGGCTGTGCGCAGCCGATGCTTGCTCTTTATGGATAGAAGATCCTAGCTTCCGTTTCTTGAAAGATCATGCGATGTCTGTTCGTTTTCTGTCGATTGGTTCGTGAGGTGGCCTTAGTTTATTGTAAAAAATGAGACTTGGAACAGTTCTGTTGGGCTTTCACTTGCAAGAAATGATCCCGAACCCAGAAATTCAAAAAATTATGAAATATAAATATATGTAAAAATATATATAATAAATTATAAACATATTAAGGTATGTATTACGGTATTATTTTTGCTGAGCAAGTTCGCTTTAAGGGGATGAAGTCGACCTGCGCCGGTGCGAGACTGGTTAGGCGCGTTCCCCGCAACCCGGCGGACCAGCGTTACAATTTACATCAAATGTCGATGATTAAAGAAAAATTATGTAATAATACTCAACCGTCCTATATATATAATAATAATTTTTCTTTTTGTCCGCACAATTTTTGAACTTGACCCCGCAAAGGTTTACGCCGACCTTTGTCCTCAAATCGACCCTTGAAAAGTATTTTTCGGTTTTGCATTGTAACATAATTTCCATACTTTTAGGCATGAAGCCCGCAATAATGGCGCTACATAATATTATCCCGATCATCCTCCATTTACATATTGCCATGAAAAGTAAAAAATGGTCTGTGAATTTTTATGTAAATGCAGATTTCTATGAATCATGATTTTTCCCGTGATATCAAGAATATTAATTGTGTTAATATAACACGTTGACCTCTACTAGACGCGTAAGGGTCATTGAAATCCGTGAGGCTGCTCCGAATTTAGAAATGATACGTGTCAAATATTTTAAATTTCAGTCAAATCATTTATCAATCTGCATATCGTAGAGGCACAACGGCCGAAAATTCAATTACAGAAGGTCATCGTTGAAATTTCGGCAAGAATTCAGCGAAAAATTCGCGATCCAGGAAGGATCAGGATTCCTTCGTGCCACGTAATTCAAGGAATCGTTGGTCCCGCGAGATTCAAAGCAGGAATGCGAAGGTAGATGCACTCTGGAGTGGGTTTCTTTCACAGGACTCTCATTACCGAAATTCAAGTTGATACGGGAGGTAGGGAGACCTGGTCCTTGAAAGTCTAAGTTCCCGATTCGTCCCCCGCCCACCCCCTCCCTTTTTCAGCCCTCTTGTTCGAGCGGGGAGGGGAGCATTGCGTGAATTTTATTCGAATGTTACGGTACTGGTTAGGTTGCCGAGTCCGGAGCTGCGAGGATCATCGACTTTTTTATTATCCGGCAATAAGGAAGAGGTGATCCTTGGGACGCTGGTCGCCGCGAGGGAACGAGAAAGAAAGGCTGCGAGCAAATTCTCGTAATCCTGAAATCCTGATATCCGGACTCCATAGGCCCCCATGGGTCCCTCGACTGTTTTTGGCAAGAATATCCGCGTACGGACGTGAGTCACGCGTGGCCCCACTCACGGTTTTTCCATCCGTGAGACCATTTGCGTTTCGGGACGATACAGTTCAATGAGCTCTGCTTTGTGATTTTGGCGATGATTGCTGTGAGTCGGGTTGCTACCCACCTGTTTGTGCTACTTAAATATTTCTCAGCGAGTCTTTTTACGAATTTGAATTTTTCCGTGGTATTGCGTGACTATGTGGTTATTTATTTTTATTATCCTTATTTCGTACTTATCATTTACAGTGAGTGTAAAAAGTATTCGTACACCTCTTATAGTTCTAGAAAACCATATATTTCTTTATGTAGTTGTACATTCTTTTATAAAACGAAAACACAATTACGACTATTATATGTTTCAACTACAAAATGTGACATGAATAAACTAACGAAAAGTTAACGTTAACGAGATATATTAAAAACAGCCTCAAATCTCTCAAAATTAGCACACAAAAAGTATTCGTACACGTAACAAATTTAGCAATAAACGTGTTATAATTTCCGAAAATAAATTAAATTAATATTTCGTTGGATAGCCTTTCGACTGTATAATTGCGTCCAGCCTTTGTGGCATTGAATCCACTAAATTGGATGTGATTTCGTGTATAATATTGCATCATTCCTCTTGAAAAGCAAGTTTTGATTGTTCTTTACTTAAAATATGCAGGGATCGGATTTTTTTATCAAGCAGATCCCATAAATTTTCGATCGGATTAATATCCGGTGATTGCGGAGGTGTTTTCAAATATTGTGGTGTGTTATACAGCAATCACTCTCTTGTGTTTCGTGCTGTATGTTTGGGGACATTGTCTTGAGTGAAGATAAAGTTGTATTTTAGACCCATTTTTTTGTGCACTGCTTACAATATGGGTTTTTAATATGTTTAGGTATATTTTGTGGTCCATGATTCCCTCGATGAAGTGTAATGACCCCACTCCAGCAGCACTCATACAACCCCAAACCGTGACCGAACCTCCGCCGTGTTTTACTGTGGGACGTAGATTTTCTTTTTGTAGCTCTGTATTTTTCTTCCTCCAGACCGTACACTTGCCATCAGAGCCAAAAACATTAAATTTACTTTCGTCAGTAAATATGACTCTTCGCCAAAACTCGATAGGCTTATTAATATTATCTTTCGCGAAATCAAGTCTCTTCTTTCTATTTGCGGCATTTACGAAATACTTCTTGCGAGCAACTCGGCCGTGATATTCATTATTTTGTAAACAATTACGAATAGTGCTGGCACATACACTTACTCCAGCGTTGTTTGCAAGCTCAGCAGCAATCTTAGGGGCACTAATTTTAGGATTTTTTAAAATTTTTCGCACTATAAAACGTTCATCGTGTTAACTAAGTTTTCGAGGTCGACCAGATTTCGCTTTATTTTTATGGGTTTTTCGTTAACCATATCGATTTATAATTCCTTGTATAGTGCTAAGTGGACTATTAATTGTTTTTGCTATTTTTCGCAATGATTTGCACTGATTATGCAGTTGTATAATAATTTTTCTTTCAGACTCACTTGTTTCCTTCCCTTTACGACCCATTTTACCAAATGTTACAAAAATTCACTAGTTTTGCAGAAGGTTGCCACTAGACTGTGCATCAAAGACTCTGTCTGATTATTTTTCGAGTCCCGCTAAACCATAATATAAACTATCGGACGCCTTTCAAGTGCATTCAAGTACCTGTACGAATACTTTTTGCGCGCCAATTTAGAGACACTTCTCGTACTTTTCAATTTTTCTCGTTAACGTTAAACTTTTCAAGTATATTTATATGACAATATGTAGTTAAAATATATAACAATTACAATTATGTTTCGTTTTATAAACATGTGTGCAATTACATAGAGAAATACATGGTTTTTTAAGCCTACAAGAGGTGTGCGAATACTTTTTACACTCACTGTAGGTGTTGTGGAACATTTGTTAAATGAGAAATAGTAGTCATACACGACGATTATTATTTGAAACTGCACTTACAAATTTTGAATCTGTGATTTAATAATTGGAGGATACAGGAAATTTTGCAAAGAATTTCATAGTGCTCTGTCTGTAATAAAAGAGATAACGAAATTATAGAAAATTGTTGGGAATTGTAGAAGTTCTAGCAGAGTCGTTCCACGGTTAGTAAAATGGCCGGGGAGATCTGCGAGCGCTGTCGTGCAGAGATAAAATGTGAAACACTGTACGTACTCGTGACAAGAATTCCCTGGTTGTTAGTCTCGTTTAAGGGTACGTTACATGCCTGTGCGAGTCCCGCTCTCGGAGGTACATCTACAAAACATTATTAACGACGGAGCAAGAAAATGATGAAAGTAAATACAAATACAATTACTTGTAGTATCAGATAGGACCCACCTGATGGGATATACACTGCAGATAAATAATATTTTAAATAGGTAGATGCAACAGGGAAGGTACTTTTGTTTAAATATTCCAAAGCATTAAATGAAACATTTTAATCTCATCTGTTTACTAGATCAGTAAACTTTACTACGCTACTAAAAATTTATTTACTTGTCAAGTCAAACAGAAACGTTTCAAAATAAAACTATTTTTAATGCTTTCTAAACAAAACACTGTTTTCACAGTTATTTGTACTGTTGTTACAACAAATATATTGTATTCTCAAAGTTACGCTTATAACGCATATTATTTAAAATAAAGTAGACCATTTATTTTTAGTCGTATATTAACAATACTTCATCCAATGTCCTTAGCAATTTTAGGAAAAGGAAGAAATGCAATTGTAAACATTTTTTAGAGCGAACAGGACGTTTTATTTTTAAAGTAACATTCCTATGAAACATGCACACGTTTGTGAAAATTTCATGTGAAAACTTTGAAACATAAATTTAAGAAAAGTAAGATAACTATGAATTAAAATCAGTTTCGTCGATTGAGGCTTCTAATCAACAAGGTACAGCTAAAATGTCTTCAAAACACAAAAATCCACGGTCTACAAACAATATTATTATGTCTAATAAAATGGACTCTTCGCTTCTAATTACTTGGCATGAAATCACAGCTAGTACCGCTAGGAAAGAAATTCTTTTCGCAGGATAATGGTATGTTGCCTCGACTCTATGTTTGTTTTATTCAGCTCGCGTCCTATTTGGTCCTTCCCACGTCGTCTCGAAGCCGGGGCCTCGTGGCCGCGCGCTCATATTTCTCTCTCTCCTCCTTATTTTTCGATTTCTTTCGGTTCGGAGGCCACGGGTACAGCTTCGTCCCGATTATCCAGCCTCATCTCTAGGTCTGCCTTGCCGGGCTAAAGGGACTTTTAAGAGGAAACTTGGCCGCGAACAAGAGCAACAGAAAGGACAACGAAGGAGAAAGAAACAGCGTGGCCCGCAGAAGAGGGACTGCTCCCCGGGCCGCAAAATGAAAACGATTGGACAGATTAATCGTGCCGTCGGATAAGTGATTTAACACTGTAAGCGTCCCGGGTACATGTCAGATTAGACCCTGGTGTCAGTTCGAATATTTTTGACCATGATCCTCACTCGAAACACTCGCCGCCGATTTTGAAGCTATATGCTACGAAAACTATCCCTCGAACAGGGTGGCCTGGAAAGAGGGGAACTATAAGTATACAGAGTGCCCCAAAAATTTTGCATGATAATTATTAATTATTAATTATACTAATTCTTCGAAGACGAGGTTTCTTTTTAAAGAAGCCAGTGTAAGTGAGACAAATTTCACATTCGCAGAAAAATAGAATCAACGTCGATAAATAATTTTTTAAAGCGGATTTGTAAAGGTCTCGCGTGCATTGTTGCCTGGAATTGCAACGAGCAATTGATTCGTCTGCAAAAATCCCCGATAGTGAATCTCGCATAACCAAGAAAACGATCTTTACCGGCGTGCTTTGAAGTCGTGGAACGACTCCAGAAGTGTAGGTACAACGGTGGAATCGGAAATTCGGCTCACGGACGCCTACTGTGTCCCAGGACCATAATATTTTTCCCCGTACACGGTGGAGGTACGATCAGTGCCGCCGGTTGAGGGGAGGGAGCACGAATCGAGGGGAAAAAAGTTACCCTCTCTTCCGGCGCCGGAGTATGCGCGACAGAGGCGTAACGCGTCACGTGACGCGTGGGGGAATAGCGCCGTAGAAGGGGAAGTTAGAGTGGGGGAACGAGTCTTGATTCGGTGACACTGGCGTGCAATTACAAGCGTAAACGAAACTGACTTGCCGCGAACCTGTTTAAACCCGATTCGAAGTAATCTACAACCCTGTTGCAGGTGTAAATCATTTAATCGCGTATATGTTGTGCGCTTTTACTGCCTGCACTTCCACTGTGGACCGTTTGTAGTAAATTAGTTGCACAGAGTAAGAAAACATTAAGCAACTTGCTAATAGCATTTCATTAACTAGAATAGTTCATTTACTATCTAACTGCATTGCATTATTTTTTATTTGCTAACTAATATTTTTAATAATAACTGTAAAATTTATATAGTTACTAATTATTTGATTGGGCGCAAGTTTATTGGATAAATGAAATTGAATTTAATCAAATGTCTTCTAAATAAGAACATCTTCTTCGGAGAACTATATTACGAATCAAACTCTTGAACGCGGAGAAAAATTAACAATTCATTGTTCATTATTAACCCTTGTTGATTGATGTATAAGTTCGTTATGCAAAATAAAAGTATATTAACTATTTCAGCTGGGAATCCTTCGAGCTAAGAATAAATAAAAGCAATTTATTTGCGCTAGTGGTCGATAAAAGGAAGAATAATTAGAGGTTGCTGAGGTCCAGGCTTCCGTACGATTAATTTCGGTGGCTGATCAGAAAAAGCGGCCAGCTAGTAATTATACTGGACTATAAATTCGACGTGACTTAACGATATCCACCACTCGGAGCCAAACAGGATGGCGGTATCTCTCGAGGACGCATACTTAAGCGCACAGTGGTGCAGGTATCCTCTCCGAGAGTCCTTCCAAAGAAGGATGTCGTGATCATTTCATTTCCCGTGACGCGTTTGGAAGCGTACTAACGACAAGAAGCAAAAACCGCTCGTTCGTCTCGGCCCTGGGAACTTATTATCGCGTTTAGGGCCTTTTTCTGCACTCGACCTTTTCGTCGTGATTGCTCGTCGAAGCGAGAAGGCAGGAAACAATACTACACATTACAAGGTCTCCTTCGAACATACATTTCTACATGCCATTTTTCAGAAATTCAAGAACAAAGCGAAATTGGACATACAAAAAAATTTAATGATTTTTTGAACATTTTTACAAGTACACAAAGATGAAGAAATATAATAGTAATTAATATTTGTGTTGGTGAAGCTTTGCAAGGTTAATGGGAATTATTGCAATACAGTTCCCGTGCTTTGTGCACTTTTCACTTTTACTGGAACGCGAATCAAATTAATTAGAAAAATTGAAAAAATTCCGAGCACTCGAATAATTGTTAGCACACATTTTCCCCATAGAAATTCGCCGTAAGAAACTCACGGTATGAATAAAGATGCGGAAGAAACCCAATTAAGCGTGCTCGTCACGTGTCATAATTAGTCGGTTATTAAAGAACATTTATTTTTCTCGTGCCGGAAAATTCCTCTGATCGATAGGAGAAGTAGAACAGGTATAGTCAGACTACTTTTACCGGTTATGGCATGCCTGTGCTTTACGCTGCCATCGAAATGCGATGCAAATGATTTTTCCCCTACTATGTAATCGGTGTCCGGTACGACAGAACTTTAAGAGAAAGTGAAATTACAGTTTTCCTCGTCGAACTTACGTGAAAACTTGAATCGCGTAGGCGTAGGTTGTTGAACCGAGCATTAAAATTAGAAACTGACGAACAGTATGCTTGCTAATCCAGAAAGGAAGTTATTGTGTCGAATTAATTACAATTTTTAGTAGTCGCAGCAATTTGTGTGTTTGGAATTATATTTTTCGTTGTTCCATTCTGATTATCTAGGATTATTTAATCCTTATTGTTCAATTCATTATTAACTTTAATTGTTGCTTCTTAGGATTATTTTACCCCCATTCTCGAATTTATGATTTACTCCTGAACCACAAAAATCAATGAAAATCTTCATTGTCAATTATCGTGTAATTTTCAAAGCGTACTTACAATATTTACAACAATATAATTAATTTTAACGACCCACGGATCTTGCTGTCCGGACAAACCTTCGAATAACAAATATTCATTCAAATATCCAAACGATATTACAATAGATATTTTTATTTTTTATTATGACTAGACTGCCGATCTTTATACAAAATAAAAATGTTCTACATTGATTATAGGTAGCAACAATAACATACCAATATTCTTAGATTTTTCTAATGTATTATTGTTTTATATTTCACTTTGAAAATTTCTCGAAAAATGCATTAAAATCCGCAATCTAATCATAACCAAGAATCAATCCATAGATGGCGGGGGATGGGTCCACACAGACCCAGAGAGTAAAAGTCGTCATTATTGTTCAGTTTTAGTTTGAAGATGGTCCGCTATCTGAAGGTAAAAAGCACCGGAATACCAACTGAAAACGCAATGAATGATCCGTTCGGTTTGCGAAACGCACTTTCGGCAGCAATTACCGAAAATACTGAGTCACCTGCAGCGATTGCGCTGAGTGCTGCTATCACCTCTCGCAATTCATCCTCCTCCTGCGACGATGCACCATCGAAACCCCGAAAAACCGAGAAAAACAACAACAACGGTGGGTGTCCACCTATTTCATTCTCCCTTCGACCTACGCTTTTACAAGGACCTCTCTCCGAAGAATTTCAACGAGCATTACAGTATCCGGCCGCGGGTCCTGCATTTTCATCGTTCTCGGGCTCACGGTTTAGTCCATTATAAAGGGACAAAATGTCAGACAGCTAGTCTCTCTCGAAAGGGCATCGACATTAATTCCTCCGAAGGCGTCGCGTCGTCCTTCTGCGTGAATAACGGCTCACTGCCAAATTCAATGGGCTCCCCGAGCGGAATTTACATTGAAAACGGGCGTCGGACGCTGAAAATACAATCAATATAAATAACGCGGACGCTAAAAATAAATTTAGACGGATTTATTCGCGCCCGAACTGCAGCCCGAAACAGATCCGCCATTTTTCTTTTGCGGAGACCCGACGTGGTAGCGAGTTTTCGCTCGTTCCGAGCGTGCAACAATCGAGCCACCTTACGGGTTGTTTAAACCCTTCTCTGAAGCCTCGTAAACCTTCTGCGAATTTTTTTCGCGGTCTCAGGCTCGCGGAAGAATGCTGTTGTTGCTGTTGGCTACCGCCTTTTGCTGTCGGACTCCTTTGTGCGATGCGCGACGGTGCGGCGCTTATGGTTGCTCGAGGAAATTGTTGGACCATCTAAAAATCGGTACGGAAGAAAGTCGAACATTAGATAGTTGCAATTTTTAACAGTGACGTTACACAAACGCAACTTTTTTCCTAAATAAGCACTCGTTGATCAAAGAATTCTGTCGATGAATTAGAAGCTCCTTGATTGTATTATGTTTATTTAAAAATTAATTTTTCCAAATGGGTCGATGAAAATGTTGCGTGCATTTGCTGAAATTTCTGCAATCTAACCCAACCCGCCTTACTCACCCACAGCTCGCAACGGACAACTCGAATATCCTTGAAGGGGAAAGTAAGAAGAAAAAAATGCAGTAACAATTTATCCGGTCTTGTTGTTCCCCTGGCAAGTGAGCGGATCTGTCAGTTGATCGTGTGCGGGGTTTCGGAAAATAAAAGGCAACCCCTTGTTAACAGCTTATTCGCGAGAGGGATTACAAGGTGGGACGCGTGCAAAATTACCGAGAAACACTTCAATTCCGAGAAGACAAACTCTCCCTCTACAGGAGAGCTACATTCCGGAGGTTGCGCGTTGCGGTTTCGCCCAGGATCTACGCGCCGCGCCAGGGAGGATCGAGAGAGGATCCAGACAGGATTTCTTTGCTGCGGAACGCTCTGCACACGTTTCCTCTACTCCGCTGCGATTACCTGTGCACGCTTCGATCGCGTCCACGCCTTCCAAGGTTTTCTTACTATCGTCACGCGCCTCTGTACCGTTACCGCGTACGTATTACGCAATGCGTTCCCCGATGCGTTTGCAATGAACAGTGCAGCCCGCTCTGGGCGCTCTAAGGGTAGCTGAATGGCAGAGAATTTCTCCCAACTTTGGAAATTTTGGTTTCTTGGGAAACTCTTTTTCCCTTCTGGAAAAGTTGATTCTCTACTTTTGAAAAAAAAAACCAACGATTTCTGTAAGGTAAATTTTCTGTTATTATCCTACAGAATCGTTAGGATGATAAATTAAATGCTGTTCTAGTTAATATCATTTATTCACAAGCTGTGGAGAAACAAGTATAAATATGCAAATAATTTTGATAACGAAAATGTCTTTATTTTGTGGACAATAATTTTACACATTTGTACCAAGACCAAAATAAATAATTGCAGTAAACAATTTCCAAGCTGTTGAAACACTGTCAGAAATAGCATCGTCTTGATTGGACCCCGCGAGTGTGTTAATAAAAGTATGTAAATGCAACAGATAGTCGAGGTCCAATTGTGCGAACGAAAGAAGGAAGGATACAATTCCTGCGAGTATCCGTTCGAAACGTTTAGGAACACCAGGCTCGAAACGAGTCCTGCGATCAGCATGTACCATGGTCACCATGACCACGGGGCCCCGGGATTTCCCATGGATCGGTTACACGACCTAATGAAACGAAACGCGTTTTTTGGGCGTCGAGAGCGAGAGTCGGAGAGAGACAGGACAACAGATAAAAACAATTAAAAAGTGAGCGAAAGGACCAACGGGATGAGAGGATGCCGCAGGAGGGTCCGGCCACGGAGAAAAATAAAAGATAACAGCAGAAAATAAGAGGAGAGAAGAAGTGGTGGACTCGAACTCGTCAAGGACCAGAGGTCCTTGCTCTCCGGGTCATAGCTGCCCGCAGACTCACAACACTTTCTGCACATCAGACCGCCTCGGGTGGCTCCTCTTGGGTTTCTTCTATTTCTAACGACTGCGTTGTGCTGTCTGTGGGGCCCCGTGATGCACCGCGAACCTTCGAGGACGTCATGATCGAAATTCAGCCCGAGGACATTTCGATCCTATTTTTTAATTTAATCTTTTCCTCGGGGATAAATTCTTCTTTGCTGTCGGATGGTGAAAATGGTACGACTTTATACGACGAATAAAAAAGTGTTGCGTACAGAAGAAAATTTTGCAATGATTATAGGCACAAATACATTTATGAATTTTGTTATTGAATAGTATGCAAAATTGTATTGTAAAAATGGAATATTGTTTTTATTTGCAATGTATTTGTGTGTAGGAAAGATCTTATTGTTAACTAGAAGATTCAATAAATTGATCATAGAATAAGTTAACTATTCGATAAATTAAAGACAGAGCAAGTTAATGATCCGATGAATTATAAATTTTAATAGAGAAGCGGGCAGACTATTTCAGCTGTTTAAACCGTGCCTTTCACGTCGCAAAAAATCCAGTAATGGATGTCTGATGTTTCAATTCAGGTAAATTGAAATGCCATCCTAATACGGAGGCGCCTTTAGGTTCTCCGTCTCTCGGCCGTCCGACCGAGATAGCAGGGTGTTGATACATTAATCGCTCAACTGGTACAGAAGTGTGTAATGAAGTCGCCGATAAAGATTTGCCACTGCACTGGCCGGGGATGGTGTCACGACCATGCCTCATTCTCAATTCATTCGAATCCTGAACCTTCATTCATTTCATTAGCATCTTCTGAAATTGCACAAATTAATTTTAACCACCGAGACCAATTTCTGTGAGCTTCTGAAATCCTACAGCACGATATATATATATATATTATTAACCATTTTTCCTACTCAACTTGATTTGTATTTTTTGTATTTAACATTAAAAATTACTTTTTTTCTAGTACCTTTAAAAGTTGCCACTAAATTGCACTAAAAGAAAAATCTTGTATTTTTGCATTACCTTTACAAATTGAAGGGTCTCATTTGTCCAGATCTTGCCCGATTAATATTTTAATATCACAGAACACTAAATGAAAAATCTTGAGCCATTTATTTCGCTTACAGTGTTAATTAAATAGAACGTTCCCGTAAATGTAATGCTATCATATAACAATGGTAGAAATATTTAAAGTATTTTAAATATACATTTTATGAATGTACTTTCTACATCACAGCTCCAACAAACGTGCAGATCGTTCACGCGCTAGAAATCACGCAAATGTTTCCGCGATAATTGCCCTTTTTGCTAATGCGTGTGACTTAATGGTAAACTTAATGATCATCAGAACTGGATCACGGGAGTACATGGTAATTTTTCGCAGACCAACGCGTTCGTGACTTGTACGAACAATTTTTATTAAACAGTCTTTCTATCCTTCGAATTCGTGTGGAGCAATAGAAATCTTAGAAAATGATATACCTATTGCCTTTCATCTGCGATTCAGTCGATTCAGAAGAAGAAAAAGTTTCGCGAGAATCGTTTCTGCGAGAGCTGCGACCAGTTTTGCGCCGGTGCTCGACGGTTGCCTGTCTCCCAGGCGCGCGGAATTTTATTTTTACTCGTAGACACGCCAAAAATGATTTTCGGTGTGTAAATTTTATTTTACCACCGACTACCACCGTTGATTAGTAAAATTGTAATTTATTATTGGAATACTCTGCAATATTCTGCCCTTTTGGAAATGTTCGACTGTTCAATGGATTTTGATACTTACAATTTAATATAAATATTGCAGGCTGACTCAAAAGCCGCTAGACCATATTTTGTTTCAATAATTTCGTTAATTTAATAATACAAAGACGCATATAAAAATCACTACAGTCAAAAGTAACAATTAAACCGCAAATAAAATTTTGCAAATATTTAACTTAAAACGAAACACAAGCCCCATCGACTTTCTGAACTATTTGCCCTAAAATTTGTTCATAAATCCACAATTTCATAGTTAGCGATCCACATGCCAAGTGACTTTACGAAAAATGTAGTACACGCGAAAGCACTGGATTAACCCTCTGAGTATTTTCCTTCTATACATTTTTTTTTTCATGTTATACATTCTACAATCTCGCAATTTACTCGTACAATACTGAAGTGTTTAGTAATTTATTAAATATAATCATATGTAATGATGTAAAAACTATTTTGAATAATGATACAGCAATTTATAATGGCGCCTTACTATCGCTATTCGAGTGCTATGGGTTAAAAAGTGTCAATGACTATTTCCGATAAGATCGCCAAGGCCACCGTGCAAGACGACCACCTTCAATCGACGGATTTTGCATAAATTAAAAATAAAAAAATGAAATCGAAGGAAGATGATTTCGTAAGGAGTCGAACATGCACTTCCCGGAAGGAGGAATGGCTTTCAGACGCGGAGTTCAACAAAGATTTTCACCTTGTCGCCCGCCTTGTGCAAGAAAAGAGAAGGAACCTTGTTACCCAGACGAAGATTTATCACGATGCTCGGTGAGAATGGTCACAAGAGGAAACGAGACGCATAAGAATGAAAACAATGGCCGCCTGGTTTCGAAAGTCTCTCGCGACTAAACACCGACGATCCCTTCGATTTTACCCTCGTTCTGCCAGCTGACAGATAATTGTTCAACTCTTTCGTTCGCCGACAAACGAGCTGAATCGATCCTGACGAGGCCTGCTCTCTGCGAATTCAGTCATCTTTCATTCGCTTCTGCGAATCTTCCAGCTAACTCCCTTGTCGGACTGTAACGAAATAAAAAAAAAAATACTTCGAGGCAGCATTATGCTGCAATATGCATAATTTCTAATTTTCTTCAATACACTTGCTAGACTGTATATTTATGTAGAGGCTAATGTACACACTGAAAACGCTTAAAATCGTACAACTTTAAACACACATAATTTTCGAACCAGTGAATTCCCAACATTAAAACTTGGATTTTCGGCATTTTCTTGTGAAAATCTGCAGGATTACATAAAAAAGAGTTAAAAATTTCTGATTTCCTAAAGTAAAGTTTAACTCTCATGGTATTTCTTACAATATTATGCTTGTTACGTTAACGTATAAGGTTCACTTATAAAATACTTTTAAAATGAAGAACTAAGCATTTCTAAATTTTATTAGAACATTTAATAACTTTTAATGAAATCAGAAGAAAATGTTTAAAAACACGTAATAAAATTTCATTGAGATCTGAGATTAGTTTTTTATTGAGATAGTAAAAAAGATATATTATAAGTATAATTATTCACTGTTCGACATTGTTACAAAACAGTGAATTGCATTGCGATCGAAGGTCGTTAAGGTAGATTTCTGTCTAGAACGGTAAATGAATTTTCTTATCGCAGCAAAACCCGTTACTAGAAGCTTACAGAAGCATGAATTTTGCACCAAAACCTACTGATCGCTTTCAATCCACCGGTTTCCCATTTAAAGGCACAGGTTGTGCAACTAAGTGGCTCGTAAAAGACACTTGCACCGTTTAGTATTATTATTAATTCCACGGGGTGGAATAATAGAGCGGTTTCTCCTTCCTCTCGGCGTGCTGTCCCTACTCTTCCGTTCCTTTCACTCGCTTCCAAACGGACCTGTGAGAATTTTGCAAAACTTGCAAACAATGCCCTCCGCATTATGTATTTCTGCAACTTGGCGAGCTTCGCTGAACAGTGGAAAGCATAATTTAACGTCCAAATTGGTCGACACTTTCGCTGATTTTGCAGTCCGAAATTCATCGACCATAATTGATAGTGATTAACCAACGATGACTCGGAATTTAGAATGATTTGTCAACTGCTTAGAAAGCGACCATACAGCTTGCTTCATAACACGTGACCGTTAATCGATAATTACTTAAAATGCAACGCTATAGTGGGGAAATTCGTTTCTTCTGTAGAAACAAACTCTAGGATTTACATTTGCAAAAAGAAAAAAAAACGACACGGACTGTTTAATAGAAAATTGTGCGTAATACTTTACGACTGCTTTCATTTTAATGGGGCTCGCGGCGAACCATTTCCGTTTCGATTCCACGCACTATGGAACAGCCTGTACGAGTATGCGTCGAAAGATCGCAATGTTTAGCATGCGTTTGGCACTTTTGCTGCTGCTAAAGGAGAAGAAATTTTTGCGACCAAGGTTATGATTAAACGAAGGTAACGCGATCCACGGAAACTGAAATCTTGGATCATAATTGAGCGCGTACAAGAAAATACCGTCTACCGACAACGAAAAACTGGTCCAACTTAAACATTAATGTAACACGGAAACTAGGTTATAATTTACGAGAAAGCAATTACAATCTTTAATAACTTCTCGTGTAGAAAACTTCACCGGATAATGTCCAAGTCCAGCGAAGTCGCTTTTTAGACAGATTTACGTTTAAAGAAACGACAAGTGTCTTTTCTTTATCACTTTTGCGCAGATTGCATAATCAGTTTCGACATGATTGCGGTTAAAGAAGATTAAAAATCCGCGGTCGCAGATCGTTCCGCAGTTTGTGCGATGTGAACGCGCTCCAATTTTAAATTAATAGTGCAATCGTAAAGAAATGCATTCCGATTATAATTTATAGAAAGCATACGAAGTTACCAAATATACTATTTCGATTCTCTGTTCAGTTTCAAACAGTGTAGTAGCTGTAAATAAATTTTTACAGTAAGAAATTAAAGATTTATTCCACTCTGTAAAATTATTGTTTTAAGTTCAGAAGAAAATTCGACAAGATTGTTAGAAGCCTGACAAAGCAAAATATTTTCTATTAGTTCAGTGGAAAACAATTTTTATTTCTGACGAGATAACATAGAATAGGCTCAACAAATTGTCATTCGCATAAAGACGTACCGATTAGGAGAAAATTCTATGCTCGCGCATCTCCGGCGCGTTTAGCGCGGACAATGAGCTGGTATTCGCCGTATCGGAGTGATCTTCGATCCAATATCTCGAAGATTTGACGTTATGCAAGATTAACAGCGATCGCATCTCGCCGGCTAACGACGCAGACCGTTTTTCATTATTTCGAAACGGCCTCAGGGGCGTTCGTATCATTTTCTCGATACGAAGCCGAGATTAGGCTCGCTGGGATCGTTAGAGCGAGATCGGCGAGATCTTTCGAGTGATCCTCGGCTAATACTCGGCCAGATGATTTGAATAAGCATGGCTGTCTCTCTTGACCAAGTCAGCTGAGTCCGATCTTGTTAGAAACGCCGTCGCGAAAGAAGGTCTTCACGGTTTCTTTCACCGGTACGAGCCGCTTCACGCGATAACTCGGTGAAAATAGTGGTGAAACACGCTCTTGATTACCAGATGAAATCCACGATCTTTTTCTTCGTGTTTTTCGAACAGCGACGACGTCACGATCCGCCCGCTCCAATGGTGGAAAAATTGACGTGACAGGGAAGAAATTAAAAGTGTTTCTATCAAACGTGTTTATTACTCGCTGCAGGACTTATGGTACATATATTCAACTCCATTTTTACCATTGCCATGCTTATCGGACATTTTTAAAAAGATATTCGAGCCCACACTCATTTTTCCACACGAAATTCGCGAGTCGACTATGGGGCTTTGAGGAAAATAAACATTTTCCGCGGCGATTGCAAACAATTATTGTAGACGAAGGAAGTTCGGTAAAAAAAGTCTTTTTTCTCTAATTCCTATCATAATATTAATCATAGACGCGGCTTCGACAGGAAGTGCCGGCAATTTGGTTCACTCGTCGCGCGACAATATGGCCTCCACGAAACTTCACATCTTTGTAGTTTAATTTGTCGCTTACCATCTCATACAAATTTTGTGCATGAAATATAAAAATTATTGATTACTTACATTACAATTCCGTACAATTTTGTCCCCGAAAAAATTTTGTCTACGTTAAGAAAATTTGAAAAAGATGCGGAACAAAGGATACTGTGTCTTCTACGGATTTGTTTCTCGCGAGTCGCGTTTTATTCGCCTGAATCGGTGAACTGGGGGAGAACATGGCGGAGCAAACATAATGGAAAAGAGATCCCGGGAGATGACATAGAAAGCAGGAAGGATTTCTGCATACTATGCCCATAAAAGGGAAAGAAAACGGGAGTGAAACACGATCGCGAGCGATGATAGAGTCAACGCAATTTGCTCCCGGCGCGGCGCGGCACGTCGTCGTCGTTACGAAGTATCCGAGCGTGAACTATCGCGCGATAAATTCAATTACCCCGTTGTTAAATCATGCACAATGGAATCGGAACGACGGATCTGCCGTTTCTGTTTTGATTGGGATTGACGGGCATGAACTAATTACGGGTAATTGAACTGTGCGGGAGAATTAACATCTCCGATGGTCGATCAATCTGAAATTGAAACCGTTATACTTTGCAATCAATCACTCTTATGGACATATTGTTCTGTGACATGTCAGTAAGAATTTACAAACAAATTTTAATTAAACCTTCGTGTAGGTACACGAATTAATTTAATCTGAAAAAGGCCTTTCCTTTTAATTGCAACTTCTCTTTGCATACGTACATAAATTAATTTGAAGTATTGTATATTTTCTATTTAAGAAATATTTTCTATTTTCTATTTCTATTTAAGTTAAAAACTCGATTTTGCGCAGAATTAAATGTCAATTGAACAGAGCATTAAGAAAACAGTTAAATAAAATTGATTTTTCAATGCCCAATGCAATGCAAATTTAAATAGTCCAATTGTCATGAATAAATTGTAGTGGTCTTCGAGTAATAAACTATTATTTCCAACAAGAATTATTACAATTATTATGCAAGTACCATTTTCAAGTTATTATACGATTTCTAATATTGCTTGTCTTTTATTGTTCCTAGTAATTATTTTTATAGACAGTAAATATTTCCTCGCTAAATAAAAACATTAACAGGAAAATGCTGCACGACCGATAAATTAGAATCCTTAAGACTTCCAACATGGATTAATTAAAGTTCATTCAGGTGATGTAGACGCGACGTAATCGTAAAAGATAATTAATTTTCTACAATGTAACATTATCGTAGTAAGAATCGAACCTCCTCGACATCGATGACAGTCATTTCTCCTTTACAGTCACCTTTAACCTTTCGATCGTAAATTGATTGACCAACCACCGAGAAAAATGGCGGTCTAGAATTCCGTCATGCAAAGACGGAAGCTTATCGCTGCTGGACGAAGCACAACAAGTTTGCTTTTATCATTCGCACACGACCGACGCATAAATAATGGTCAATCCATTGACTAATCGTCCGCAGTGTCATTTTTAGCTGGAAAGTCCCACAGCCACTCTTTGGGTGCTCCTAAATACGAAAGAATTAAATTATAAACTGATAATTTTTTAAAAGTGAAGACAGGGTACTTTGTCAATCTGACCACGCGTCTGCCAATCAGATGGGATTTTTTAAACATTTTCTCTGGAGCCATCCGGCTGCAAGGAATTTCGCTTTAAGGTGACTTTGAAACGTCTCGGATGATCCGAAGTCGTCCAGAAAGATTTGCCTGTAGTTCATCCGTGAAATGCAGCCGCCGCTCTTCCTGTTTGCAGTCAGAAGAAAATGGTAGAGCGGACAGAACCAATTTCCTTAATCAATCGCCGCGATAAATCAATTCTTCAATGGAAATTCCGCTTGTCATCCTGCGCGGATTCTCTGCATACCAAGCAGACAAAGCGGAAGAACGAAGAACGCTGAAGGACTCTATCTGGCGTGCAGTAAAAATAATATTTTAGCATTTTCGCTGACTTTAAGAAAGCAAAAATTGAGTAAAATTACACATTTTCACATATTACAGAATCCCACATTTCTTGAAGATTTTGAAGATTTTGAAATACTATTTTACTTTCCTCGCCGCAATGAAAAATAAAATGTATAGAATTGAACGATTGCCATGTTCTGTAAAGGTTTCGAAGATTTTGAAATACTATTTTACTCTCCTCGCCGCAATGAAAAATAAAATGTATAGAATTGAACGATTTCCATGTTCTGTAAAGGTTTCGAAGATTTTTATATGCTATTTTATTTTCCTCGTGCTAATGAAAAATAAAATGTGCAGAATTTGCACGAACCATTTCATTGGTTATACTAATGGGCTGAAAGTTGTGCACGTTTTCTAACTCGAATGGATATCCATAATTGAAGGAATGAAAAGCGGACAGCGAATGACTGTTAAACTATTTCATCTCTTTCTGCCTGACACGCACTATATATCATGTTTAGACTGCGGAACTTTTGCTGAGGAATTCAATACAGTTTTTCACTTCATTTGTAAAACGCGCTGGCAATGTCGAAAGAAAATTTCATTCAATTTCCCTTCGTTTCGATTCGCCTACGCTTAACAATGTGTACGTTTCCGCCTTCCTATAACAATTTTAACAAATTTACAATGAAATGTAAATAATGAGCTTTATATGAAATTATATTTATGTAAAAAGTGTGAATTAAATTTTTCAATCTGCGAGGCACACTTGCACCAAATAGTTTTTGCGATAAGACTTACTTATTCTATAAAGTGGTCGAAAATTGTTAATAAACGTTTCGAACAAAGGATTTTATTTGCCTTCTACTATCTGCATATCATAAAGGGATAATATAAATCACAGTGATTCAGCAAATGATATGATATTATTTCTAGTCTTGATCGGAGCCAAATTGATACATTGAGTTCGCATACCACACAAAGGAGTTCGCTTTACAATAGTCATTCTGTGGAGTCATGACTTTCAATAATCGCGGGGGACTGCCCGACATGTAGGTATGCTCAATTTAAATGGTTCATTCCAATCAACAGAAGCTTATTAAAAGCTTATTCAAACAAAATAGATTTTTAGTCGCACCATTCTATAGGGCTCCCAAAGAAACCCCTCTGCGAAAATTTTCAAGTCGCTACCCCTACCACAAGGGTAGTCATAGGGTGAGCACGGTTTAACGAATTATGTTCCATTTCTTCTATTCGACTGAACAAAAAATTACGAAAAAATTCATAAACATTCTACCTAATAGTACACACGACAGTGAATTATTTCAGAATTTTTGGTGGCGAAACCGATTTTTGAAAAAATCCGGAAGCACAAAATTGCCTATTTTAAATCGAAGTTTTCAGAGTACCACGTTTATATCATTATGTTCGTATTTATAATTAATGGTTTGTTTTATATTTTTCGGACTATGCGAACATGTTAAAAAAAAAATTGGAAGTCTCCAACCGTTCGAAGAAAATGCATATTTCGTACTGAAGTTTTGGAGATACCAGTTTCATAAAAATTCAATAATCAGTTGAACCCAATGTTCCTAAATTTTAGTCGGAATTTTATAGAACTTGTACCGTCGTTTAAAAAAATCATAATCAATTTTTCCGACGCCTTACCTTTACCTTTTTGTAGGTGTACTATGTAATATTATTTCATATACACTCTCCGGCTGCGAATATTTTGGCCCTGGACAGAACGTGCACCTAGTTATTTTTTTTTTGTTCTTTCATCATGAAAACCGTGCAAAGTTGAAGTGAATTCGACCTCCTTCTCGCCTCTACAAGGCTGAGACTGTTATATTTCACAAGTTTTCCGTCGGGTAGGAGGAGTTCAAAATGGAGGCTCCGATTTTGGAAATACCGGGCGAGTTACTCGGGACGAGTGATCCGCGCAGCATCGGGCACCGCTCACAATACACTTGATCCCATCTCTTGCCGATAGAAGAAAACCAGGTGTGTTCTCCAGGGAGGCCTTCCTATGCGGCAGAGATCGGACCTGCCGGAAGAGTGGGGAGCTCATATAAGACACGAAGCCAAACGCCTCTCCCAGTGACCAGTCTCGACACGAAAACTCATCAGCCGAGCTTCTTCGGTTCTTATAAAACAGTCTCTTCACGCTCGACTCGTCCCGTGTTCCTGGACGATAAAACGAACCAGTTTCCTATCGAAATTCGAGGTAGAATCGAGTCCATCGAATCGGTCTTGGCCCGAAGGCCGTGCCAAACAGTACGCAGACAACGCACGATGCTGTCGCAGGCTCTATCGCTTCTGCTGGTGTTCCTTGCAGTGCATGGTGAGTTTTAGAATCTTTAATCTTTCTTTTTTTCTTCACGCTGTCTCTTCTATTTTCTTCTTCCCTCGATTCCCTATTTTTCACGACGCGTCACCGTA
The DNA here is from genome assembly GCA_028454255.1 of Halictus ligatus. Taxonomy (NCBI): domain Eukaryota; kingdom Metazoa; phylum Arthropoda; class Insecta; order Hymenoptera; family Halictidae; genus Halictus; species Halictus ligatus. The sequence continues at coordinate 11,679,395 of CM052139.1, read as the reverse complement.
CGTCTTCTCCCGCTTTCACGCGCGTTATCCGTCCATTTCTCTTCGAGGTTCTCTTATTTTCCTTCTCCTCCTTCCTCTTCTTCGTTTTTCTATTTTTTTTTACGTCGTCCTCCCGTGACTTATTCCGCCTTCGTTCCACTCGTTCTCCGCGTCGCGTCATTTTGTTTCTTTCTTCGTTTTTCTATTTCTTTTTCTACCTCGTCCTTCGCGTCACTCTCCGTTTCCGCCATTTTCTTTCTTCTTCTTCCATCTTTTCTTACCTCTTCCTCATCTCTCTCTATTTTTCCTTCCACAGCGTCACGCACCGTGTCAACGCTTTTAATTCATTCGACGCGTCCTCCGTGTCACTCCTCATCTCCTCCACTTCGTTACTCTTTTATTTTCTTTCTTCTTCTTCTTCTTCTTCTTCGTCACTTCTGATTCAATGTACTTTTTCCATTTTTCTTGCTCCGCTTTCGCGCGTGTTCTTTGTGTCGCTCTTCGTCCTCTTCTGTTCTTCGAGATATCCTTTTCGTTCTTTTGCTGCGGGACACTGCGTGACTGCTACGGCTTCTTCGGCGTCCTCTTCGTCCCCGTGTTATCGATGGCGTCTCCTCGCAGGAGATTTGCTATTACATCGCAGCGTTACTCGCGAATCTGTTTTGTCGAGTCGTTCGAGAACCTCTTCGGGGTCGTCTGTGCAAATTCGACGATTTCGAGGGCTGGCTGGGGATTAATCTCGTTGGTAGATGAACTATTGATGTGGCTGATAGTTTGTTTACTTTTCTGAATGATGAGAGAATTTTTATGGGTATTGAACGTAGATTCTTTTGTGACTCTTTAGGGCTGAGATTGAAAATTGTATAGGAAAAAGAAATCGCAGATGAATATTTTCAAACTGAACACGAAATGATTAAACAATTCCATGTATTGTTAGTCCTTTGAAATTGGATTATAGTGATTTATGCGACTTCAGGGCTGGGTGTTGAAAATAGAAAATAGCATGAAATTGAAATAATAGTGAAGGATTGTGTCTAGAGGAAGATATCACGACAATTTGTAAAAATTTTGCTTTTTAAAAATTAGTCTGACAGTCAAGCGTGCATTATTTTATTGGTTGTCAATATTTATTTAGTGTGCTCAATGTTTAGTCTGGTGCATTTGTTAATTGCTAGAATATTTGCAATTAAACTATTTATAATGTTAAATTAAAACATTAAATTTATAATTTTCAAGTATTTACTATTAGTGTATAGAACAAATTACAAGCAAATTACATAATAAAAACAAGTAGGGGAAACACGAAACGGTAATTAATCAGAGAAGAATTTTCCAACCCATGAAACCAATTAAAAATGGAATGAATTTCTACTTTGCTCCAGCTTGCTGCGATTCAGATAAAAATTTTTGTTTCGCCTAAAGATCTTCGGTACGCTCGTTTGTTACGTTAATTACTGTACAAACTAGTCGAATGCGCCAAGAATCGGCCGGCTTTTTCTTTCTAATGGCCGGTCGATCAGCAGTGGTGTAGATCAGGTACAGTGATCGGGCAAATGCAAGTGAAAACAGACTTTCTGTGATCAGACGAGCGCGCGTTTCTTGCGGCGCGGCGGCGGCGACTGGATCAGAAAAGTGCGCGTTGGCCTACTTTCGCGAATAACCAGTAGCGTCCAGATGATCTCGTGTTCCACGGCGATGCTTCAATTAACAGCCGAAACGTACCCTCCCCCCAACTCCCTCCACGCCGCGAAATCGATGGCGATTTACGGCAATCGGACCGAGATCGTTCCGCGATCGATTCGAGCCGAATATTCTATTAATACACGCTCGTTCGTTTTCACTCGACCACCAGCAGAGAAGTGAATTTCACTTTCTAAACTTGATTGGGTACACGTTAGTCGTGGTCCATGCTTAAATCTGCTCGCATTTCATTTCTCATGCGCCCGTGATGAAAATTTTTAATAAATAACAAATTTCCTCTTCCTACTCGACGAGTGGTCGAAAAGAAATTTTTCCTACCTTTTGCTTAGGTTTATACCCAATTGTCTATAAAATCTATAATTGTCTGCAAAAGCGTGAACCTATTAGTTGAATTTGAATTCTCGTACTCTCGCGACGCCCTCTCAAATTTATAATAAAATAAGCAGCGAATTTTCTCTTCAAAATGACTTCAAATCAATGATCGAAGAGAAATTTTCCTCGGGTGTATAGCTAACTTTATTTTGTTTGATCCACCGATATTTCCCACTACAGTTTTCCTTCAATATAAGACGATGGCTTGGGACCGGCTTTCGCCGTATTTCGGATGAAGAAGGAAAAGGAAGAGGGGATATTCTTATTTCGAAATGAAAAGCTTCGTCTTATATCGGAATAAAATTGTACATACTGACAGAAACAGTACATCGAGTACTACATATGCGCTGAGGATTTTTAACTAACGATCATTTGAAGTGGAGGATCGCTAATGAAGATTAAGTCGCGAGTTATTGCTCCAGATTAGAGCTCCAAGGATTTATGAATAATATTTTCATCGGGTTTTACCTTGTTACAGTTTTCACTCTCGGGAACGGTTTGAATGCTTAATTGCACGGTATACCGATAACACGCGTGTCCGTTAATTACACGGTAATTGAACACGGCAATTAAGAATTACGAGGCAAAAAGGAAACACAAATGCGAAGATGAAGCGTTTTTCATCGTGTCTGAATAATTAGGTATAGTCTGTGCACCGTTGAACGTTAATTACTTGTTCAATCGTTAGCAGAAAATGCTACGATACTTGTCTTTCTTATCATCTTCCAAAAATTACGTTAATCAAGTTTATAAATTAAATTCTGATTCGAAGATCAATTCAACGCTCAAAATGTGATCTAAAATTAGTGATCCCGTGGCATTGTGGCTTAGACTGCATAGCTTAATGCGAAATAAAAATTGCATTAATTGCGAGACGTAGGAATCAAATAGAAATTTGTTTCTCTCTTCGGTGATTTTATGTAAAAAAATCTATTGATATTCTTAAATTCTTTTGATCTTTCGTTTTCAAACGTAATTTCAATTACGTCAATTACATAAGTGCATACAATCCGCATCCGACTATGTTTGCTGTAAAAAAGTCTCGAATCATATGAGACTGTAATTAATTAATGCTCGCTGTAAAGAATTTGCAAAGGAAATTAACGCGGACAGAATGTATTAGAGGCTGTCGATTTATCGATCGCGATTTACCCTGCCGGTTTAGACCGGTTACCTACGAAGTAGAAGACTCGTGGGCTTTTTTCCTCATTACACAATCTTCATTAACGTTTGAGCAGCGTGTTCGTAACTTCGAAGAACACCCCCACCCCTGCGATTATTACACACGTCTCTTCGTAAGACAATGACGGCCATTCACCGGGTTTCACACATCTTGAGAACTTTCTCCCGCGTCTCGGGAGTGAAAATATGAAAGTAGCTCAGCAGACATCTCTCTCTCTCTCTCTCTCTCTCTTTCTCTCTATCCGTGGTTCGCGAAGTAAATCCATCTTTCGGTTCCTTGACTCCGAGACAAAATTTTTCCCTTGGATTCATGAAAATTCGATCAAAAGCGCAGCTAATATTCATTGATAGACTGAGGAATTTATAATAAAAATGATCTGGTCAAACATACAATTGTAAAACCGTAAAATTGAATGATGTCAAATTATTTTCAACTTCCTAAAATTATTAAAGCTGGAAGTTATTTCATCTTTCTTTTTTTAAGAATTTTCATTTAACTTCTTCGTGTAATTAACTTAGACAATTTTTATTTTATATCCGCAATCTTATTAGACGAACAATCCTAGATTATGCATAATTAGTAACGATTACAAATATCAATTCAGGTCATGGGAGAGAAACTACACTTTGTTGGACACTGTACCGCAAATAATACAAAGCGTGGAGATAATAACAAATAAAACACAAGAAAAATGTTTTCCTCGTAGGATTCTTTCTAAGATTTTATGATAATATGAATGGGTTTAGAACGTGAGAATTTTAAAGAGATTAAAAGACTGACTATTGCAATATGTAACAATGCACAAGTTTTTATTCTACATTAACCCCATTCATTACTCGACTTCAATCTGACTAGTTTAATTTCTTTATTTGAAACAAATCCTGAATGTCTGATGATCTCACAGATAATGAAAATTTCCATTCATACTTTTAGAACATGAGAATGTAGAGACTCGATTATAATCATCGCATAGTGCTCTATACATTTTGTGTAATTTCCTACAACCCACAGATAACCATACAGAACATACTTCTATATTAATACTTCGACATTTTTAAAAATTCGTCCAGTCTTTTTGGTCAAAAGTGCGTAAAATCCACACTTAACTAATGGGAATTTCAACGAAACACAATGAATGCCTGAAACATTGCAAAATATTGCAAAATGAATATCCACTCGTTGGAGGTCAAGGGAACAACATTTTTACCTTCGCGTTTCCTCCACTTCCGGTCTGTGAACGTAAGCAGCAGCTTTTCCTGGGTATTATGATAGTCCTTTCGGATCGTCGTGGTTGCTGCATGGTGCGTTCCCGAGGCAACGGTACCCCGGATCGTTCGCTATCGCAGCGAATTCTGGAGTACTTCCGGTCCTCGCGGGAAAGCGTTTACGGAAACGGGCCCCGACTAAATAAACAATTACGGTATTACGTGGGACACCGGTTATCCGTTGTCGGCGCGAAAAAATAATCTCTATAATAAAACTGTGCGCCGCGGTAGAAAGTAGTATCGCTTACGTAAAACGTGGAACGAGGATCGAAACAGGATAGATGCAGGAGAAGCGAGTCTCTTTCGAGATACGTGACGTCTTAAATCGCGTAACGATCCGGAGCTTCCGAGAACGCGCGAGAGTAAAAGTTATGCTGATGAATATTTTACCAGCTGGACCACGTGTTCCGAGAATCGTTCGATCGCCGGGGCCGACCCGTAGATTCCCAAGGCGATTCATTACAGGCTTCGAAAATGCTAAAAATTTGCTTGGAGCAATTTTCTTCACACATTAGCCAGCAATATTAATAACATGTGATATCGTTACTGCATACTTGCTAAATAGACCCGTGTCTGGGATTTAAGAGCTTAATAAATTTTTCGAAAAATCTGCAAAGTCGATCTGGACTGTAATAAAACTACAAATCCTTTAAGCGAATTTCGAAACACTTCCATTATGAAACAATGGAACGTATTTTGTTTATCGTAGCTCCAGTATGAACGGGTACAAGGTGTCCCAAAATGTTGTACTTGAAACGGGCGATTCCTGAGGTTATTTGAAGTAACTTTTTCGTTTGCGAAAATGTTCTCCGCGGCTTCGTTAAGGAGTTATTAACGAAAAACACTTTTCCGATTCCGGCTCGGACAATGCCAACGCCACGTTCAGCGGGGCCGAGGCGGAATAGGTCCCTTGCTGCCGCGCCCTGATTGGTCCGTGTTTTTCGCGAATAACTCCTTAACGAAGCCGCGTAGAACATTTTCGCAAAGGAAAAAGTTACTTCAAATTACCTCAGGAACCACCTGATTCAAGAAAGTACATTTCTGGGACACCCTATAAAGCCAAACGTGGCGGGGAAAGGAAGAAATAATATTCAATCTGTTTTCTGTTTCCTGTAATCGATGCTGGCAATTTATATAAAGACCTGCAGTTTTTGTCAATACCAACCTCAAATATAAAATTGAAAAACGTCAAATATAATTTTAGCAAAGGACATTAAAGCATCCAAACATTTTTGCGTTTCATAAGAACCACTTTACAACAATTTTTAGTAGACAGTCACAGTCTGCAATGCTGTTTCAATATATGCTGATTAAAATTCGTTTCTGGCTGGGCGATAGAAAAATGGCACAGATTCCTTTTCCGGAAAAAAGCCACGGAACCGGCAGCACGACAAAATGCGAGTTGGAAAAGTGTACAGAAGTCGACAAGTAGAACACGCCGCGGCATAATGCACGTTCCTTCCTGAACGTGGGAATAGGTGAATATCGGCGTCCTTCCCGGGACCGGTGGAGAGCTGCGAGTCGGCCGATAGTCGCTCGACAGTCGCTTGGATAGTCGGTGGGCCCCACCTTCGTCGCGTTCCTTCCGTAAAGTGCAACGTTCCGCGTCAAAAGTCGGCTCATGTAATAAACGTGTCACGCCGTTTACCAGATACGCCTAACTTCCTTTTCTTCCCACCATTTTGCCGGCCGGCTCGTTACTCACGAAGGACAATAACGTCTGCACGAAACTGTTGCCAAAAATTATCGCAGCCACCAACGTACATACGCTAGTTACTCTCGAGAAATTGTCGATATTTAACCCGTTGCCGTTTCGTGAAAAACAATCGCAGAACAATAAATCTGGACCCTAAAGCTTGAAAAGTCTACTTTCGTTTATACGATTATTAATTTTCCTGTAGGATACTTTTACGCAATGCAGCAAATGGAAAATTGAAATTTTTGGAAATCGAAGACCCAAATTCAAACGTCTCCAGAAAATTCTGAAAGAATTTTGTTTTAATAAATCTCCTTTGCAACGACTCCTACAAGTACGGTTTTTCTGGGTGCATAATTGTCTGAGGAAATTTTTGAGAAATTCTCGTCCGCAACGTAAACGTGCCATAATCCAGCGGTGTTTGGGCATAATTATGGGACGACGCTTTGTCGAATAGTTTATCGTTCTCTCGGCGCAGTTCTGCACCGTCGAACTTTCCACTCGTTGAGAACCACCTGTGTAGCTCGCGAGAAAGATCGCGTTCCCTCCGACCGGCAAAGAATCCACGTAATCGTAACGCAGCAGACGTGAAAACGAACCGGCGCGGCGCGAGAAAGTTTTCTACTTTCGTTCTTTAACTAACTAACCGAACGGTTGCCGGGTGACACGCTTTTTATTGGAGAATTTTTAATAATACGAAAGGAGAAACTGGAGCAAAGAGGGAAAGGAATCGCTGCTCGAACTAATTGGGGCCTCGAGGAAACGGAGAATCGCAAAGACATCGAGTCGCTCAAATGATTCTTCTTCAGCGTCTCGGTTGTAAAACGTGAAAAGCTTTCTTCAAGAATTCTGTATTGCTCTCCTGCGAGTTCTGGACCTACGCCGGAGTAATTTCTGACCCACACATTTCGCTAAAGTCTTCTTTCGAAATAAGGCGATGACCCGGGCCCGGCGTATTTCGGATGATGAAATGCGTCGTCTTATATCAGAATAGAATTTTCTCGCGGGCCGCGTGCGAATGGACGAGAGAGCGAATCGAAAGGCGGGTAACGTAATTAATAATAATTCTCAGAGCGCAGCATTCAGGGGCGTTATCTCGGGGAACGTAAACAATCCGAGAAGGTTTTAACATGGAAACGCTCTCGCGTTCGAATCTTATTGTTAGAAGTAACTGTTGACCTACTGCGAGCACTTAGGCTCTTTACAAGGAGTCGTAAAGGAAGGGAAAGTAACCCGATGCCACGACACTGCTAATAAGAGTCTCTGTTACGTAACAGAGCTGCCTAACCGGGGGATGTGTCCACCTACAAAGTTGGCAGGCGACGATGTCTTAACGATTTCGACGCGTTTGGCGACGGCCGAGCTGTCGAACTAACTTATGACATTTCCATCAACTGTAACGACACGTTCGCATCGATCAGAATTTTTATTTGCACAGGTCAATTGATTTGTTTCTGTTGACGAGACGTTCATTTTTTTAACTGTGGAAAAAGGCAGTTTTCATTTTTTCAAAATGATTTTCTTGGAAGGACACAGTACAATTAACCAGTTAAATGTGATTGACGAGTATACTCGTAAATCCGAAACTGTATTGCGGTGCAGTTAAGGTTAATGAATTGTTAAATTCTTATCCAATGAAAAAGTAATTCTTTCTCATTTAGCTTTGCAAGGGCTTTGGCTTTTATAATAGCCGCATTTGGCCTGCGTTGGACGTGTATATTCGTCATTGCTTGATTTTAATTCCGCGCCGTGAGAGATTTTTAAAATTACATTCCACAGTTAACTGGTTAAAGATCAACACTTTTTTTAGCTGCGGAAAGCGGCAATTTTAATTTTTTGGAAATGATCTTTTTGGGAGGACGTAGTATGATTAAAGATCGAATTTTTTAAACTGCTGAAAGAGGAAATTTTAAATATTTGAAAATGTTTTTCTTGGAAGAACACAGTACACTTAAAGATCAACTTTTTTTTAACTGTGGAAAGAGACAATTTTAATTTTGTAGAAATGATTTTGTTTGCAGGACACAGTACAATTAATGATCAACATTTTTTTAACTGTGGAAAGAGGCAATTATAATTTTTTGAAAATGATTTTCTTGGGTGGACACACTACAATTAAAAATCGAATTTTTTAAACTGCAAAAAGAGGCAATTTTAATTTTTTTGGAATTGATTTTCTTGGGAGGTCAGAAACAAATCAATTTATACAGAATTTGAAGACATAACATTCTTTAATAGCATTTTGAGAAACTGTGTTATAAATGGAACAGTAAATAGACTTTTTCATCTGAAAGTAAAGTTACAAAATTCATTGAGACGAAAATAAAATAAAAAATGCATTAGATTGAAACTGAAAATTCATTGCATTGGAATGGAAGTTAAAAATTCGATAAAAATCGAAACTGTAAATACGTGCATTGAAATAGAACTGAAACGAAAAAATGCATTGAATCAGAACGGTAATTAAACATTGATTCAATTAAAACTTCGTTGTACTAAACGTGGAATTAAGAAGGAGAAAGCAGTGGAATTTTCGAGCGATACTGGGAGATGAGGAGTGAGATGAATCGATACTTGCTGTGTTTTATAAAAATTTGCATTCTGCGATTTTTGGAGGATTTTTGGAGCGTCTGAACGCACGGAGATCGGCAAAGAAATTATGATTCGAATATTTAGTGGAGGCGTCGACCATTAACCTTCACGCGTCGGCGCACAGAGATATCAATAACAAATACCAATAAATAGAAAAGAAAAGCATTTCGATGCTAGATAATATTGTTCATTCCGGCGCGGCACTCGGCGTCTCGCTTTCCTTCCCTTATCTATCGGATCCAGTCGAGCGAGTGTGTCGGTCGGCATTTATTGCGTTAGCGTGGCGTTCCTAGATTTTTCGACGAGCAAACGGGGATTGCATACCTGAAGAAAAGCAACGGTAGTACGCCTGCAACTATCCGGAGCCTTTCGAAATGGATCGCCTTTCAGGAGTGCACAACGGTCTAGATAGAATGCTGTTACCGCCGGAACATTGCTCGCTCGCATGACCGTTTGTTTCATTAACCCTCGGACTCCGAGTTCTAGGCCCGTGCCCGAATCATTTTTAACCCAAGCCGATATCTCGCTACAGTTTTCACTCGATATAAGGCGATGGCTCGGGACTAGCTTTCGTTCTATTTCGTATGAAGAAGAAGAGATGATAGTGATTTTCTTATTTCGAGATAAAAAGCGTCGTCTTATATCGGAATAAAGTTGTACATACTGATTCAGAAAATCGTCTTCGATGGGACTTCACATCGTTCCCAAAGAAGATAATTAACAAGTCCTTCCAGAAGATAATTCTTTAACAATCACGAGGAGTATATCGATTTCTTCGAGTAATTCGATTTTTAAAAATAACCCTAAGCTCGTCTTGTACCCCGACGATCCCCCAGATAAGATTATCCTGTTCTGCATAATTTAAGCCCAGGCATCCTTGACATTCAACGGTCTCCGAAAAACATGTTTTAAAGTAAAAAGGAAAGAAATCCGCACGATCCATTAAAAAGTTACACTTCGAGACTCATTTGGGAAAATCACTCGACTATATCTGGACTTTCGACTCTCTCTCTTTCTTTCTCTCTCTTTCTCTCTCTCTCTCTCTCTCTCTCTTTCTCTCTCTCGCAATTTTTTCTTTCCTGTTTTTAAGGCTCGAACGTAGATAGCGACTAGCCCATTGCTCCTTTCGCATTCCTAAGGAGGGAGGAAGAAATGCCATTCTTAATAAAACGATGACGCAAAACTCTAGCATATTACAAGAATTATATTAAAAACCAGTCAGATGCACAGAAAAGTCTTTGCCAATTTTTGATAAATCCACATGTATTTTTTATTGTAATTTATAAAATATAGCAGCAACTTTTATCTCTTACATAAAAACAGCACACTGGTATAATTGAAGTACTTCCCCAATTCTTCATCTTAAAATTGGTAGAAACTTTTCTATTTACCGCATATGAAAATTATAAAAAACAAATTCACATGTACATAAAGTGTTTCACAGAGAACAGAATAAAATAAAAATCTTTTGTTTAATTTTCGTTTAAAAATTTCTTCAGGTCGAAATAAGACAAAAATGCCATTAACCTTCAGATTAGAATAAAATAAAAATGCTATCAATCTTGACGAATATAGGCGTGTTTCTTTACAATGTTCATCTGTAGACTTTATTATTACTTGATCGTACTTGAGCGTACTCGAGCGTACTTTCTTCAACTCGTATCGCTGATGGCAGGCCGCAATGGATGCCTCCACGAAGAAAGATGGGAACAACGTCGGGTAAAACGTTGTGAATCGAATCTTGGACTTTATGGAGCATGGTACGGAGGAAAGAGGTGCCTTGAAGGTTGCAAGTCAAGGCTAGACACTTTCACTTGGAAGCGAAGCGTGCTCTCTTGGGAGCGGGCTTCTAGCTGGCTTCCCACCTTACTTTACTATTTACTTTTCTACCTGGCCACTCCGAATAGAGACCGAATTACACCCATTAGGTACCCTTTTCCCCCTCCCCCAAAGATATTACGTGTAACCCCCTGTGATTAAAAGATTGCGCCGCGTCGCGCCATATACAGAGACGAGAGAACCCGCCACCATAGAAATTAATATCCTGCTACACTGTATTTAGCTCTTCTGGACTACAGTCTTTCTGTCACGATGATGTCAACCTTTCTAACGCGTCGGTTACCTCGCCGAGGCTCCCACGATGCAGCAATTCATTTAATGAAACAACCCGAGATTTGTTACAGTGATCGCTACAGCGGTGATTTTCGTCTGCGGATCTTGTACAATTCAATGAAATGTTCAGGCAAATGTTCATTTCTTGTTGGCTATAATTGAACACGGATTTTATGCTTTTACGGGAAAATTTATTTTATTTATTTCCGCCGAAACAATTAGAAACAGTGGCGGCTGTTTCCACTTGATATTACCGGTAACATTTAACCTCGTAAGCATTCTACGCCACTATAGTGGCTTCCGTGGGAAGCATCAGTTTGAACGGTACGCCACTATAGTGGCTTGCCGTGGAAAGCATCAGTTCTAACGGTAACGCCACTATAGCGGCTTTTATGCATCCGCGACCAGGCGCGCCGTACCTGGGAGATAGAATTGCGGACGTGCGCTCAGTGTTTAAGAGGTTAATATAATTGGTCCAAATGTCTTTGTATGGAACTGTGCGCTTCACAGTTCCAGCGGCGTACTGTTTGACCATTGTGCGCGTGCGCACATAGGAAGCTGAAATTTTTCTGAAGCAGCACCCTAATTTCAGCTACCAGCCGCCACTGATTAGAGGAGAAAAATTCTAATTCAAACTGTACCATGCTACGACAAATCGCGACGAACGCCGAATTGAACGCATAAACGCAGGAACCAGGTACGAATCATCGTGCCCACCGGCTCACAATAAAACTTTCGTAACACGTCCGGTCATTCTTGTTTCGCCGATTGTATCATTGTTTTCTCACGGCTCCACGACGATGGTTATAAGGAACATTAACGCCTTTCGAATCGCGGCTCGCGTCTGAGAAAGTATCGCACGGGAATTGCATTCTGTGTTCGCGGCGGAGTGCATTAGCGCGGCTTGTCTTCGATTAAAACGCGTTTCGATGACGCGATGCGGTGCGACGCATAATCATGGCGCAGCGCAGACAATTGAAAAAGGAACACGTACCACCGCCTGAACAGGCTCAGTAACACAATAAAGAAGACTCCGAAGTGATTCTTCTTAACACCTTCTATAATAGCTAGCCGGGAGGGTAATTAGAGTTACTTCATTGTTGAAACGACACCCGAGCCTTAACCTGAATCATTGCAATTTATGGACTATTGTGCGCTTTATTGAAACCTGATTCGCGTAATTCTTACCGGAAACCGCCATTCCCGTTGAAGATTATACTGATGCTATGTCGGACCCGGATTAATTGGAATTAATTAATCTAACATGTCCATCGGTCCTAGTGAAATTTACAAATTGCAAGACAGAAAAAACGACAAAACCTTTCAATTTATACATTAACACTAGTTTACATAACTTTATTAAAGTAACAAGAATTTTTATGTACAAATTTTGAGCCATTTTTCAGTAACATATAATAATTAGGAACCTAGTAAAGCTAGTCTTAAACAAATTATGTCATGTATAAATAATATGTATAAATTATAAATTTGAGGTTGCAAACTCGCAGTCAAAGCGTCGACAAACTAAGAAAATATGCAGCACACTTAGTTCCAATGTTCCTAAATCAATAAAAATTAGTATCTCCATAAAAATCATCGATCTCATTTTCACTTTCTCGGAAGGAGCATAAATTACCGAAGAAAACCGCGACTACGAACGCGCTATCCGTGATCGATGTGCCAATGAACGATGACTCACCGATCGCTCGATCGGATCCAGCAAGAAATCGTGCTACCGTCGCGTCGCTCATGGTCGTCGGGAATAACGTTCTTGCGGTGTCGGACGGAAAGAACTGTGCAACTTGATATTTAATTGCGTGCACAGTTGCCTTTCATAATGAAATTACGTTTAATTTCCTGTTCGCGTTATTCGAGAAAGAGGAAGAGAGAGAGAGAGAGAGCGAGAGCGAGAGAGAGAGAGAGAGAGAGAGAGAGAGAGAAAGAAAGAAAGAAAGAAAGAAAAAGAACCTTTTAACTCGATCGTGTTCTAGCTGGCAATGAATGTTTGATCTACGGCCAAAGATTTCGTAATTGGCGTTCGTTAACTGCTCGGGAGCTTGTCGCTCGGACTTCGAGGAAAGAATTTCTGACTGTAAATCACTTTTACGAGCGTTTCTTTTTTATTTTAAACGGGGCTCAATCGATTCTTTGCCGGGATCGACGGTGCTTACAATTTCGCTTTACTTCGATGGACCTCTTGTTCAATTTTATGGGACTCGTGACGTGTACATTCTTGTAGTGACACTTTTATAAAGAGATTTTTACAGTGACGTTTTTATAACGATATTTTTATACTCACATTTTCACAGCGGCATCTTTACAGTATGGTCCATACTGGTCCATACTGTATGGAGTGCTGATATGTATATTACAATTATTGTTCTAATGCCAAGAATCTCCCTAAAATTGAATTTAAGTAAAATGATGCTGTTATAAAACAACGCTGTAAAATTTTATACGTATATCAATATTATTGTTCTAATGTAATTTTTCGAAAATTAGTTGAACTTAAACAAGCTCATGCTTCTAAACATTACATTATGGAAGATTGTGAAAGATTTTGTAAAGTTGGATACTTAAATATTAAATAAATACTTAAATTGAATACTTAAATAAAATTATACTGACATAAAACAACATTATTGAAGACTGTTTAAAAATTTTCTCATAACTATTAAAAATTGATGTATCGTAAAATTTGTTGTATTTGAGAAAAATCGGGTCGTATAACAGATAAAATAATTAAAGATTGACTGGTGGAGTGAAAAAAATCTGATGCGTACAATAAAAATGTCCCAGACCAGAATTAAAATAGGCATCGTTGTTTCAGGTTCGCAAGCTCAGAAGCAGCAGCAGGAGGACCCGTGCCAGACAAAATCGCGCGTGGTGGGTGACATAGAATATTGCGATCGTTACTGGGAATGCGTGAACGGTCGACCAGAGCTGTTCGACTGTCCGAACGGTCTGGTGTTCGCCGGGAAACATAGAGGCGTCACCGAGGGCTGCGATTATCCTTGGAGGGCGAATTACTGCGACGGCAAACGGCAGGCTAACACTCCGATCAGTGCCGAGCATTGCGACTGGCTTTATGGCATTTTCGGGCACGAGACGTCCTGCACGAGGTATTGGACATGCTGGAATGGCACCGCCACCGAGCAACTTTGCATCGGCGGCCTCTTGTACAACGAGAGAGCCAGGTCCTGCGACTGGCCCGAGAATGTCGAGGGCTGCCAGAAGCATCGTGAGTAAATTCAATTATTCCACAATAGAATTTGTTCAATCGAAAATTCAGTTTTAATCTTTTTGGTGATCCACTGCAAAATTTTCAGCAGAGATTCTTTTTTGGCCATTCCGAGAACGCTTGCTTAATGGACGAAACTGAGTACTACGGTAAAGCCTCGATCTAAGCCGAACGAAGCTACGCGATCTTAGTTAGTCTTTTCGCCTATCCCCTCCACTGGGGGCGTACTCCGCCAGGGACCGAGAAACTCGATTATTGGTAATCCGATACCGGGTCGCGTATATCGGAGTAAACCACTACCAACTCAATTAAAAAACTTCTTTACTTTTTATAGGACTTTCGCCAACATATTCGTGGCATTTTTCTGATTAAAATGACATAAAACACGATATTTCTTTTCTACATTCGGAACGGTCGATGCGATCACAAGAAAATAGTAGCTCTACACGATCTATGTCACAGCACGGACCCGAGGATTGGGCTTAGATCAAAACTTTACTGTAATCCTCTTCGGTAGTTTTTAAGTAATTTTTCTTCATTGCTTTGTTTTAAAAAAGAAATTAGAATTTCGATGGAACCATCCAGCCGAATGTTTAGTCGACTTCGCAATGGAGTGAAAGCCTCGAAATTTTCGCTTAGCGGTTAATTTTCTGTAAACAGCTGTTCTCCGAAGGACTCTTACGCAAAACGCATTTGCCCCGGAGCTGTGTCCGCGATCATTCTCACTTTCGAAAGCTGCCACGCACGGGAAGGAACGTGAACGCGTGTATACGCGGCTTCTCTTCGGCTATTCTTTTTTTTCTCTTCTTTTTCGCTGGCAGTGCCGAGAGACCTCGAAGTCATTGCTCCCTGAGAGGAAAAAGAGGCGAGCCGCCTAATTAGCATTCGAAGTGAGCACTCGTCGCGCCCCACGCATTACCAATGGTGATCGAGAGGATGTCTGACTCCTTGACTTGCCATTGATCACTGTAGCTCATGCAATCTTCGCCATGCGACACTAAATGTCTTCATAGCCGTTGAAACTATGGTTGTCGGTCTACGGATCTTCACATTGAATTTTCTAGTTTTTCTTATCCTTTTTGCTACCTGAAATTGCACATTTTATAACAAGAAAGTAATTTTTATTTCAATAAGTACAGCTTCAACAATTGATGTACTGAAAACCGAAAAATCGATTTTGTTGAAGCACTGCCTGGTTTTTTAAAAATTTAATTTAGTTGTAAACGTTGCCTAGGAGTGTTGATCCTCTGGTTCGTTATCGGGCTGTTTGTTATTGCACTTAAAAATTTTATTGCTTTTTATAAGTTCAAGACTGGTTGGTTTGATTCTATGTGAGATGCGGTAACATTTGATTTGACTCTGGGAATAGCTATCTAGAAAGTATTTATAGTTCATCGTCGATTTGTATTCCCTCGATACTGAACTTTTCTCGACGCTCGATGAATATTCATTTGACGCAGGAATCGATAAATTATTTATAAACGCCTTTCGGATCATTGAATAAATCATATCAGGTTTCAGGTATCAGAGTCACATTAGCCTTGATGCATTTAATCCCGCATGTGTCCCTGAAGACTGCTTTTCGCTTTTTGCGTGTTCTTAAAATGAACAAGAATATGAAAATTACTTTAAAAAAAAAAACATTGCCAATTGAGTGCTTAATTTTTACAAAAAAAACCTACACACATCTCATATTTCGGTACGATCAGTGTTAATTAAAAATTCAAGAAGTGAGGCCTCGGACAAGCTTCAAAATGGCGAATAATCTTTTGGGTTTCGTTCCTTCCAGTTCCCATTTCGCTTAACTGAGCCAGACCCAGAAGAATGACTTTTTCGTTCGAACTTTAACATCATAAGCTTGGACATTTCTCTCGAAATTTAGAATCGTTTCGTAAATAGAACCATAAACCCCTGAGGATCTACTATTCATTGTACATGTTAAGCTATGTCCACATTCAAGCAACATCGAGCAACATTGTTGTCTCTCGTTGCCTTCTTCTTCTTCTTTTAGATACTGTAAGACTGGTTGATAATAATATATTTCTAATTATACAGCCCATCCAGCTTGTGAGGATGCAATCGAAATTATTGGATTACGAATAAAATATTAACCAGTCTCACAGTCTTCAGAACAAGAAGAAGAAGAAGAAGAAGAAGAAGAAGAAGGCGACAAATGGTGCTCGATATTGCATCGGTGTGTGCATAGCTTCGCTTTTGGGCGAACTCGAGGGCCGACTGGTTCGGGTTCAAGGTCACCGGATCGAACCGGAACCCGAGCCAAGGCTCCGCTGTGTCGGTTACATCAAGATATCCGGTTACACGTAATCGAATCTCTCTCGACAGCTCTGTGCAACGACGACGCGAACGGAAACGTCCCGCTGGGCAAGTCCTGCAACCGTTACTGGCAATGTCAAGGTGGATACCCGCGGCTCCAGAGGTGCCCAGCGATGTTGGTCTTCGACCGAAGGTCGTTGAGGTGCGTGGTCCCGCCCACGGAAGACTGCGACGTGCCCACGACACCGCCGAACCTCGATGGCGACCTTCCGGAAGGCCGAAACGAGCAAGAACCTGAAGAGGAGAACCTGCCGCCCGGTGTACCTCCGCTGCCAGCCGGCGCACTGGCGATTCCTCTTCGACCCCGTCCCAGAAACTAGATCCTCCGAGTAGCTAGCAATGGTTCGGAAGCAACGTGATCGAAATCGATTCGATTCACGGGTACAGAAACCGAGAACAGGACCAGCTCGCTGCCAAAAATGTTGGTAGCGTCTCGTCGATCTCGCGAGAGGACTGTCGACGCGTTTCGCAGCCTGACGTTAGCCCCTTTCACTGGAACGAATGTAGCTGGTCATCGTTTCTTTGAGAAGTACAGTGATTTATCTATATATGTCGCCAACACCTAAATGATAAATGTCGCGGAATTATCCCCACTACCTCGGACGCCGAGGAGTGTAAACATAACACGGTGTTGCTGACATATATCGAGAATTCACTGTAGTCTCTGACGAGCTACAGTCGTTAAGAGTTTAATGGATCCCTCGAATAATGGTCCACGTTGCATGTATTATTATTATTCCATTTATATGTATTGCACATCCAACGTGGACCATTATTCGAAGTGTCCATTCGATTATCGGGGAGGCGTTTAATGCTTGAAGGAAAAATCTATATGTCCCTGAATTGATCACTGATGTTTCAAATTAACATGATTTGTACCCTAGTGTAGAGCTACAGTCTTTGAATATTATTGAGGAAGTATATTCAATACCCAATTGCTTGAGGGAACAATCTGAAAGTCTCTAAGTTCCTCTACGGAACCAAGAAGAATTAAATTTGGTGCGAAGAGAGTACATATTGCAGTGCGAAGGATTAATATGATTTCATAGTGTAGAGTTACAATCTTTGAAAATTATTGAGGAAGTATATTGAATACCCAATTGCTTGAGTGAACAATCTGAAAGTCTCTAAGTTGCTCTACAGAACCAAGAAAAATTAAATTTGGTGCGAAGAGAATAGATATTGCAGTGCGAAGGATTAATATGATTTGTACCCTAGTGTAGAGCTACAGTCTTTGAATATTGTTGAGGAAGTATATTAAATAACCAATTGCTTGAGAGAACAATCTGAAAGTCTCTAAGTTGCTGTATGGAACCAAGAATAATTAAATTTGATACGAAGGCAGTATTTTCTATGAATAAACTGCAGTGCAAGGGATTAATCACCCTGATCTAGAGCTCCGAGTAATATTTCTCAAGCGATTGCCAATCACTGATTGAAGATCGAGACTTTAGAGTATCGAATGGTCGTGATCGAGTGACAGGGTTTGCAATCAGAGCGAAACGCGTTGAACCGAGTACAGTGAATTCTCTATATATGTCGCCAAGACCTGGATGATAAACGCCGCGGAATTATCCCCACTACCGCGAGGTCCCCGTGAGGGACCTCGGACTCCGAGGAGCGTAAACATAGCACGGCTGGGGTATGTCTCCTGAACGATACACGACGCTGGCAAGACCCGTGTTGTTGACATATATCGAGAACTCACTGTACTCTTCTTGAACACGTCTTGCATCCCACTTCGTTACAGCATTTTCGTAGTCGACTGGTCGGGAGGAATATTATTTTTGATACGTTTCGTTTCTCCTTTTGTACTCTCCTGACCGTTTTGCACGTAGGCTAAGAGGATCTTAATCGTAAAGAACACGTTCTTCTTTTCTCGCGGGGATCGCTTCCCATCACCATCCGTTCTGTATCATTCTTATAGTCGAAGTGTAAATAATACCCTCTACCACCATCCCCCCTTTTCTTCACCCTTACCCTTCGCTGTTAATCGTAAGACTCTTTTACTATCGGAACGTTCACATATGTACGATTGTAGACTCGTTGAAATAAAGTGTACGTTGTATATGTTTTTTTTTCGTACTGGGGTGTCCACATTTTATTCGAACTCGTTCGTATTGTACAGATCGTTGACCTTTTTTTTCATTGAAATAATTTACGTTTTTTTAGAATAAATATTATACCGCTGATATAAATATTATCGATTTTAGTATTTTCGTGTATATACAGACACATTTTGGTACACAAAGTTTGACCAATATACTTTTTGATCACAATATAACGCGAATATTTATATCGCTTTTTAGGCATACTTTTTGATTCAAGAGAGGATCGTTGTTCGTTGCGTAATCTGGTTTTCCAAGAGATTGTTAAAAATTACAAGTTGAAGAAACTATCGGACTTCCGGGAGCTTGCGATTCGATGACGAGAACCGCTCTATTCACTTCCCTATGTTATTTAGAGATCATTGGCACTGAAAAAGAAAATTTTATGTATCGTAATTGTTCGTTCAGGAAACGTTTACGTAAGAGGATGATGGTAAGATTGATTATGTACCAGTGAGGCAGTTCTTCGGGCTCCAGACAGGACAGGCTCACAGAGTCAAAGAGTTTTCCGTCGCCGCAGGTCAACAGACGCGGATGACCATCAACGCAGGTGATCAATCTTCCGCAATCACCAGGTACTGGGAATCTGACGAAGAAAAATTGCTTAGTGCTTGTAATATTCATAAGCGAACCTTTCTATTTACACAACTTTCAACGAAGCAATCAATTTTCGTGCAATATTACACAATTTCTTTAGACGCTTGAAATCCAAGATGGCGGCGACACTTACGTACCTAAAACAGTCTTCTTCCAAATAAATCCCTCTGTGCGAGCAGTTTTAATTTTATTTAAACTTTTCCGTGCGAATAAAAATTCTTTTCAAATATAACACTTTTTCTATTGGCTACTTCGTGAAAACCAAGATGGCGAAAGAGAAAGAAAGATAGAAAGACAAAAAATTAAGAAACGCACCACCGAATTTGTTGCAAAATGATCTTAAACATTCATTATCCTCTGGCACGTATCCTAACACACGCGACAGTTGTTTAAAACCGTGGAAGCGATTGCAAAACTCGTAAACAGTCTCTCAAACAGCGAAATAAATCGCGAGACAAGCCTTAAAAGTCGTCGCAAAATTTACGGCAGCAATAACATTTGGACACGGCGTTCACCGGTTACCGAAACGACTGTATAAAACAAGCGGACAATACGTTTGTTAAACGATAAATCGAACAAACGGCTGTACGGCAAGACATGTGTCGCCTCCCAGCGGGTGCGCAGCCCTTCAAGACGGTGGACCGGTTTTTAATTTGCGGGGAAACGTAAATCGGCCGATATTTAAGGACTCTCGTGCTCGTTTTGGTTTTTCAGGCGAGCGGTATTTTCGAGCGGTGAGGCTCTTTCACTGGGCACGGTTGTTTATCGAGAAAGGCCCCTCGTCGACTTTCACACGTTTATGCCTTTTTGCCGGCACGACGCGGCGGTGCAAGAAGCCGACGATAAAAACCGCGATCTGGCGACCGATCCCGGGAATTCTTAAATGAACTGGGAGCCAGTATTCCGGCTCTTGCAGTTGATAAAACATGCAACGAGTAGGTGCTTCCGACACGGCTGAATAAAGATTGTTACGATGAGCCTTTCTGGGGGGAGGGGGGGATTGTTGATTGCTCGGGGGACGCTGCTTATCTCGAGTTAACGGGAAATCTCTTCGTTAACGCTTCTGAAATTCTCAATATTAGAATGTCATGCGAGTCCTCCTCCCATTTGTGGGGCCCTCACCATGCTCCTATGGAGTGTGGGAGAAGGGGGCGAGGGGTTAGAAATCTATATAAGAGGCTGTCTCCAGGAGAGATCAAAGCACGGTAGGGTTAGTGGCCAGTGGTGGAGGAACCTGTGCACTAATAGTAAGGGTTAACAGCGGGGAAGAAGTTGCTCCCCCCCCCCTGGTGTGCATAGTGTACGTACCTAGGGTAAGGCCAGTATTTGGCAGCGGCGCTGTGGGAGGGCACTTTGTGAGGGCATTTAAAGCCAACAATCTCCTCCGGGTTGCAGTAGGGCAACAGTTGATCCGGCCAGACGCAAGTGTGACTCTTTTCTTCGTATACTAAACCAGCATCGCATGGGGTTTCCTTAGGAATACCATGGACACACTTGATGTACGTGCTGCTGCATGAGTCGCTGATAGGGTACATGCCGAATTGGTACTCGCAGCCGGCGCTGCTTAGAGGAGTGACTGAAAAAGAATTTGCATAATGTTACAGGTGTTTCGTTTATTCACACCGGCACCTGAATATGTTTATTGTACTCAATTATTTTTCTGTGGATCTTGAGTGCTACACAATTGAGCCAACTGTGCAAATACTATTCAATTATTTTTCGTTCCTTACCTCCAATACCATTTTTTTTTAATTTTTATAAAGAACAATTTAAGTTTTATTAAAATACAGACAAGTTGAATGGGGAGAATGTAGTATAAATAGTAGGGGTGTGCGAAAACCCGAAATATCGAGAACCCGATGGTCGGGCAAATCGGGAAGAGGTCGGGCCGGGTCGGGTCGGATTCCCGAAAGAATCAGGATTTCCGAAAATTTCGAGAATATAACATATGACACTCTTGAAAATAATTCGTGATGGACTTTCAATTTACAATAAATAATTATACTTATTATTTAGTTGTGCCCCATTCCTATTCCATATATTCCGAATTGTGTAAATTTATAATAATTAATTAAATAAGTAAAAAGTACAGTAACGTATTTTGCCGAAAACACCTACAATAAAATAATCCAAAATTATGAATGTATTCATTAAAACGAATATAAATGGTTAGTGGGTTCCCGGAATTTTCGGAGATCATGATTCGTTAGGGAATCCCGATTATTTCGGGAATCCCGACACTTTCGTGAATCCAGACCCGATATTTCGAGTTCTAGCACATCCCTAATAAATAGTAACGAAATTTGAAGAAGGCAATGAGAGCTAATTCACTGCTAATTAACTACAGAAACGGAGCTGTCTGCTATGAAAATACGACACATCGAGGGAACAAATTATTGGAGAAACTAGTTTGCAATCAATCATAATGTGCTTTCGCTTCGAGATGAATGATACAGTCGTGGCACACTGAAGTAAGGTTACCAAAATTGTTCAGTCATGCGACTTTTACTTTCTGGCACACGTGCTACGCGTAGACATAAGTTCCTCAGAGGTCGCTTTCTCGGTACACGAAAACGAAACTTTTACTTCGGACCTCCAACTTCAAAAGATTTACGAAAACACACCTCAGAGTCCAATACATTGTTTTCCACTCTCCTACAAATACACGAATAACAAAAATCAAACAATTCTGACCAGAATTGTTTAAAAAATACGGAAAATTAAAGAGCAATTAATTTTTTGTGATGTAAGAAACCTCATTTTAGCCTTGAAAATTAAAAGACAATGACTAAAATAATTGTAGATGTCTGCGAGTGTTCTCTCGTTATTGATTCAATGCGGGGTATTGAAAAATAAAAGACAATGACTGAAGTAATTGTTATGGATGCTCGCAACTGTTCACTCTCGTTATTGATTCGATGTGTATAAAAATGCATGTTTCCAAATGAAAGACGAGCCCTTGAACACGTTTGTTATGGCACCGCAATTCGCAATGCGATACTTACGGTCAGCCTTGCGATCCCCGCACTTTACAGCCCAGTTATAGTTGCAGTGTTCATATACAGCTCCGTGGCCGTCGAAAAGCAATCCGTTCTCGCAGTGTTCGAGGGTCAGGGTGCCATTTGTACAGAGAAAATAGGCGTTGCAGGACTCCGGATGAGGATAGGCGTGGACACCCCATGGGTCTGGGCATGGCGGTGCTCCCAAAAGAGTTGCTGCCTTAGCTGTGTAGAAAATTGAAGGAATAAATTAGGCGACCTAGACACTGAACATCGGCTCATTTACAATAAATGGCACCAAGCAAAGTAGAATAAAAAATTTAATTCTTTACCATTCCTAATATTCGCCCACGCTTTAATCTGTACTCCGCATTCATTAACTTCACCAGAAAACCGTATAGAGAATTAAGATAGAAATTAAGATTATTGTAACGCCATAAACTGCAGGTCTTTATGCAAAATATTGTAAAATTTGTTGAGTATTATTTGTGGAAGCTAAAATTCTTATAAAGGATTAAGTTCAATAAATAAAGTATTTTATAGCTGGCTAAAATATTGAATTTGATAGGACCGTGTACCTCACATTCGTATTTACTAAACGTATTTTACACTACTTTATAAAAATAACAAGAATGCATCCTTTAGCCATTTTTTAATGACATATAGCCAAAGAATAAATTAATAATATTAGAGCCCGCAATATTGACCAGTAAACCTAGCGACAATATCAAC
The DNA here is from genome assembly GCA_028454255.1 of Halictus ligatus. Lineage (NCBI taxonomy): Eukaryota > Metazoa > Arthropoda > Insecta > Hymenoptera > Halictidae > Halictus > Halictus ligatus. The sequence goes on along the minus strand of CM052139.1, from coordinate 11,656,484 downwards.
ATGTGCAGTAACAAATTGATATTCGGAGCATGTTGAAAACCCGGAAGTACCGGTCACAAAGTCGAATAAATTTATAAGGACAATAAACCCGAGACAATAGACAATGGAGCGCGAATAAAAAGCAATGTCTTCGGCCGGAAGCGTAGCGGCGCCATTTTATTCCGCATGACGGAGCACGGGCGCAGAAGACGTTGAAAAAAAGTGAATCGCAATGCGTTCATGCACCATCGAATAACTAATCGAACGCTGTCGGTTCTCTGCGCGAAGGAATACCTACGTGCATTGAGCGAAATAAAACGACCTAAAAGTTGTCAGTCTTCGATAGCGATGGCGGCCACAATAGAAAGGACATGGACTAGGAGCGAGGTATAGGGAGAAAGGGAAACCGATCTAGCGTGTTAATAAAAAAGAGAAACTCGTGAACGTAATATTAGTATTCATGACTGGAGGCTTGGACATTTGTTCATACGTAAATTGTTACGGCACTATAAACATTGCATCGTTCGAACGTATCGAACGCGGCGCTACTGGACTGCAGGTCTGTGTGCAAATTATTTTATAAAATGCAGAATGTTTTGTAAAAGTCGGAATGAACAGAGAATTTATTTTAAAAGGGAAATTACACTACGTACATTTTATGAGGGTATGCGTGGAAGGTGCAATAAATAATAAATAAAATTATATTTTACCACAAGGAAATTTTTTGAAATTAGTAAAATATTCTGAAATTAATTGCAGCAGACGTTAATTGCGAAACTGCGCATCTTTGTCGAGATAAACTAGACGCAACCCATTTAATTATCCAAATTATCATAAAAATTGCGGATGCTAGATAACTTTGTTGGTGTTGCAGTTCGCATAACAGATAGATACAATCTGAGCAATTATTGCAAAATTGTATGGCCGATTGTCCTAATCAAGCTGTACGTAAACTATTTAATTAACTGTCACGAAAGTTGCTAGATAAATTATGTCGAGCGATGCAAACAAAGAAAAAGGGAAAGTATTCTATGATCTAGATAATCAGACATGGTCGAACAGATCTGCGATTCATTGAAACTTGAAACTTGTAAGAGGACCAGGAAACGGCATTGATCACGAAGAAGCAACCGATCTGAGATAAACGAATCTGCGTAGCAAAACTATAAATACTATAGTGAATAATACCGGCGAGATAACAGGTAAAAACGGTAGTCGTAAATAACCATGGCTAATTGAATACAGAAATCACTGTGATCCTCTCGTGTGCAAAATCGTGGAGATCCTGAGGAGGAAGAGGACTTGAATAGGCAATAAATCACACCGGTAGAACAGAGACGTAGCCGTTAACCCTCCATACTCTGAGCCGGAGTCATTCGTGACCCGTAGCGGTGGGGATAAGTTCTACTACGTACAATTTTATTCCGATATAAGACGACGCTTTTTATTTCAAAACAAGAAAATCGCTATTCTCTCTTCTTCTTCTAAAGCCGGTCCCGAGGCATCAAGAAGACTGTAGTGAAAACTATAGTGAAATATCGGCGTAGATCAGAAATGACCTCACCACGTGGTGCTATTGACAGTAAACAAGTAAACCAGCACGCAGAATTGTACAATACGCGATGAAAAAAGAAATTGTTTATTAAAACATATGTATTTTATACGTCAGCAATTATACGAATAACTACATAAATTACTCAATAATATTATACACTGCCACAGAAGATGCGTATGCACAGTAAAACAATTAATAAACCATTTCTGGATGGTCTATAGGTCCAAGCGACGCCCCTGGTAAAATAAAAAATTAACATTCGTCTCCGGACAAAATTCTCAAAAACTGAAGGTGACGAAGGGACTAGCAATTTTTATGATCACCCCCACACAAACTTTACAATCAGCTCCGTCACCGAGATTGGCGCTAAACGTGATCGATAGCATATTTTCCTGAAGTCCGCTAAACAGAGGCGTCGTTCGTCCAATCGGACGCGGTAAAGACGCAATCGAAATCGTCCAGAGATAACTGCGCGCGACAGACGCGGACGTCGCAAATTCCAGCCTAAATCTAACGAGCGAGGAAGGCGTAAACGCCGCGAGTACTGTGGCGAGTACTATCTCCGCCATGATATCATAGGTCGCCGTGCTGTAACCATATGGCGCGGAAAGAGTATCGCCGGGGTCGTTAGTGAAAGCTATTGAAATTCTGCCACGTGGGTGTCGCAACGGTGTGCACGGTGCACACGAGGTGACAAGAGCCCGAGAGAAAGATGATACGCCTGTCGGGATGCAGCCCGGAGAACGGCGATGCGCCTCGAGCAGACGCGTCGTGGGGGTCGAAAGATGCAACGGTCCCGACGTTAGTTGCGTTCACGAGGGAGCGCAGAGGATCGACGACGACGGCTAATGGGCCACGGGTTAGGCGAACGCGGTGGTTGCTGCCTCCATGGGCGGGAAAAAGACTTACCGCAGGCCAGGAAACCAGCCAGCGCCAATAAGGTCGCGATCCTCGGATAGCTCATAGTGCACACGGGGCTACGGGCCTCTTGATCCGCCACGGGTCGACTCTGACTACTGAGACTTAGTTATCGACCTCGGGACACGGAGCTTCTCTCCCTTCACTTGCGCTCTCGGTCTCGGTACACACCTGGCCGCACGGTCTTTTGCCGTACCCCACCAGGATCACGCGTTCCCCGAGACACCTCGTTCTCGTGACGACGATTCGTGCCCGCTCGGCTACCACGAATAGAGCCGAGCCGCGAGCCGCTTTCCGTTTCTTTTTCGGAGAGATCGGATCGGATCGGCGGATGTGCATGATTCGCACGACTCTTGCTCCAGGTTTGGCCGCGGAGATGGGCTTCAGATATGCTCGGATTTCGAGATTCTCTTTTGAAGCATTACTATAACAGGACACGTTATTTCACGTCTTTATTGATTTCCTCAATTTGAAAAATGTTTCAGATACATGGCAAAAATCCTCACGGACCACAGACGTTATTTACAGTGACTTAAATTTTTTTCTAGAAGTTACAACAATTGCCCGAGGATTAGACGTTATTTACAGTTACTTGAATTTTTTTCTAGAAGTTACAACAATTGCTCAAGGTTTGGCTGTGGAAATGGGCTTAGCATATGCTCGGATTTCGAAACTCTCTTTTGAAGCATGATAGACTATAACAGAACACGTTCTTTCACGTCTTTGTTGATTTTGTCAATTTGAAAAATGTTTCAGATACATGGTAAAAATCCTCACGCGCCACAGACGTTATTTACAGTGACTTCCATGAATATTCGGACGCTCATCAAAATCGCATAACTTTCTCAATATTGGACTATACGACTTGAATTTTTTTTTAGAAGTTACAGCCGTTGGATCGCTACATAACGTGAAAAAAATATTCGAATAAAATTGGAATGAAAGTTATAAAAGTTGTATTTTTCAACTTGTTTATGCGGGCTTATATTAAAATTTTGGAAGTACATTTTGTACATCTATATCAATTACACATACTCTGAATATTTCATCTCAATCGGATAACGTTGCAATGAGCTTCAAACGTTCCAAGATGAAAACCTAACCCTTAGCACTGGAATGGCAACTGTAAGGCGCCACTAAAAATTGCTTTATCATTACTCCAAATCTTTTTTACATTATTAAATTTGTTTGTATTTAACAAATTACTAACAGCATTGTACAAGTACATTGCACTAGTTTCGTATGTATCTGGGTCGGAAGAAATATTTCGTTTTGGAGTTAAAATAGCTTCGAGTGCAAAGGGTTAAGGGTGAAAGTCACAGAATTTCGGCCTTGTCAGGGAATTTCGCCCTCATGTGATCATTTTGGAATATCTGTAGCCCATTGCAACGTTGACCGATTTTTATGAAATTCCCAGGATATGTATAATTCATACAGATCTACAAACCGTACTTTCTAAATTTTCAATGCAAGTCCGCATAAAAAAGTTGCAAAATACAACTTTTTATATTTTCTCTGTAATTTCGACCAATTGCAATTTTCGTAAAAAAATTGTTCACTTTATGTAGCAAACCAATTGTGTTAACATTTTAAAAAACAATCAAAGTCGTATGGTCCAATATTAACAAAGTTATGCGATTTTTAAAAGCGCCCGAATATTAGTAGGAGTCACTGTAGCTCTTTTATTTATTTGTATATTGATTTTATAAAATTGAGGAAAAATTATTAGATTGTTCTAGGCTAAAAAATTTGAATGTTCATTGGATTTTAATATATGTTCTTCCTCGGTTTCATTTTGTGCGGGTGTAGAAAATAGTTGAGAGATTTGATCTTTATCTTCCTCGATGCTTATGCAATTCAGTGCGAGCAGAAGAACCCCGTTTTCCTGACATTTTAGAACACGAAAGAAGATCTGTCCGTTGCCCCTACGGTCCGGACAGATTGCATAATGAAACGAAAAAGTCTTTTCCCATCACGAATCCCACTATGTAATCGCTCAGTCGATTTGACTTGTTTCATATCGAAGAATCGCATTCCGCGACGATACTCCCCGATTAGCTGAGCCACTGATAAATGACATTTTATAATGTAGCCATAAGGATTTCCTTCTAGTTAACATTTTCCGACGCATCTCTCTCATGTTTACGGACAAGCGGAATTTCAAGTTGCAATTATTCAAATAAACGAGATTTACGTAATCGCTTGGATCATCGGTATTTTAATGGTAATCACAGTGTACGACAAACTAATAACCTGTCTGTAAATACAATGTTTAATAAACCGGGAATTTTTCATTTATCCAATGGACTCTCTGGTATTCGAACTCGACCGTAAACTGTACTTTGTACTCTGTACTATGTACTCTGTGATAACACCAGTTCTATAAATATTGGGTTAAAAATTTTTTGATTACTGTAATTTTAGATACAACAAGTACCTAATACTTTTTCCATTCCATTTTTTTTTTTGTAATTCTAAGTTCGTTTAGTCGATGTTGATACCGTACTCGTTCAAATTTTATTGTAATTAAAATGAGATTGAATATAACAAATTTGATGAATTTAATGTTCTTTTTTTTTAATTTAATTGTTAATTTCCCGGAAAAGTACCCGATACTTTTTCCACAATTACTGTAACTTTTAGTTTCTTGTTCGGTCCTCTGCGAGTCATTTCTGACCGACCAAAGTTTTTATTCTATATAAGGCAACGGAAGAGGGTATAGCGAGTTTCTTATTTCGAGATAAGAAACGTCGTCTTATATCGGAATAAAATTGTACACGTTGACGGTCGCTCGAGTTTATCCCCACCACTACCGCGACGGGTCGCGAATGACTCCGGCATAGGAGGGTTAATCAATTTCAGAATCTGTGCGAACTTTCCATGGAGGTGACGGGCTTCCTTTACAGTCGCTGTAATTTTAGGTTCGCGTGCAGTCAATTTCGATACAGTACCTGCGTGAAGTATAGTTATCCATCGCATAACCGGGCTTATGCAACAGTCATTGCAGCTTCGGTCCCGAAGCAGGGAACCAGATCTCCCAGCATGGACAGTGAAAGCCAACGAATACCAACGATCTCGATACCCGCGATCGGTGTATTGTTGGTAGACCAGTCGGACAAACGAAATAAATACGTCATGGTCATATGCGTGTCTGATGGATCGCCGGAGACCGGCCCTCGACGAGACCCGAATCAGAAAATGGCCACGACGAGCAATTACCGAGAGAAAACACGATCTGTGCTCTTTTTTTTTGCTACCTTTCTTTCAAAATACTCCGGCAACAATAAATTGGCTATTTTACGAACCGAGTTCTTAATTGCTCGATATATTATTGCAGGTTTTATTCATTCTGCTACGTTGGCGTAATTATTAGCCCGAAGCTGTATCAGCCTGGAAGGTGCACAAACAGTGCACTTTTCATAATTGGTAAATTTTCTTCTTCGTTCAGATAATAATTCAACGATTGTGGTGTATACATATTCCTACGGTTGCAAATATGTCCTATCTTAATTAGTTGTTAGTTGACATTAGAAGAAGTTAAGAATATTTTTGCATTATTTTCAGCTTTTCAAGATGGCTAAGAGAGAAAATACAATTTCATTTCAATTCGACTTCTCACAATTCACTTGGACAATTTTTAATTTGCATAAATATTCGCGGTCTGTGATCGTGATAAAGACAACCCACTTTGCAGTCAGGTGATGTATAGTGCGGTCCAGTATTTTATTTAAAATATAGAATTTATTTTGTATTTTGTATAACATAAAAAAAATTTGATTTACAATGTAGAATTTATTTTGTATTTTGTATGACACGAAAATATTTGATTTAAAATGTAGAATTTATTTTGTATAACATAAAAAAAATTTGATTTAAAATGTAGAATTTATTTTGTATTTTGTGTAGCATGAAAATATTTCATTTAAAATGTAGAATTTATATTGTATTTTGTATAACATGAAAATATTTCATTTAAAATTTAGAATTTATTTTGTATTTTGTATGACAAAAATTGACGGTAGACGCAGTTTGGCGAATTTTTGTTGCAGACTGGAAGTGTTTTCTTAGCTGTCAAGTATCGAAATGGGCGAGCTAGGCTCGGCCACAATGTAAATCATTGGACAGGGTCGCGAGAGCGCGTTTTATCGAGCACATCGTAAAATTACGTAAAGAGAAAGGTTGCAATCAGGCGAATTAAGTGAAATTGTGTGGCAGCCCGAGGAACCATTACGTGCCGCTTATTGTATTCAAACAAGATCGATTTTTCCCCCGAGATTTACATCGAGGACCGCGATTGTCTCCTACTCGTAGATACCCACTTTCTTTACAATCAAACAGTCTGCATTGTTCTCTGCGGTTTCCATCAATACAATACAAATGACTCATTCCCTTTTACAATCTGCTCAGTCGTTTCGAAGAGAATTCTTTTTATTTTTCCTGGTTGCACGTCTGAACGTTCACGAAAGAGAAACACAGAAATTATGTTCATAGATCTAAATGTAAATTGTTCGGTGAGATCTATAACAATTTATATAATGATCCAGAGTTCACAAAATCCACTGCAGCAACAAAGTTGTGGCTGGTCATATCTGTAACAGTTTACATAAGGGGAAAGGTGTAATTAACGTGGGAGGTGTATGCAAATGCCACTAGTTTACGTAAGTGTATCACGGGTGTTTATTGTTCCTAAGTATAAAAAAAAACAGAATTAAGCGTTATAGATGCACCGCCCAGCAACTGACATCTTGTCTTTACTTAGTTCTTGTTCTTGTAGTAATCCTCGCTGCAACAGAAACAATACAATTTTTCCATCCTCTGTCTTTGAATAAATTATTTACATAACTGAGAATCTTTACAAAAATCCACACAGTCTGTGTCCAAAGTGACGAGAATAGAAAATCTTACAGAGCATAGTAAAGGATTGAAAATTAATTGGAATCTGAATTGAAATTTTTCCTTGCTCTGTCTCTCAATAAATAATTTACAAAACTGAGAATCTTTACAAAAATCCACACAGTCTGTGTCCAAAGTGACGAGAATAGAAAATCTTACAGAGCATAGTAAAGGATTGAAAATTAATTGGAATCTGAATTGAAATTTTTCCTTGCTCTTTCTCTGAATAAATAATCCACAAAACTGAGAGTTTGCATAAAGTCCATTTACCAATGGACCATAATGTAAATAAAAAATTGTTAGCTCACCATCCAGGCACATTTTCTGGCTCGGTACATCTGAAGCTGTCCTCGCTGTAAACAGTGCCAGCCTCGCATTGTCCTTTCTGCGGCACGACACCATTTTTGCATATGTAGAATTTCGCGCAGTCCTCAGGATGAGGATACGTGGGGTGCGGCAGGACCCTGCCGAGGGGTCCTGCGACGTCTCCGTCGGGGCAGACGAAGCCATCGTCAAGGACGTCCCGTTTGACATTCTCGCAGAGCCTGCTGGCATCCGCAGCCCACACGCAACTCGACATCTTGTCTTCGTAGATCAAACCGGGAGGACAGGGCAGAGTTTGTGCAACACCGTCGATGCAGTTGACGAAACGGTCGCATGCAGTTGGATCCTCGTGTTTGAAGTAGCCGTTGGCTCGGGGACATCCTTTGCTTGGCTGCGGTTCCTCTGGAGAGACATTATCGTGAAGGAATGTACAAGATATGATAAAGGTTGTTATTTGTAAATGGTAAAGAAAGATTTAAAATGTGATAGATCAAGTTCTAGGCCTATGCCGGAGTCATTTTTGACCTACACTACGCCCATGTTTCACAACAGTTGTTCTTTCGATACAAGACGATGGTTGGGAACCGGCTTTCGTCGTTTTTCGGATGAAGAAAGAGCGTCGTCTTATATCGGAATAAAATTGTACAATTTTCAATTGTCAATTGTATATTGACGGTCGCTTGAGCTTATCCCCATCTCTACGTTAATAACAAGAATTAATAGATCGTGTACAAAGTAATAAAAACATTTAAAGAATTTGAAAATACTGGTGTATTACTTCCGACTAATTAAAATTATACAGAGAAGGAATAAATGTTTATGTAGCTCCTATGTCTTGAAATTAAGACAAACAATGTTCATTTTGAATAAACATCCACGGTCGCATGATAAAGAAGCATTTAAGACGTGATAGATATAGGTGCACAGCTATTTGCAAACAATCAGGGTACACTGTCATTTATAAGCATTCGTCCTCTCATTAATCGTAAGACTTGGAGCTTGGGACCCATTTGGGCCCAGGCTTATAAACGTTTTATTTAAATTTTAATTTTCTAATAGCCATTTTAAATTATTAACAATTTTTCTTAGGTTCAAAAATATGAATCTAACCATACATACCATGAAAGAGTTCATCTTGCATGATTCGAAACAAATGTTATTTTATATTTTATTATAATTTTTCAATGATCGAATATAAAATCATGTTAGAGAAAATAAGCTTTGAAAATTGATTTGATACAGATGGATGCATAAAGTAAGTAGAAACGGTTGTTGGTGATCAGACACGCTAGGTAATTCCTGTTCGATTTTTATGAATTTCATTTAACGGCCTAAGACAAGTTATTTCGTAGCAGACGTTTTAAACAATTACTTGTTACGGTGGATATCTTCTCAGCATTATGATTTTTCAGTGAATTAGGATTACTTAAGCTTCCCTAATTCACGAAAATGAGTGTCAGAAGAAATCATTGAAAATAGTGATTGATTCAGCCTCGATAATGGTTGCATTCCTATCCCTTGTCGAAAAGAATTCTGGGACCTACGAAAACGAGGGGGATTAGCATATGCAGATTCGTTCTCGGGGAGAAAAAATAATCTCCTCGAGGAAAGTAAAACGGCCGCAGAAAAACCGAAAGGCCCGAAAACGAATTTGGCGAAGAATGCACAAGGAAAACCGGTTTACCCTAATTTATCACATCTTTGCCAACACACCACGACCCGGTCTAATCGTTGCTCCTTGGTCGTGTATCTGCGAACAGAGGGACAAGACCAGAATTCCATTTTTAGAACTTCGGGACCGGGTAAACATTTTCTGTGTGTCCCTCTTCTGTCCACTTATGTCAACTAATAGATTAATTAACAGTGTTGACTGTGAATTAAGGCTAACATTCTAGACAAAGGTACAACTTCTGCTTCTCTGAAAACAATTAAATGAAAAAGTGTGGGAAGGTTGTTCTTCCTGCATCCAAGGAGAAGAAGAAGATGTCTTCTACAGCCCTCCCCTAAATCCCTCAAAATCCCCATAATTTGACAAGGTTATTCTCCTTGGAGCCAAGAAGAAGAACAAGAAGAGGTCTTCTCCAGCTCTCCAGTAAATGCAACTAATTTCCTAAAGTTTATTAGTGATATTTCTGCTGAAACCAAGAAGAAGAACAAGAAGAGATCTTCTGCAACCCTCCCCTAAATCCCTCAGAATCCCAATAATTTGGCAAGGTTATTCTCCTTGGAGCCAAGAAGAAGAACAAGAAGAGGTCTTCTCCAGCTCTCCAGTAAATGCAACTAATTTTCTAAAATTTAACAGTGACATTTCTGCTGAAACCAAGAAGAAGAACAAGAAGAGATCTTCTGCAGCTCTCCCCTCAGTCCCACAGAGTGCCTAACACTGAACATAGTTATTCTGGCCTGAAACTGAAAAGAAAATATCTTCTGCAGTCCTCCCCTAAATCCCACAGAAACCCCACAGTTTAACATAATTATTCTACCCTGAAGCGAAAAAGAAAAAGAAGAGAAGACCTCCCGCAAGTCTCCCCAAACCACAATGGAGTCCCTGAAGTTAGACCATGACATATTTGCTGAAACCAAGAGGAACGAAACATGTGACTTACGAAGAAGAGTTCTGTCTCCGCAGGGCACATTGGCAGGAATATCGCAGAGCTCCTTCTTAGGGTTGTCGTCCCTGAAGACGAGGCCATCCTTGCAGAGCTTCTCTTCCGCTTTGCCGTCGAGACAGACGTAGTAGAGGTCGCATTGCTCCGGGTCCGGGAAGAAGCCCTTCAGTTCCGGGCACCGAAACTGTGCCCTGCTCAAGGTCACCGCACTGACCAACAAAAGGACGAACACACGATGGAACATGGTCCCTGTATCTTTATGTAACCCTTAAAACTCGAAACCACAGTCAGCGAGAGAGCACGACGCTTCTTTTTTCTTGTCCCCTATCGCCCTTTCTCCTCTTCGTCCTCTTCGTCCTTCGCGGTTCCTCTGTTCTTTCGCTCTTCCTCGATGCTCCTCCGAATTTAGGCTCGTTCTACGGCCGATTCCTCGACAGAACGCAGGAACGTGGGTATAACGTGAGTGCAGGCCTGAAACTGGTCCTGATTCGTTCTGTCGGCACACCACCACTGCATCCTTCCTTGCATTTCACAACACCCCACCCCCCTTTCGCCGAAACTCCTTTCTCGCTTGCTCTCCTAGCGTTTTCTTCGTGTCGACGCACACACGCGCGCGCGCGCCGTTTGCTCGTGAGACTCGACTCGACCCAACTTTCCGTCCACGCGTGTTACGCGCCCGACTCCTTATTTTTCTCTCTCTCTCTCTCTCTCTCTCTCCCCTCTCTCTCTCTCTCTCTCTCTCTCTCTCTGTCTACCTTTCTCTTTGTCTCGCTCTCTTTGTGGATAATATCGATACCGATATTTCTGCACGCTTCCGGGTCTCGGCGAACCCACCCTCGTCCTCTCCGCAAACAAACTCGACGACTCTTATCGTTCCGCGGTGCTTCCGGTTGAAATTCGTTTCTTTGTTCAACAAGGGAAACTGGACTTTATCAGCGAATATAAATATTTGCCAGAATCACCACTTTCTGCAATGCAAAAGCCGTTTTGTTGGAAAAATGCTGATGAAAAATGCTGATTCGTGTTTTCGGGACGTTAGGGTCGCGATACATTTTTGAACCCTTGCCGCATAATTTTCTTCGTAATTAGAATGTTTAAAACTTCTTTATCCGCCGATAGTTTACTAAACAAGAAAAGGAAGAATAAATGTTTACTAATTTGTCGCAAAAATGCGGTATACTTGCAGTATACGTTTTAGACTGTGAAACTGTTTTAACCGCTTGTATAATTTTTGTACGCGTGTATTTCGTGTCACAGTAAATAGTACACGTAAAAAAGATTTTCTTGAAATGACAGGATATTAATTTATCAAAGATTCTCAGTCTGTTTTTCCGAATGGATGGATATTTATTGCACGTGGATATTAATTGCAAGGTTAATGTTCTCTTGTTTGCCATAAAAGACGGTAAAAGGTGTTTACATCGGTTTACTCGAGGAATTTACAAAGAATCGCGGTTTCGGTGAAAGGCTCGGCAACATTATTTAATCAATGAAACGGTTGCGTAAATGGATATTATTTAATCAATGAGAGCGAGATACAAAAGCAATAGCGGATCCACGGACGGAGGACGACCCGACACCGGATTCGTTGATCGTTGAGAAGTGGATCGGAATACATTATTTAGATCAATCGGGATCGGCGTCTACGATTTCACGCGCGTTTGTGAAATTATATTTGCGCAACGCTTGCGAAAGTGTCCGTGAACGTTAATATCGTTACTTCTGTGCACACGTTCTCTTCCGGGTGCTTTGAATACACGTATCGCTTTCGATCGGGCAACATTTACTCTTCATTTAATGTCGGAGAATTTTCTGGTCTCCGAATCGACATTCATCGCTGTTGCTAATCACAGTGTTCACTAGTATTAATTGTTCGTTTCATCACTTGACATTCACGGTTTTAGAATTTCATAGATAGTTTAAAATGGGGAGTACAGATTAAAATAATATCTGTTTTGTCTTTTTCTTTTTTTGAAAAATCATTTGAGGAAAATTAGTTGATAATCCGATGATTTATTTTCTATATTTTGCTAAGCACGGTAAAGCATGTTCTACTCTATTTGGAACGCCGTATCTTTTGCGGATTAATTAGTAGGCTAAGAGAAGATTAGGGCGCTAGGGTACGCAGACTTTCGACAACGGTTTGACTTTCAACGATTTGAATAAAAATGCAATTTCACTTTCTTCTTTCATCAAACGATCGTTTTTTAAACGACGTCCGTGACGAATCCACGGGAAAGCAGAAGAATTCGGAATCACGTTTGATCGAACATAGCGTGCGTATGTAAATCAAAGAGAAAAGAAGACACGCGACACATAATGTGCACGATCGTGCGAATTTTAGTGAATATTTACTGGAATTTTAACGCTTGCTACATTTTCTTCTTTATATATCATAAATCGGTCCTTACTGCCTTGGTAGAATGCAAGATCCTGCATTCTACAAAGTGAAAAGTATGTTAATTTTTGCTAGATAGCACGGCAAAATACAATGTAATAAGATGTATTGTAGTTGAACGAAACACCATATCATGGAATAAAGACGAATATCAAAGGTGAACATTCTGAATTCCTTTTACGTTGGGGTGCATTATGTATTGTTAAAGGTCGTACACGAACACTGCAGAGGTAATTTCCTTCGATATCTTTATGTCGAAAGAAAATAAATAATTCTACAATTTACAATTTCTACATGAAACAGAAAAATCGGTACTAATTAGAACCAATTTTCTGTATTTTAGTTTATGCTAGATCATTAAAATGAGATATTGTAGGAAGAGCCGATTAGGCGACGTGTCACCGAGCGCCGAAATGTACGCGTGTCCTCGGCGGGAGAGATGATGCGGGATCTGATCCAGGCTAAAAGATGATGTGGCATCTAATCCAGGCTAAAAGATGATGTGGGTTCTAATCCAGACTAAAAGATGATGTGGGATACCGACGAGATATTTAGAAAGCTGCCAGCCTTACAGGAGAATGCGTCGTTCGAAAAATTCAGTGTTTTCTACCGCCATCTAGGATAGACTTTGGCTGGAGTAAGAAACAGAAGGCCAACGGCGGTATCTCGTCGGTGCAGAAGGCCACTAAGGAAATTATCGTCGGTAAGAAGGTGAATCATCACGGAACCACAGACGAGGTATAGGAGTAACCAATCACCCAACGTATTTTTTTGTCTCACGCTCGTGGGGCACTAGAGCCCCCTTACCATTCTGTGTCACATCCTACCGTATCAGCCAAAACTTGTATTGTGGAACCATTATTCTACAACGGCGCTGTTGCTGATAGAATTTTAAATCTCATGTCGGAGATTCTATAAATGATGAATGAAACAAAATAATGTTGTTTCCTTTTAATTTCGTTACGCCTGTTACACGAGCGCATCGAAGGAGACGTTTCTACGTGCGGAAGCTTATATTCAGGTAAATCATATACATACATATATATTATTTTATATTGCATGCGCTTAGTAAATATCGCATTTACTATTATAGAAAGCTAGTGTTCCGTAATCTGCTTATTTTCTTTCTAATTACTTTGCTATCCTATTTCTCGCATACAATGAAGGGGAATGAACGGAAAACTCACTATAAAAAGTATGCTCATCCCTTTTGTGATTTAACAAACCGTACTACAACGAACAATATTTCTTTTCATTCATTTCCAACGAGAGATAGTTATAGGTGCATAACGTGGCTGATTAACTGTGGTTTAGATGATTGGGTGGAAATGTCTGATAAAAAATAGCAAAATCAATATGTGTGCAGTCAACATTTTTCTAATCATTCTTTTTACGCGTCGGGTAGACTGAGCAATGATGCCGTACCGCAAATTTTTCATTCGTCCGATATGAATAATAATAGTTTTAGCACTGAGTCAAACACTGTCTATACAGGATGACATGTCATCGATACAAAGTTGTGATGGCTTGGAACAGCAGCTAATGGAAACTCAGGTGCAATTAGAACAAGAGAAGAAAAAATCTAAGACTCTTCGCTTGCAATTGCGGGCAAAGTGTAAAGCAATAAATCGGTTGCACGATAAGCTTTCTTCAGCCAATATTGATGATATATGTTTGAAAAAAGAAATTTCTAAAAGAATTTCCGGGTACTTATTGACATTTGTTATCCTCATATTATTTAAACCCAAATCGTGGCGAATTTTTTCGAAAAAGGAGCAACAATTATGAATGACAATGCCCTACACTTCTCCCGTTTTGTACCATAAAATGGGTGACATTTTTGGTTTTCATTTGCCAAGTCCATCCACAATTAGTCGATGGTTCAGGGAAATCGACATTTGGCCAGGAATTTGTCCAAATTTATTTAACGCGATAAAATTAAAATCTTCTTACATGGAAATTGCAGATCGTAATTGTACCCTTGTATCCAAACTGGTTTAATCAAGACGAATGCGCTGAACATAAGAAAGATATTGTATATTTTACATTAACAGTAAAAATTCATAAGGATACAGTGTGGCTTGGCAAGAAATTTAGGTGTATAAAAAATTCCGCTAAAACATTTTCCAAATTATCGCATTTCAGACATGTTTAAATTCTTTCATTTTTATCGATAATCCTGTTGGTATTTCAATATACTTTTTAAGTGTGTCTATAATAAATTCATTAAAATAAGTTATTCATCATATTTTCAGAATTTCACGCATAGAGATTTGCGTATGCGTCGTGTATATGAAATTCTGGAAACTAGGTTAATAAACATTTTGTAAATGATTATTTTATAGAAGCAATTAAGAAATATATACAGCTGCATTGTAATATTTGGAATACATTTGTAGTTACTTTGGCTCAAGGAATATGGTGATTGTAGCAGTTTTGTTTTGTATGTTTTATTATCATGCAAAGACTTTGTATTATGTTCTTAAAGATTTTTTTGTTTGATTTATTCTTCTTTTCACGATTCGGAATACACTCAATGTTCTTTTACTTAATAAAATGTGTAAATATATAACTTCGTATATTTTATTGTGGTGTATACGTTTTTATACATATGCTGAATTTGGTAAACATTTAATGTACTCTAGGATGGATAAGACCTTCTTTCACGCCTTCACGTGGCCCATCCTGTTAATTTTATTACTTTGACCACTGCATGTACTACATCATTGGGAAGTAATAGAAGAACCAAGATGAAAGAATGGTATATCTGGTTGTAATAGTAACGTGGCTTGATTTTTAAAGCCCAATAACTAGTCGAATTTATTACATATGTAAAACTATGTTTTTATGTCTAATTGTAATGTATTCTTTCTAGGAGATCATCTGCGCATATACATATATAATGTACATGTATGTATATGTAGGGAGCATCAAGAAGCACAAATTCACGCACATTCGGAGAAATTCATATTAAAAACATTATTATGTATTTCTACTAGTATTTGAATATATCATTATTAATGTTACTTGTTTGGTAAATATTCGCGTAATTATGTATATTTATTTACACTTTATTCCTACACACTTCCTTAACTACCTTTTCTCATTTGTTCAGGATTCAAGCTGTGGGATTCCGTGCCTGTTGTTTCAAATGGTAACCGCTGTTTCATACGGTTTTTGTCGCGTATGTCAACACGCGGCAAGAACGCGTGTCGCCATTGCTCGACACCGCGTAGCAACAGTTTCATCTCTCATTGGCCGAATTTCACAGTTTGAATCCCCATATGGTGATTGGTCTACTCCTATAGCTCGTCTGTGGCCAGGTGGGTGCTGGGATCGGTCGGTAACGGCCCCAATGTGGAAATACTCTCGTCGGTTGTGGAACTACGAACGTGGAACTATCACTGATCTGAAATACTAACATCGCTAAACATGCCGCGCTCGCTACCTAAATAGAACATTTGCTTGTGAATTAGGGAAAAAACGTCAGTAACAGAGGCAATAAATAAACGTATAAGGCGTAGAATGAAAATAATTATTTTTTATTGTATAATTTCATTACACTCTTTGCCTTCTTATTTTCCATATTGTTCACCATTGTAATCATTATTTTATAATCGATAGTTTATAGGTGTAATTAATTAATTTGGAACTTATTGCGATATTTTTAAAATAATGATTATTCAACAAAATATATTCTGTAATAGTTATAGAATAAAAAAAAGAATAAATACAATATTCAAGTAATGACAAAGTTCCATCGTTCTTATTGTGATCCGTAGTAAAAAACAGAAAATTCATTTTTTTACTTATTTAACCGATAATACCACTTCTAATGCTCGATTGCATTGACTGCAATTATTCAAGTAGAGGTAGTCGAGAAATAAAAGTGTTAAGTAATGAAATTAACTTTCGACGGCTCTTATCCATATAATGCTATTTGGTGGCAGTATTAGTACTGTTTGTACAAACGCACAGGCACACAGATTCTTATATCTTGCAATGCACGTTGTTTTTTTCTCCGTCAACCGATTTCGATGAAATTTTCAGTATGTGTATCATTACCATAGATGTACAAAACACATATTTTAAATTTTCATTTGGGATTAAAATAAAAAAGTTTTAAAAAGTGCCTTTTCTGGTTTTTTTATCTGTATCTTTTATTCGAAGGCTTCGAATAAATCTTCGAATAACTTTTGCCGAGCGCCGAGCTTCAAAGACCCAGCAACAACAGACGACATACAATGTAAGCGGATGGAGAATCGCGCACGTATGAAAGTTTAAACCTTTAGATTTTTCAATATATCCTCATAAAATTGTGACGAGCGAATGGAGGAGATTTTCCTGATGAAAATGAGGTCAAATTCTAGTGAAATCGAACAAGTTTCACTGATACGTAATGTTACGATAAAAATTACAATCTCATTAAATACAGTCCAAATGATGTCGTGTTTGGACTCATTTTGATCGGGATGAGCTCTACAACTCATTCGTATTAACAATATTGTTCTGATTAAAAACATGAAAGCATAAATTTCCAATAATTCTGGATTCTCCATCTGCTTACATTGTAGGCTGTTGGTCGGTCGCTGGTCTTTGAAGTCCCGAGCTCGTAGAGTTGCGAGATATCGGTGTGAGACAACTACCAATACAATTGCAAAACTCCTTTATTTTTCATTATTTTTTTATGAGATTTGTGCCAAATAATTCGTGGCATTCTTCTGACTAAAATGACACTAAACGCGATACAAATTGGACTGTGTTTAATATTTTTAATTGTAGATATATTCGAAGGCTTCGAATAAATCTTCGGATAACTTTTGCCAGCTCGACGAATAAACGGCGACGACGGCCGATGAGGACAAACGAGCGCCGAACGTCGAAGACCCAGCGACTACCAAACAGCATACAATGTAAACGGATGGAGAATCGCGCACGGATGAAAGTTTAAACTTTTAGATTGTTCAATATATCCTCATAAAGTTGTGACGAACGAATGGAGGTGATTTTCCTGATGAAAATGAGGTCAAATTTGGGTGTAATCGAACAAGTTTCACTGATACGTAATGTTACGATAAAAATTACAATCTCATTAAAGACAGTCCAAATAATGTCGTGTATGGACTCATTTTGATCGGGATAAGCTGTACAACTCATTCGTATGTACAATATTGTTCTGATTAAAAACATAAAAGCATAAATTGCCAATAATGCTGTTGGTTGGTCTTTAAAAAAAATCTCAAACTCTCTCAAACTCTATACTATTCGGAATAGTACATTATATAAACACTACTCTGGTTTTCAACATATTTCTGTTCCCACAGATCGATTCTTGGAACAATTATCTCTAAAAAAAAAAGTGTAAGGAAATAATGCTTGTGCATGAAATATTTTTAAATTACAAATTAAGGTATCTCATATGAAATTTGAAGTAGAAATTGATTTTCCTAAAATTATGCTTTAACACTTTCTTACGAAAAATATTTCTACGAATTTTTCGTCCTTGATGTTAGTTTTACTTTCAATATTTTAAACCTTAAAAAGCAACACTAAAAAAAATATCTGTTTAATTCGAATACGTTCGTCGGAGAATGTAACATTTCATAATCGATATAGTTCCGTGATGATTTGCCTTCTCACCGACGAGAATTTCCTTAGTGGTTTTCTCCACCGGCGAGATACCGTCGTTGGCCTTTTGTTTCTTACTCCAGCCGAAATGTATCCTAGAGGGCGGTAGAAAACACTGTATTTTTCAAGCGACACATTCTCCCGTAAGGCTGGTAGTCTTTATATATATCTCGTCGGTGATGATAGTTCCACGTTCTTAGTTCCACAACCGACGAGAGTATCTCGACATTGGGGCCATTACCGACCGCTCCCAGTACCCACCTGGGACCCACTTTGAGGCTCGCAGTTTAACACGGGGGCTGGCTGTCTTTCTGAATATCTCGTCGGTGTGTTGGATTTGAGCCAGGTTAAAAGATGATGTGGGATCTGATCCTGGCTAAAAGATGATGTGGGATCTGATTCAGGCTAAAAGATGATGTGGGATCTGATCCAGGCTAAAAATTAGAGTGCAGATTTCTAATAGGAGAACATGATAATTCAAGAGGTGGCATGAAATTTCGTGCCACCTCCTACGATATCATATTCTCCTAATACAAAGTTCGATTTTTCGGCATTTTTAAATATCTGCGCAATTTTTCAGATTGCTTTCTGGAGGTGGTTTTCATGGATCTAGTTCCAACTATCTAGTGTTGTGTGAGACACGAAATCCCATATGGTAATTGGTCTACTCCTATACCTCGTCTGTGGTCAGGCCGACCTGGCGGCTAGCCTACACGAACCTAACCCCGTCAAACCTTCACGCAGCTCCGCTTATTGGACGATGTCTGAGCACATATCAATATGGCGGCGCCCTTACCTATCAAAAACGATTAAAACCGGCCAATTTTAAACACGCATAGTTTTTGAACCAGTGAATTCCTAACGTTAAAACTTGGAATTTTGGCATTTTCTCATCTAACCTACAAGATCATACAAAAAAAGTTAAAATTTTTGGGTCCCATAAGTGAAGTGCACCCCAATAGTGTACTACTATAATAGTAAGACAAATATAAATGACAATATGATTTTTATTATAATAATTTTATTGTATCCCTTATATTATAAAATATACAACTGCTACCTTTCATCAATATTCTTTAGTACAAGTTTATGAAGAAAAATAATTAATACTTAGTTCAACTACTTATCCCATAAATTCTTGGAAAAATTTTTCAAGAATTTCCTCCTAAATTCATTTCAAATATTGAACTTCTTATAAAGAAACGACATAGACGACAGCTTGTTACACAACTTCGAAGTTACACATTTTCTGGTTAAAATTTGACGATTCTTCCGCGAAAGGATTTATTAGGAATACGCCAAAAAATGGCTAATGTTGATTTAAAAAATAACGATGAAATATTTCATGGAAAAACAAATTTTAAAATGCTTCTCCGATAACGTATGACGTCTTGTTTACACATAAAACTTTTGAGTAAAGAATAGTCTACTATTATTTTGTTCGAATTTTTGTTATTTTAATAAATATTGTTTAATATCAGAATGTGTCTAAATTGCATATACTTTTAATGCAAGGCTTTGTATTTATTATTATAAAATTACAAGTACATACCTTGTATTTTATATACCGTCTAAACACAAACTTGAAAATTTTCCGGGAAACAGACTTTTTATTGTTAAGTTACATTGCTTTTATGTACCAGATGATACATTCATTTTCAAAGAAATTCTGCTGCTGACTGTTTCTTTACGAAAAGCTAAAATATTACGGTGACGAATGGGTTTTACGCGCGTATGTCCTGACACTTTTGTTGATTCAACAAGTATACACTGGGGTATGGTTATTTAAGTAATGCGTGTTTCCGTCATCGAGAGACATTTATGTTTTGAAGAACAAAAAAATAATGTCTTTTGAACAGTAAATATTAAATTTGACAAGTCTTCGACATTCCATTTTATATACGTACGAACTATCTTAACGAAATCAACATGAAAGAAATAATTTTCAGAAATGCGTCAACCGGACTTCAAAAGAGATATATCTGGTGATAAATAAATTTAAATTTTAAGTATCTTCTCAAACTGTAAATTTGATGCAGGATATATCAAAATAAATGCTGAAATTGGTAGGTAAAAATATAAAAATGAGCATCTCTCCATATTGCTAGAGTCATTAAATACACTTCTAATGGCCATTTGTTTACACTATTGTAATAAAGTAATGGTAGGTCTGCATGCACTAATATTAATTAAATTGATATTGTAGTATGTGTATTAATGGTAACGAGAAAAATGACTGATACCTACGGATCCCCTTCCTCCGAGCGAGTTAGGGTGTCGCCAGGGCCCCGTGCTTCGCGAGCTGGGTTTTGCGGGGCCCAACCGAGCGGCCCTCCGGGAAGGGGGCCACCAGGTGGGTGACCCGTGCGGTGCCCTACTAAATTAGGCATTGGGAGAGGGGAAGCATTACTTCCCCTGGTGTGTCATTATTGGAGAGGAGGGCAGCGAGTTGTCTTCAATACGAGTTTCTCTCCGTCTCCCGTTAGCTCAGAGAAGTCATCGCGGTGGAGTTAGTGGGTATATCCCGTCGGGGAGGAATCCCACTTATCACCCTCTCTCCCCCAAAGGAGGGCGAGGAATCTGTAATGTGATTACCACCATGTAAAAAAAGAAAAAAAAGTTCGCGGTAGTGGGGGGTACAGGGGGGGGGAGGCCCCGGCAGCAGAATTTTTATTTAGACGACAACACAAGTTGGATTTTTCGACAACATGGCTGAAATTTTTCCAATTTCTATTATAATAATTAAGAATAAGTTCTCATAAAAAGTGCAGTTATATTTGTTATACTGATCCTAACTCAAACTCAAAATGAATGCAACAGACTTAAGAAATATTTTGCGAATGCGTAAAAAACTAAGGCCGAGCGGCGGTAACGTGTATAAGGAAAAAATGTTTCAGAATGATGAACATAACACCATATTTCAAAGTCATCCAAATAGGAGGGTACCCGCTAATCTGCATAGTTACTTTTTATGAACTGTCAAACGCAAACACAAAAGGTTGCACGCAAAATATATTAACTTGAAACTGCATAAATGTTCGCTGAACGAAGAAACAAATACCTCGGTTACTTTTTACTATCTTCTGTTTTCATTAATCAAGAGAAACTGTCCAATCATCCATTTCTTTCAGTCTTAATCGTTAAGATTTTTTACAGTGAACCGTGTTTCTTGGAAAGTTACATTTGCAGATACCAGTTCGAGAAAGCCTTAGATCTCAACTCAAATTAGATTCCTCTATCTCTTGCTTGTATGCGTGTTTTATACAAGTAAAACGTAATATACATCTACAAGAAAAGAGACGTCAGACAGAATCGTTGTCATGGTCAGCACTTGTTCCGACCCAAGAAACACCTGTCATTCTTCAGACACGTGGTACTTTACGTTCGGAAAAACCGACATTTTGTCCGATAAGCGAAACGGCGAGCGAGAAGCAATTCACGCATGCACTGCTTTCGATGTACCGTTAGGCTCGTCTCGCAAAGTATTACCGCGACCCCTGCCAAACATGTTCGACAATCTCTGAAGCAACCTTTTAAAATCATTTTTGTAAGTAGGTCGAGAAATTTCACATCAGATTCTGTGTAAGAAAAATTCGGCCAGTGATCGGCACAATCGATTAATTGTGTATTTCAAAGTTTATATTTCATAAGATACACTCCAGGACGGAAAGATAGCACATGCACATTAGGATTTAGATAATTTTATGTCTAAATTATATCTTAATAAAATTTGTTACGACATACTATTTCAAGATACATATGTTTAATAATGTATACGCATAAGTGAAATCAAGTTGCATTTACCAATCTGTTTAGTTTTATTTGACAGAAATAACATTTTTGTCGTCCAACCTCCCAGCGGCTCTATAATTTCGCATTAGGTTAATCCACCCTGTTTTCCAACTCCCAGCAGCTCCTCGGTTTCTCTCCGCGTTCGTCTGTGCTTGACACTATTCCTAGAAGGTCCCTCACTTTGCGTCAGGTTCATCCGCATCGTCTATAACCCTAGCGGTTCCCTAATTTCGCATAAGGTTCGTCCGCGTACCTAACTAACAAATTGAAACCATACTCCTGGGGTAATAACCCTTCGCATGCCTCCCGCTCGCCTATTGAAGCTGACTGCGCACGAATTTTGCGTACCCGCTTGTGTACAGTATAGGGCGTATTAATAGTGTACTTCCTTGAAAGGAGAGGCTCCTCCGTTAAGGAGTTATTCACCAAAAACACAGACCAACCACAGCGCGACTATAACGGACTGACTCCGGCTCGACCAATGCCAACATCGCGCTCAGCGGGGCCCGTCGCCGAGCAGGAGTCCCTCCGATGTAGCCGCGCTCTGATTGGCCCGTGTTTTTCGCAAATAACTCCTAATCGAAGACGCGGAGAAGATTTTCGCAAAGGAAAAAGTTGCTTGAAATGGCCCTAACAACCTTCCCTGTCAATAAAGCACAACATTTTTGGGCAACCAAAAATTGAACGTAATATTGGACATTGAATGTAATAGAATTGTAATGTTTGCGTTGTAGCTACAGATTTACGAAGTATAACAAAATGATCGACATAAAGGAGAAAGTGATAGACTCTCGTAGATCGTTGGCGTGACAGTTGAAGGGTTCGTGATTGAAACATAGTTGAAATGTAGGTTGCCGTATCCTACCTAATGGAATTTTCACTTGATATCGGTGGTCATAGTTAGTCGGCAGAGTCGAACGATCAGAGTCATTCATTTTGCGAAAGAGAAGCCAGCGGGAGGCGAGAGGAGACGAGACGTGGCGAGGCGAGGCGAGGCGACGCGAGGCGAGGCTCGATGCGAGCATACGGACGTTTCTGAGGACGTACGTTTACCTGTGTCCCTACCACTTTCTTTGGCCGGTTGGTGGGTACCGCGTTCTCGTTACCGTGGTCCACGCTGCACTACCGTTCTACTGTCTCCTCATTCACTTCGTGATTCGACAAGACCGAAGAACACGCGCAGATCTGGACTCACCTTCGAGCTCGGTCACTTGAGCTTCCGAGAATGAGCAGACTTCCGTTCGGGCGTAACCCGTTGTCCATGGTGCGCGAATATCGATAGAGGCAGCATCGAATTTTTAATTCACTGAACAGCACCGCAGTGATTTTGCTTTTGCTTTTCATTCTGATTTTCATTCGATAATCTGATCAGTCGTCCGCACGCGACAGGCGAGTCCTCCAGTAAATCCATTCAAGTCCTCTCGAAGAAGAGTAGGCGCAGAGGGGTACAGTTCTGAACGTTGTCGAATTATGAACGATTCTAAACAAATCTGAAAATTAATCTTCCTCATCGCAAAGTTATCGCTGGGACTTGTCGAACCGGTCGAGTGTCAGCAACAATCACGCTGGTTGAATGTCCGTTCGTCATTAATATTCGCACGATCGACCACGACTTACGAGGGCGGCAAATTTGTTTGTTTTGGTGCTGATTATTATTGAAAAGGCCGCGGTAGATGGTGTGATCCTTTATCGACGTGTACCAGTGATTACCCGCCTATCAAGCGCCGCGGCTAACAGTACCGCAGATACCGTATCCCATTGAAACGTGAAAACTACGCAAAGTTGCTGAAGAGGAAATACATACATCAGGGATATCGTGGCCGAGGGAAATGGCGACCACATTCTAATTGCGTACGACCGACAAAACGTGCGTGTAGCACCTTGCCGATAGAGAAACTTGTCTCGCGTGGTTTTCTTCTGTCCATTCGCTCGCCTCCACCAAACTGTTGTGTGTTACATAAAGACGGATTTTACTGGTCAGTTAATGAACCCGGCTGTGCGCGCATATAGGCTACGTCTGTCAGCGACCTTACGTAAGTAAATATGAATAATTTCTTATTTGAAAGTGGCGAGGAATGTGGCCATTGTGCCTAGTTAGAGCTGGAGCAAAGAATACGATCATGCGTGTACGACAACTATCCGTAAATGACACTCGCATCATTTTGTTCTGATTGCTTGGACGTACGTACGTATATCGGTCGCGGTGTCATTACTGCGGTAACATTATTAACCTGAAGAGACTCAATCTTGAGACTGAGCACGCTATCCATGTTCGACTTCTGCCATTGCTGCTACATTACCCATGATTCTTCATTACTAATCTTGAAAATTTAAACAAGCATAAGCGCCTAAAGAAGCACCTACTACGTTTCTACGCTTTACGACTGATAGTCCACAGAAGTTCTCCTTTTATTGTTAGTTAATCATCTCAAGATTAATAGAGACGTTGGACAACTAAACGCATTTTTATTCCCATCTCCAGCACGCATTGATTTGTAAGGCATTCAGACTTCTGACTTCCAAAAACCAATTCTTTCCTTTATTTGTGTTTATTTTTTCTTCTTTAAACATTTCCTGTTTTGCGAAGCGAGTAATTCCATCTGAATTACTTCCCCTTCCTCGAAGGTCAATCGGATGAAACAAATAAATACTGAAATGCAGAGGTCAATATTTAGGTATCACTTGTCGTATTAAAAAATGGACGTGAAAATCCATAAAATAGGAAGCATTTGTTATTTTTGTTTTCTTCTTCGAAATAATTTTCCTCGAATGGTATTTGAACTCGTTTTAACGAGAACACTGATTAAAAGGAAATATCAAATTCGAAATGACTTCAAAGTTTTATATCCTAATTTTACAATCCCTAAGTGGTTTGAATTAAAATTTTTAATGGCTATACCTGTACTTCGATTAGGTTCGAAAAATATATTTACGTACAGTATACGATAAATGCGTAAAGCACACCCTACGCGGTGGGCTCAGAACACAAGAAACCTTGTTAAAAAATTTTGAAAGTTGTGGTGTAGCAGCACCACTTAACGAGTTCCTCAGTCAGTAAAGGGGGAACGTATCCTTAGTGTCAAACTTTCGGTGATCTTGTGAAAGTAGGTGATCACCATGTGTCAGGTCAAACTGATATTAATCGACTGTGATCTTACTACCCTGGCAGCGCGTGTTCAATTAAAATTTTTCATTTTTTTGTTTTTGCATTAATAAATTATTTGCAATACTTTACTATTTTTATTCGATAAATAACATGAAAACGTATTTTTATTTTGTACTTAATTCGAATCAAGTATTTTGAAATATTTTTTATTTCAGACACGACGCGAATAAAATAACAAATAATTTTACATAAAATTTGGACTTGATTGAATGAATGGTAATGGTAACTTTTTTAACTGACAACCAGTTATGTATGTGTGAGATACTACATCGAGACATCTGTATTTCAGACGCAGTTGATAAGATAGAATTAAAAAGTACTTGAGATTTTATTTGAAAAAATAATAAATTAAATTAACAATAAAATGAAAATTTATTTCCAATAACGAAATAATTTAAAGGAAAATAGTTTGAAAATTATTTCAAATATTGTAACATGTTCCCCAATAAAATATTATATTATCTTAACTATTACTCTCTAAATAAATAATTTGGATAATGCCAAATCTGATGCGTTCTAATGCATATTTTATGGGGCGATAGAGTAGAAAATATATTATTTCCATTTTGAAATAACAACGCCACGATATTCGCATGATTATTTCAATTATTCTGATAATGAGACAAACACACTCAAATGGTCTAGGTCACAATTGTTGACCTAGACCTATGTATCTCGCTGTCAGCTATTCGAGTAAGCGACGCGCGTTTTGCAATGTCAGGTTTTCACGAACGGTACATCTGCAACTGTAATAAATGAATACGATTGTTGTGTTGAAGTTTTTCACTGAATAATAATAGAAAATCAGCAAATGACAAATATCGTGTATCTCATTCTACAGTATGAACTATGTCACCGCAAAAACATAGAAATACCACATTATTATGGTTTCGAACAAATTGTAAATGAATCATCCTTGAGCAATTTGAAGTTTTTCCAACAAAATAGAATAATTGCTATTAGCTATTATAATCCAAATTAAATTTTTATCTTCATGTATTTGGAACGTAGCAGTTCTAAATGATAGAGAAAAGATAGTTTAAGACTGAAAAGAAGATGTAGATAATTTTATTTTCTTCACTCGTAAAGAAAAGTGTTTTGCGAAAGTACATATGATCTCTTCGGAATTGATCTACTTTTATAAGATTCGTTCCGCTCTTTTAGGATTGAGCTCTGAATAATGAGTGTTATGTGCAGATTGAAATATTGTACTACTGCACACACAGGGGAGACAACCTTTCACCTTACCGAATACCGTATAGTTCAAGTAAAATTTCCTTACGCTTACCTATTGCGTACATACTTTTCTACTATGCTGTGAAATTCCTGCACTATTGTATTTGCACAGATGTAATGAGTGAACGCTTTAATTCGAATAAGTGCGCTCTCTAAATTGTTCAGTCATTGATGTAAGTCTCGAATTGGGAGAGAAATAGAGCTATTAATTTTAAGTGTGCCAATATTGTTTTGATACACTATGTCTACCTAAAATAATGCAAAATAGAGTAAACTTTGACCAAAGAGCAAACTTTATAAATTCTGTAGACCCTACTGAAAAATTAAGAGCACTAAAAGTGTAGATGCAATTTTTCACAATATTTAATAATAATTTTTCAAAATGCCTCGAATTAATTAAGGAACTATTTTTCTCGCACGAAACGTAAGAAATATCAACTTCTCACTGGTTAGCATTTCCATACAGATATGATATTATTTATTAGGAAATGAGCTATGGCGTTAAAAGATTCTGCGAACTCTATTTTGAGGAACATAATAATTCACTCGTCTTATCGATTCTTGGACCGTGTCTAGAATTTCTCGTTACTTTTGCAATTGAGATTTTATCAAATCCATTATAATAATATAATAGTTATAACAATTTCTACCGTTTCACTTGTAACAGTACCCGGTGGCGGTAGCAAAACATTATAGGGTTTTGCTCGGATTTTATAAGAAACTATCGAAGCACGCTTTCCTCCTTATTGTTTCACCTGGGTACATTTTGCGCCACTATTATTACACGGTACGTTGAGTCGGACTACTGGAACTATCCTCTGATATTTAGGGCAAGTTCAACTGTTTCCCAATGTTGTTTAGTCACTGTCAATCACTTTAATACCAAAATAAATAGTCGATATTTCAGTTTCGAAATGGTAAAAATGTTTCCAATATCACAGTTTTTCTTACTATTTAGAGTCATTAATAGCAACGCGCGCTTGCTTGTATATCAATTTACAACACAATTTTGTTCTGAAAAAAAGAAACACTTTCCATTCATTCTAATAACAATGTCTAATAAATTTTTCCATTTTATTTCCTTTTTCTACGTTAAATTAGTCAAGACGAGATCGATTAGAAAACAACGATGGCGATAGAGTTATATGAAGCGTTTCAATTCACAATTTTTTAAAGATGCACTTTCTCTTTATAATTTCACCTTAGTCTTTTACGCGTCAAGCAATTTAGAGCAATTACAACTTTTTAATTGTTTTCCTTTTCGTTCACGTACACTAAAAAGTTGGTAGAATACAGAGACATTGAGTTAGCCAATTATCATGTTAGGAGACTACTAACTGGTTCAGTGTTAAATAATAAATGTCATATCAGAGCTTGCCACAAAAATCTTACTAACAATGACATTACATAAACAGAGATGGATAATTTTAAAGGTAAAGATATACATATCCACTCTGACTTAAAAGAAACTAAACTTTCTCTTTATTTTCAAGTATTTCAGCAACGTCCAACATTTTTAGACCTTTCATACTTTGGGACGAAGTGGTTTCTGACATGTTGAAGTACGTTTTTATGTAATCTTAAACACAGAAATGAGTAAGTGATTATTTAGCAGGTGTTTAACATCCGATCATGGTCTTTTTACCGTTCTAGAACTAACGGCCACTAAAACTTGTACACATCACGAAAAATGCGTTTATTGCAATTCTGTACTGATTTCATAATTTTTCATCGAAACACGTTTACATCATTAATCGTAAAAAATGAAATCAGGCTGAGCCATTACTCGTCCCGTACTTCAGCAGTCGAGTATGCAAATGATATGGACTTTGTCTACTTTCACACTCACAGAATTTTCAATGAACCAAATAATATAGTTACAAGTCAAGTAACAGACGTGCAATTGCACATGAAAAATTCAATTTGCGACTTAGCAAATATTTATATTGGAAATTATTATGCACACGGTTCACAGGGTTCGCCATGCTATTGGAACAAGCTATATCTCAAATTTGGTCAGAGGCAAGAAAATTATAGATTTCACATTTTGTGTTCTATTTGTTTAGATTTTTGTGGAATAAAAATGGTAAATACTCCGAAATAGCTGTAGTAGCTTGGCGTTGTAGATGTAGTAGGAACGACGGTATTGAGAGATCTTATGAAACGCTTCTGCTTTCTAGAAAAAGACTATTTTGATTGCTATTGCAAATGCGCGCGAACGCAAGATCAGCCAAATGAATTACTCACTGATGAAAGAGATCATTGATTATTCTCGAATTTCACAACGTAAGACACAGAAATCGAGTGAAGTAACGGAAATTATGCGACAGTCGAGCAGGTTGATAGATCTCTCCGTTGAAATGAACCTGCTCGAACTATTTCTATTGTCATTTATAACAGAATCAAAATTTAATAAGCGTTTCAAAGTAACATTATTCGAAGAGACGTATAATATCGAGAAGACGTCACATTAAATATGACAATATCAAATAGCTCGAAAGAGTATTAAAATCTTTCCAACAATCCAATGTATTGCAATAAATTGCGTGATAGTGTCTTATGAATTTTAGTGAAACCAGCAGCCTAAAAACCATTTTTCTTTTGATCATATAACAGTGCGTGAAAGTATATATTAAATAAGTGATCATTAACAATGCAATGATAAAATTTATTTCCCGTTTATTCTTGGTATCCTGGAAATTTAACAAAATTAAAAATGGTATTATTGCTTTTATATAATTCGAATGACTTCGTGGAATTTGAGCATTCCAGCTTACTAATGATATATTGATAGCTCATATTCCAGCTTCGTGGAGCTGAATTTTTTGCAAGCACGCAAGAGTTTTCCACACAGAAAAAAAAAGCAACGTCCTTCGTCTATAAATCTATCTTTCATTAGTGATTACTCTAACTTGTCAGTCGTAATTGCACTAAAACATCATACGATAATGGTGGTTTTATGAATAGTACATATCTGACGTTCCTTGATTTAATTCTGCAGAATCCGATCCATTTAAGATGAAATCCCCAAGTCCTCTAGACTTTAGTCCTCCTAAATCCCTAGATCATTCTAAGTTGCTGTATATTTACAGAAATATTATTATTATCACCGTCGGTATACATTCACAGAAATATTATTAGCGTTCCAAAATATTGCGTACACGAGATTGATATTTAGAGAATTTACCGATATTGCGGTTTGGCAACGAAACCGCAGAGTAAATACTTCCGTATTACTCCTATCCACAATGCATGAAATTCCTATCTCTCCAACCTGAGTTACTTCTGTGTAGTAGCGTCGAAGTCGAGTAACATAATGCTTTTATAAAATAACATTGAACTTTGATATTATTAACATAAAACTTTCTTTCTCGCGTGCACATATATAATAACAGTACTAATTGTACAGGAAACTAAAAAATATTTATTACGAATTTATTGAAAGAGTTTCATTTTTTACAATATCTGAATAATAAAGGAGAAACTGTGGAGAAGCTAACATTTCTTATGAATCTTATTTGAATTAGAAAGTTTACCTAATTTCAATTTACAATGAATACAAAAATCGAATGAATTAGAGATAAATTAAGTTTTCCTTAAATAAATTAGAAGCACTTCACGAACATAAAAGTGTCGTTTAGCCGTCCTTATTTCTAATAAAATTAGTTTACAAAAATAACATTCCTTATCTGTGTTATTAAATAAATACCCCAATCTTTTTATTACATTTTTTTAGAATTGTTATGTTTTAACCGTGTAGTTACATGCACATTCAATCATTCCCCCTCCCCCCCCCCCAAAAAAAATTTACATATAAATATAACAAATCTGAATATTTGACTTATATTAATATTAAAATATTAAAATTATAAAATATTAACAAGACTTTAATATAAAAGGCTTTAATATTAAAAAGACACTTGAACTATTTCCACCGATTCATATGTAATGTATGTACAAGATTTATGCCATCTATTGCGAGATACTTCTAAAATACAATCAGTTATGGTTTCGAGATATTGAAAGTACCGTATATCGAGATTCATGTAATTTCATGAGAAGCGATCTATAACGTACTTTTAGAACGTTTCATTTTTATCGTTTGCGATGGCATTCCGAGTCGCATCAAAGACTGTACCGTAATGTGTACATCAGACCAGATTATTACTGCAACCTGGCGTATAATTTACCGCACGGTAGTACGGATGGATGCTAATACGTGATGCAAATTAGATGTCCGATTGGGCCAATAGTCAAGTGAAGAATGCGTGACGATATACTAGCTAAGTACGAAATTTAAGAAATTAGCTATTTGCATTGCTAATTTCAAATATCGTCGAAAGATTAAATCTTTCATTCTCTTACACCCTTCAAATTAATTAAAGATTTAGTCCTAACATTCTGTTCACATAGATATATAGATACTTTTTATACACGTCAACTTTTTTATAGTTCGTCTTATAGTACGTCAAACAAGAAATTGTAATTTTTTTACTTGTTACAGATAAATTTCCAAAAAGTCTACTGGACTTTTAATAATACTTATACAGTTATTTTTTACATACAGAAAAAATATTCTATAGACTCGCTAAAACTATTCGTGCAATTCCTAAACTAACTCAAATCACAAATTACTTTATTATATTTTTCGAATGTGTATATAATATGTTTTTTATTTTTTATAGAAAATTTTTTTTCGCTCCCACTCTTTTCTATTACACGTAATTTTCAAATTTTATAAAGAAACTTAAGTTTGCGATATAATGAATACAGGTATAGGAAATACAGGTAATAAGGAACATTGTAATAAAGAAGCAACGAACTCTAAAGGTAATTATGTATATTAGTTTGCCAGGAGCAGTAGACGCCAACAGCTGAGCATCAGGCGAGCATTCGTTATTGAAAGAGAAATGTATGTACATACATTTACCCAATAACTGCAATACCTGATTTTACAATTTTGTCAAAAGTAAAGGAATTTATTTATCTTTTTTAATAAAATAATTGTACTTAAGTTTCAACAAATGTAAATGTTCTGAAGTTATAGCAAAAAAAAAGGAAACTGAAAACGTTTTATTCATTTCAATACCACAACTGACAAGTTTTAATTGTAAATGTTCGGACACACTCCATATTGCGACCCTAAGAAACTACAAATTCACGAAGGAATCACCTAACGGATCACCTAATGTGATCAGCTCAATTACAATATTTTTTTCTTTATAAGCTTTTGAGGTCACTTTCAATTTTTTTTATGCATCACACTATAATTTTCGTGTCCATCAATTAGTAGACAACGAATTCGACGAGTTCGAATACAAGCATTCTTTTTACCTAATGGAAGGTTACAGCAACAAAAACCTTCAGGCGAAAAGTAGTCCAAGTGAGATTGAAATTTAAGATTGTGAATATGGCATGTCATTCGGTTTGTACAAGGTTTCAACATTTGCACATGTTTTTCTCATACTTTGCAATGTTTTATTCGAGAAAGGTGTTTTTCAGCAAAACTCTTTAACTAATTTTGAGCAGAATAAGATATCTAACTAAAAGGATTCCCCTTGTTTTCTTAACAGTTCACCCCAGATCTGTTATACAAAAAGTATTCCATTTCATTAATTCTCATACACTGTTTAGCAATAGTTACAACAGTAATATTTAATCTATTTTCGCTTCACAATTGTATTCAAACAGTTATGTATTATTCATAAATTTATATTTATATTTTAAGTGTATTTGATAGCAGAAATCAGTTTATTTTCTAATAGGTTAACCGTCAATTCATATGTAAACGAGTGCGTAGATTAAGAAAGAAAACATTGACCGGAACTTTTATTGTCAATTTGTTAATTTTAGACTTGAGATCCAAGTGGATTAAAAAATGTGAACATTAACGAAACCGAGAGGTTGTATATTTCAATAAACTGTTATTATTGTAAAAGAGCCACATTTGTTTGTAACATACGAAAGCATCATTTACCTTGACGCTCCGCTCGCATTTTCGATTTGTATTCATTTAATGGTTGAATTTTCTACTTGATCACTTCAGATTACTATACAGATTTGATCTTGTCAGTTACGTTCAGTAAACGGGTCCGTTCCACTTAACGGACAATGATTTCCTCGATACTGTTTACATCGATATTATTTCACCGATGTATGTTTTCACCGACATTCTGTTTTCATTGACATTCTGATGTCACCAACATCAGTTTTCATGGACACTATGTTTTCATTGACACTCTGCTTTCATTGAAATTCTGGCGTCACCGACATTAGTCTTCATCGTCACTTTGTTGTGATAAACGTACTCCAGTCGTGAAGGACCCGTGGAAGTTCCATTTAATTTTGCAAACTGCGCTATCCATTTTTCGCAGTGAGTCAAAATCGAAATGTCGGTGAGAATAAAGTGTCGATGAAGACTGATGACAGTGAAATCAAAACGTCCTTAAAAAGTATTGTCGGTGACATCAAAATTAAAACCGATGACGACGAAATTAAGAAGTAGTGTCAATGTAAACATCGTCGAGAAAATTATTGCCTGTTAAGCTGAACGGACCCCACTAAACTGAAGCGCCATACTAATTATAAGATGTTTTATAAGTTTAGTGAAATTACAGCACGAAACAGGTCTTCCGCTTGTGAACATAACCCCACATGATTTCACTTCTTTTGGAAACGTCGAAAGGTTGTGAAAGCACAATGCGGTTTAAGTTCTCGGTGCAGTAATAGCAAGAAATGTGCGTCATACTTGTTTCTATCCCTCCCTCCTGACGCAAATGGAAAGTCTAGAATCACAGTTCCTCCTTCGTAAATGCGCGGCCTGTGAACTCTATGTCGGGCAGTCCATTCGTCCTTGCTGTTATTATGTTTCCGTAAACTCGGCTACTACCGGGGACAAAACAATGCGACTCTAGTCGCAGGGATGTTAGTATGAATGTATACATTTTTTACAGGATTTCGTTACTTATCTCTGAGAATTAAATGAACCATGAAAAATGATTTATTAAGTCTCCCGACAGCTGGGAGTACAAACAGAACACAACTACTATAATATATGCATGTATGCCTAGTACTCGTTATTATTTCATAGTCTTTATAATAAATTAATTTACTAATAAACGGATGTGTCTACGAATAAATAAAACAAGAAACAATTTTTTATCCTGTATTAAATTAGTACATGTATATTTTTACTTCACTCTTTTGTTTACTGTTTATTCTTGTTTCTGTTCGTTTTATTCCCACTACTGAGAATATAACGTTAAATATTGGAGGTAATATGTAGTGCGTTTGAGTCAGCAAATATAAACGAAAATGATTGCACAAAATGAGGGTTCTTGCCAAATTTCAGAAATCGTTTACGCTCCAAATACCGAAAAAATGACAGGAGCCAAACGCGTCCATGCGTTACCACTTTCTCTTGAACCTTCGATACGATCAAAGTGAAATAGTATCGGTATCATTTTATAGTGAACCATTATGTGCGTCGTGACTTACGCCTGCCGATTGTAAAAATGGACATACGATTCTTGTGTCCGTTAGTATCGTCGATTAACAATTCCACTAGTTTATGAAATTGTCCTTACACAATGAAGATATTGGAAGGATTACAATCATTGCAACACATTAACACATTGCAAAATAATGGCTTTTTAGTAAAATACCAAATTTTTCGCGAATATGTGCAATTTCAGCATTTGCACTCGTATATGTGTTTAATCATGTTTAATTATACTTTTGGTTCCCCTTGTGCTGTCTATAATAGGATATACAGTAAATCCTCGATGTATGTCAACAACACGTGTCTTGCCAACGTCTTGTATCGTGCAGGAGACATACCCGACGTTTATCATACAGGCCTTGGCGACGTATATAGAGGAATCACCACAATTTTTCCCGTGTGAGGTGCTTTCAATTACGAAAGAAATGTTCCTTCTATTCGGTCTAATATATTCTACTGTCAAAAAAACGGGAAGCCCAATGTAAACAGCGCCGCTTTTTGTCATTAACTAACGGTATGCCATTAACGGATAGTTTGACGTAAATATGCTATTATTTATCAAGCGTGCGTCATTACTCTTTTAATCACTATACACGCATATATTTTTTCCTTCTCAATTACAGTATATGTTTTTCAATGTGAAAAAAGCCATATAAAACCTGATAGCGAAAGACAAAAGTTTACGTGAAAAATATAGTTGCCAAACAATTTTTCTTTCGTAACTACAGTTTTTATACAAACCATTATATTCATAGAAGCTCGGTATGGTTACAGGTATGGTACTTCTGTTTGTGTCTCCAGCACTTCAGGGAAAAAAGAAAACCACAAAAATCAAATGTCAACGTTGATATCGCAAGTTGAACGTACGTCATATTACGAGATCTCGCTTTAGCATTGTCATTAAAAAAATAGCAGATGGTATTAGAAAAAAATAAATGTGACATCATTGTTAGTATGAATAATGAAATAGGGCAAAATGTCCGTAGAAAAGTGAACTTGCTGTTCCCAAGATCGTAAATGTCACTGAATCTAATAGGAAGATAACATCAGAGTTCAGAAAAACATTGTTATTTTCTAGTTAGTCGGAACCGGGTGTTTTTATAGAGCACAAATCAGCGTTTTTAACTCCAACAGATCAAAATAATTAATGCTATACACGTGTCATGCCTGGGAATCGCAAAACAATTCGTTACAGTAAAAATTCTTCTGTATTTATGTATTATTTATACTTCTATTTATACGTTTTTATTCTTCTTTATTTATTTATTCGTAAATTTTTACTGAGTTGAAATATTGGGAACCATTTGAGAGATAATGTACGAAATGATCGATTTCATAACAGTATAAATTAAGTATTTATAAATAAATTAAATATTTATAATGTTGACTTTATTTCACTACCGAATACTACTTAAAAATAATAATGTTTCATACTAATAAGCAGAGTT